>CM042182.1:6876238-6891238 GCA_023376005.1 Doryteuthis pealeii
AAGACTGTTGACCACATCAATATACTAATAACATGCAATTGTATTTATATATACAACAAAATAGTGGTTTACTGTGTGAATTGGAAGGCTAATTTGCATATTGATCTTAAAAAATTGATTTTAATAAATATATGCTAGGTATTATTGATTTCTAATTGTTTGGTTTTATCTTAATGAATATGAGCAAAAATCTCGGTGATAAATCTTAAAATATATCCATTAACAAGAAGAAATAACTGTAATATTATTCTTTACTTCCTATTTTAACTAAATAGTTAAATTTACCAATGAAAGACAGGAGTAAGGGAAAATGATGGAAGAGTTAGTTTCAAAGTTGTTCTATTTTTCAATCATACCCCTCTGTTCAAAATATTTTTTATCTGAATTCTTATTCAGTTTCATTAGACTTTTTAATTTAACATATTTTATTATATTAAAACTTAAATACTTGCACCCGGAGGGTGCATATATTTGCTAGTATATATATATATATATATATATATATATTCTCAAATGTATATGTAAATCTGCTCTGCTCTGCTCTGCTTTATTTGCATTGAGCTCCTTTTTATGCCAATACTTTTCTCCTTTATTCTCTATTCATTCTCTATTATATATATATATATATATATATATATATATATATATATATATATATATATACATTTGAGTAATATTCAGAAGCCATAATACACTAAAAAAACAAAACTTACAAACCACTATTTTTTCAGTTTTTTTCCATATAAATGAGTGCTCTGAAGATGGTTTGCTAATCAAACTGAAACTTTATAATGTCGGCTCCTGCATTAAAAGATCATCCCTCTGAAGTCCTTGATTTTACTCACAGTTAAAAATAATCATTTGATTTTTTTTCTTGTCTGATTTTCTTGTAGCAGAATTACTTTAAACATTGTAGATTAATTTAGTATCATTTAGTAATACTAAATATTACTTTAAAATAAAGGATATAGAGTTAGTTTTATTCAAGTTCAGGATAATTATTTGGGTAATTTATGAGGAAGTGTGTCCCGGTCTCCTGCCTCGAGTTTCTGCCCAGTGACTGTTAAAATAACGACCCAGCTCAGTCTATTCAAAACTATCCATCTTCATATCTATCTATCTATCTATCTATCTCAATTTGTTCATATTTATCTATATTACTTTGAATACTAAGATTTTTTTTTATTCATTGTAAAAACCACATAGAAGTTAAATTCTTGTTGTTTTAATTTTTATGTAAGTTTAGATAATTGCCTTTCTAGTCACCGGGCAGCAACTCGAGGCAGGAGACCGGGACACACTTCCTCATAAATTACCCAAATAATTATCCTGAACTTGAATAAAACTAACTCTATATCCTTTATTTTAAAGTAATATTTAGTATTACTAAATGATACTAAATTAATCTACAATGTTTAATCATTAAACAAACATGAATAAAAAAAATCTTAGCATTAAACTTTAATGTCTTGTTTTTAGTTTAAATAAACAAGAATTACGACAAAAAAAGAAGCGACCTCCCCCCCCCAATACATTTACTTGTTGAAAATATCTATCTCCATTTGTTCATATCTATCTATATTATTTTGTTTGTTTATCTATCTATCATCTCAGTCTATTCAAAACTATATATCCATCTTCATATCTAAACAAGAATTACGACAAATTACGATAAATAAACAAGAATTACGACGAGCTGGGGTTGTTATTTTGATAGTCACCGGGTAGCGGGTTTTGAAGCGGGAGACCGGGACGCACTTCCTCATAAATTACCATTATTTGTAAGCGGTACTTACCCATATTATGTAGGGTTGTAATATGGTCATTATTAAAAATAAAGGATGTAGAGTCAGTTTTATTAAAGTTTAGGATAATTATTTATTTATGTATTTGTCTATATATATACACACACACACACACACACACACATATATATATATATATATATATATATATATATATATATATATATATATGTCTTTAAAATCATGTAGCAGATTTAAAATATAACAACAAAGATGTCAGTTTTGTTGAAAGGCAATTATCTAAACTTACATAAAAATTAAAACAACAAGAATTTAACTTCTATGTGTTTTTTACTAAATGATTCTATCATTTGAACAACGTGATTTAGTACATTTTAGATTTTCAAATTGCTGCAAGATTTTATGAACACTCTGTAGTCAAAACTGGTTTACCTCCCTTGACCGGAGTTATCTCCCCTTTAAAATACAATGCTTGAAAATCGAATTGTTCTTTATTTTTAAATCGTTCACTAAAAATAAATCATCTGAATATTATCGATTTGGTTTGGTTTTGCTCCTCAATTATCGATTTTTGTCTCGTTCGATTTTTGTTATTAACACCGCCCCGCCCCCCCCCCATCTACGCTTACTACTAATCTAAGTAACGTGTTTGCTATTTTTATTTTATTTTCTGTGTGCAGTAGATGAAGGAGGCAAAGTGGTTAGGGGTCACTGGCAGACAGTGGGGGGGGGGCAAGATGCAGAGGGGTCACTGGTAGCGGAATGAGGGAGGCATAAAGCGCATGGATTATTGCCAAGGTGTTTTAGGGGTCATTGACTTTGGAAAGAGAGGCAAGGTCTAGGGGTCATTGGTAGTTAGGCAAGGTGCTTTAGGGGTCACAGTAGAATCAGGAAGACATGATGCACACCAGCCCTGTCGGCTGGGGCGTTAGAATGCACCGACTGTACCTCAGCAGAGGGGTAAGACTCCCCCAATGGGGCCACCTGTTGGCCGTGGGTGTTGACCCGTGATGCTTAAGGATAGAACCCAGGTGGCTGAGCAGTCCATGACTGGCAATATTCGACTTTAGGCTTTTCTTGGGCTAGACGGGCGATCGGAGAGGCCCCCTCCGATCAATCAGCTGGCCAGGTCAAGCCCTAGTACCTATATGATTGCCCCAACCCTATTGCCCTTATGGCAACCCCCAACCCCTTTTTATCATATGGGTGCTAGAAGGCGGTGGCTGCGGGTCTACATGTCCTGGGAATGACATTAAACTCTATCTGATGGTGAGGTTCCAGTTCTGGAGGTTTGGGGAATGTGGAGCACACCTTCATCACCATGCTCCCTGGTCCACTCTGACCCGGAGTGGTAGTACCTGTTAGGGTCCCATCTATGGGTTAAATAGAAAAATGTATTTATAAAAAAATTGTATTATCCATTAAGAATTGATTTATTTCAAAACTTTATCGGCATTAAATGACCCACTGAGGTTGATATGCCGTAAAACCAAACCAAACCAAACCTGATGCACATGGGTAATTGCCAATGTGATTTAGGGGTCACTGGCTGTGGAATGAGTGAGGCAAGATGCTTTAGGGGTCACTGGCTGTGGAATGAGTGAGGCAAGATGCTTTAGGGGTCACTGGCTGTGGAATGAGTGAGGCAAGATGCTTTAGGGGTTACTGGCTGTGGAACGAACTAGTGAGGTGAGGTGCTTTAGGGGTTACTGGCAGTGAGTTTTAAAAAAACCTTCCCAAAAGTATGGGGCAACCTATAATGTCTGAGGATGGTGAAGGTTGCTTGATGTCCATGACCCAAGAACTAAGCAATCGCATGACTTGCAACACTCCACTTTGGGCCTTACATACGTTAGACGATCAAAGAAGCCGGATTTGATAAATTGGCCTGTCATGTCAAGAACTTATATAAATGTTCCGTTGATATTGCTCCGGTGGCAAATAAACACCCAACCCTTTGTTAAATCAAAATTAACAGACCTAAATTCCATCATCGTATGTCACCCCGCTGAAAAAAATCAGGGAATTAACCGAATTTAATGAAATTTTCAGTGTTAATATATTAATGAATAAAAGGTATAATGCACCAGTTATTTTATTTAAAAAGTTCTAAATTTTTTCAGGTCAGTTAACTTTGAAGCACGTATCTTTGATTTTGGTATTTTTTTTTCTTTCGGCAGGGTGACATACGATGGTGGAATTTAGGTCCGTTTAGTTCGATTTAACCCAACCCTTTTTATCTTAAATGTGCTAGAAAGTGGTGGTATTAATACACATGAAGTGAATGAAAAAATAATAATAGAAAAAATGTAAAAATATTCCGTACACAAAGAAAATTCGACCTTCATCAGAGTGAAACTTTATTTGAGCGGAAATTTATTTGTTCAAATAAAGTTTCACTCTGATGAAGGTCGAATTTTCTTTGTGTACGGAATATTTTTACATTTTTTCTATTATTATTATTTCATTTGTTTATTTAATAATAATAGTTTGAATAATGTACACATAGGTAAACTCCTGATTGAAACACATGTGTAAGTGATATTGATTAAATTCATCTTTTATTATCCATTCTGTTCTTTCTTTTCTTTATTCACTCTTTCTACATAACTCTATATACGTATATATCTTTTGTAATTTGTAATATTACAAATACTGTGGAAGTAAATTGATTTTTTTTTTTTTTAATTTTTTATTATTAATTTGAATATTATTAGGAATGTTTCTTTGAATTTTAAGGGACTCTCTTCTCGTTAGTTAAACTACTCAATTTTTGCGAATGTATTGGTACCTTATCTTTCCTTTGGATCACAGCAACAGTGTAGAGAGGGAGGGATTTGCCACATGGGCAACAGCTCATCATCCATATGAACCCGCCCAGGCTATGTAGTTCAAAGAGAGGAAAACAAAAAGGTGGGGGAGAGGAATAAAATAAAAGGGGGAACAAAAAAAACTTTGACACTACTCCATTGTCTCTTGTAAGACGGAAGGCTGCCATCCAATTTCACTACTTTTTCATGAATATAATATACTAATCTTTTATGAATGTAATACTAATTCTTATGGATGAAAAAATTAATTAAACACACACACACACACAATATCGGCAATGTTCAAAATCTAAAAGATAACGCCTGTTAATAAGTGGGTTAACTAAAAAAGATGTAGTGACTTTCTCAATAAAGGCCGACAACTGGTTGACATGTCAAGTTTAAACTATTACTGAGTTATCTCCCTTGAAATATTAAACATTTTTTTTTCTTCTTTAGTAGATTAAATAATTGTTTTCAAATGTTTCAGCAACGTTCGCATAACTCTATGTTCTGTTTTGTAATCGCTTTCTACCCTCCCCCCATTGCAAAGCTTGTTTTTAATAAAATGTTAGGTAGGAATCCAAATTTAAATGGAGAATATATTTTTTTTTTTTTTCACGTTCAGAGTTGTGGAGACATGGAATAAACTGCCCGCGTCTATTGTAGGCTGCCGAAGCACTGAGTCTTTCAAAGCCTCCATGCTTCCTGTACTCCGCTGACACTATACCTGATGCCACTCTCCACATACATATGCACACATGCATGCATATTACAACTGTAAACTGTTCATGTTCCTGAACATGTTCATACATTATTCTGTGTACTTGACATGATTTGATGAGTTGTGGTGCACCTGAGCACTGTACACAATAAATTTCATTATTATTATTATATATATATATTACATTTTTTGTTTAAATTTAAATTTAATATTATTATTTTAACTCTATTTTTAATTTACTCAATCAGTTTTAGTGTTTATTATTAATTTTAAATCTTTTTATTATTATTTATTTGCAATTTAAATAAATTACACTAATTTACTTCAACATTTAAACAGTAAACACCAGTTATAAACTAAATCATGCGGCAGCAAACCGTAAACTTAAAAATTTAGAGAAAAAATATATATACTTAAGACTCAAGTATTAATTTAGCTAAAATATCAAATGTTAAATTTAAGATTTTAAAATTTTAAAATTTCAATAAATAACCCAAAATAATAAAACCAAAAATAATATTTCAATGATCCAACTATCTATTTGTTTTACATAATTCTAATTTTAATCCCAGTTAAAATAAAAAATTAAATCCTTGTTTTATATAAACACCGTTCCCTAAAAAAATTTTTTAAATTTTAATATATTTTTTCACTTTTATTTTCACCTTTATTTTATTTTATTTTCCACTTTTATTTTTATTTTTATTTCAATGCATTTTTATTTCCCGTTACTTTCATCCTTACTTTTATCTCTTTATATTTTTTATATAATTAACTATATATAACTACCCAAAACTTCTATTATCGTAACATACACAACCTGTATTTTTTAAATACTCTCAAACCAAATTAAACTAGTTATTAAATAATTTTAAATTTTCAACTTTTAACTATTAATACGACCCATAACATATCTTTTATTAAATAATAATTGAAAAATAATTCCTATAAATTAATCCAAATTTTTAATTCAATAATCAAAAACCGTTCCTGATCTACGAAAATGTAAACAAGCGTTTCTACTAAATTTAAGTCCCATTCCAACGGGCATGTTTATAACACCAAAGATTAATCGTAAACTCGATTAATTTAAAAGTAACCCTGAAGAATCTATCGATGAAACTCTAGTAGGTTACTCATTTCCATTCTTAAATAAATTTATGCTCTACATTGTATTGAGCACTTTGTATTTGTTTTTTCTCAACCTTAACCTCTGGATATTGTGCGCTTCCAACGATCATTCTTATACCCACCGGTAAGTTAATACTTATACATATACAAATATATATATATATATATATATATATATATATATATATATGTGTGTGTGTGTGTGATTTTATATGAAAATGATGACTTACTGGTGAAATTGGTGACAATGGTTCACAATGATAAGACAGCGATATAACAAATATAAAGTGCTCAATACGTGAGTAGAGCAAATTTATTATTATAATGTCAATAACTGTCACAACCACAAAATACACGCGTACAGTTGGCTGCAATTAATCAATATCTTGATTAATTCAGTGGATTTAACCCTGAAGATCCTCATGGTGAAACACGAGTAGGTTATTCCTGTGTATACCATTATAATAGTAAATTTGCTCTACTAACGTATTGAGCACTTTATATTCCTGTGTATACCATTATAATAATATATATATATTATTTTGTGAAACCCATCTGACTAGACTGGGACTCTTAAGAATTTTTTTTTAAATTTTAAATTTAAAAAATCTTTTTGAGTTTCTGTTTGAAATAAATTATTACGGGATGACGGTTTGTTAAGTTTTTCTTTGAAAGTTAAATATTGCTCTGTATATAATCTAATTTATTGATTATTATACATTGAGCTCTCTTTAGGCATTTATAAAAATCCTTGTATGAATATATGTTTGCACCTACAAAAGCATACAGTATGGTTATACAGTGAGATTTTGAGGATCCCAAATAGAATCATCCCTTACTACCAGTCTTTTAACTCTAGAAAATAAATAGATTCACCCACCAATTATCCCCCATTTTTTAATTCTCGATAAAATGTCTTCAAATGTTTTGCCATTTTGATTAATCGGACAGAATGGGGGGAGGTGGCATCTTAGAGGCCCAGAAGAATAATCCATAATCTGCTTTGATTTGTTGAATAGGTTTTTTCAAGTGGAGTCCGTTCAATTTTTCTATCTGATGATTGTGCACACCATATGAATCTTGAAGTAATGAACTTCTAGTATTCATTATTTCACATTTCCAAGGCTTATATATATCTTTGAAAGGAAGGAAAAACTCAATTTTGACCAAAATTTGGGCGTTTATAAATCTAAGTTGATTTAATAAAGTCTCATCAGATGGGGAATCCTGTGGTGATTTAAAGATTCACTGTATTTATACATACTGGATCATACAATAATAATACAGTGTGTCTTAGAAATCACATATAGAATCATCCTTTACTACCAAGTTTTGGATACCTCACATATATATATATATACATGCAATGTATATATATATATACATGCAATGTATTTTATATACAAACAGCTAACCGCATTCATCTAACGTCTGTTGTAACAGTAGTCCGCCGAATTCCAACTCTCTCGCAGTCACTTCCTTCGCTCTTGTCGTACGCCACTGCCCTTGTCAGCAAGACTCAAACGCAACTTCGACATCTGTTAAGACAGGCCTTAAATAATGACACTAACATCCTTTATCCGGGTCAATCACAGTCTAGTGATTACATTTCAGAAGGATGTGAGTTCAATCTTCCCAATCGCCCGTTACACTACCCCCCCCGATCTTATTTTACACGACAGGCATAGTCGTGTACACTTTGGACAACTACGTACGTGATTTCTCTCGGAACAATTTGATTAATACAATTCTTTAATCTCTTTTGTACACTTACAGTTATATTCATGACTGTCTGCACACGCGCACACGTGTGTGTGTGTCTCTGTATTTGCGGAGTTCCGTCCTGGCCTCCTGCCTCAAAAACCACTAGGCGGTGGCTGCTGAAAAAAAAACACAAGCTACGATTGAAGTCTGTACCCGAAACAGTGTCACTTGAAAAAAAAACTAGGGTTGGGGTTTAGGGTTAGTTTAATGGGAAAATAAATAAATAATTTGGGCCACAAATCTTTTAATAAAACTGTTAATTTTAACTAGGGGGGTTTAGGGTTGGAGTTGAGTTTTCAGGAAAAATACCCTAGAGTTGTTGGGTTTTTTTTTTTTTTTTGTTTTTTTCAAGTGACACCGCTTTCGGCTACGGACTTCAATCGTAGCTGGTGTTTTTTTTCAGCAACCACCGGCTAGCAGTATTTGAGGCAAGAGGCCAGGAGGAACTCCATGAATATTACCAAGAGAGATATTGGAGAGATATTAAATTAGACTTACTTGGTGAGAAGATCTTATTTCTTCCTTGCTGATCCTCCTATAATCTACTACGGTTGCCATCTTGTCTAGTTGGGTTTTGCTTGTTTAAATTAAATGAATTACAAAGACATCTTTTTTGTTACTTGATCAAGTAGTTTTTATTTTATCTTTATCCATGATCACCGCACGGGGGAGACCAGGCCTCAGCCTGACTTAACCCTCCGACGACCAAACTAAATCTCTGTCACCTCTCACTCTTCCTTACTCCCCTTTGCCACGTCATTCCTCTTCAAATCAAAAACAATTGCCACGCGTCTTTTCTGATATCATTCTTCAAAATTTTCCGTTACCTATCAATTTGGTAATTTGGTAATTTTCAGTTGTTAAAATTCCTAGCAAATAAGGCAATTAGAGTAACCTCCCTTGACTTTCACTTTGAATCAAGCCGGTAGCTATTTTGAAAGTCACCGTGCGAAATAAAAAAATCTTAGAAACTTTTTTGAAAACAATACAACTGCATACTTAAACACAAAAATATCATAAAATGTGTTCTTAATAACAATTAAGTTCATTTCAGATAATTTTATGCTAGGAATTTAGCCAAGTGACTTTCACTTTGAAACAAAATGGTAGCCATTTTGAATGTGTCCGTGCGAAATATACAAATCTTAGAATCATTTCAAAAACAATACAACTGCATGCTTTAACACAAAAATATGATAAAATGTGTTCTTAATAACAATTAAGTTCATTTCAGATAATGCGCACACACAATTTTATGCTAGGAATTTTAACAACTAAAGGTGAAAATTACCCAAACTTTTCCCTAACTAATGACTTAAACCACCACCATGGTTCAACGTCGGAACCATTGTGTCATATTAAGTAAAAAAATTGACTTAGGGTCGTAAAAAAAAAATTGAGTTTGAAAAATATTTTTGAATACCCATCAAGAATGATTAAAAAAACATCTTTGGCATAAAATAACTTATCAAGGGTTGACATGCCATAAAATCCAACCAACCTTAGGAAATATTTTACTTTATTTATTGAATGACTCTCATACATGTTTTGGTTTGGTCTGTTTTGTTTTACGGCATATGAACCACAGTGGGTCATTTAATGCCAATAAAGTTTTGAAATAACTTCATTCTTAACGGATACTCAACACATTTTTCTATTTAACCCATAGATGGGACCCTAACAGGTACTACCACTCCGGGTCAGAGTGGACAAGGGAGCAATGGTGATGAACGGGTACTCCACATTCCCCAAACTTCCAGAACTGGAACCTCACCATCAGATAGAGTTTAACATCATTCCCAGGATATGAAGACCTTCAGCAACCATCTTCTAGCACCCATATGATAAAAAGGGATTGGGACTTACCATAAGGGCAATAGGGTTGGGACAATTATATAGCTGCTAGGGCTTAACATGACCAGCCAATTGATCAGAGAGGGCCTTTCTGACCACCCGTCTAGCCTAAGTAAAGGTCTAAGTGGAGTGTTGTATATCATGGACTACTCATCCACCAGGATTCCGTCCTTAAGCATCACGGGTCGCCACTCATGACTAACAGGTGGCCCCATTGGGGGGGTTGAAGGGGGTATCTCCGACCGCCCGTTTAGCCTAAGTAAAGGTCTAAGTGGAGTGTTGTATATTATGGACTGCTCATCCACCAAGATTCCGTCCTTAAGCATCACGGGTCACCACCTACGACTAACAGGTGGCTCTATTGGGGGGGGGTTCTTACCCCTCTGCAGAAGTGCAGTCGGTGTATTCTAAAGCCCCAGCCGACAGGGCAGCCATACATATATTGCATATCTTTTCAATTTGGCACAGCTACAAACTCGTACTTAGGTACGTCTTGGCTGGGCATCAACATACCTCCTACTTTAATATTCTAAATCGGATCGAGACGACCTTTCTCGGGTGTTCAGCCTTACAATAACCGTTATAAAGCAATGTTTCAACAGAATCACAGCTCGTCTAGTTGGTATTTACTCAACCCATTCACCACGGGTAGGGTGTGGCACAAGGTCATGAATATGAGACATCCAGCAAAGGATTGGACTCGCTATTTCTTATTTTTCTTATTTATTAGGTGCCGGGTTAGCTCACTCGGTAGAGTGTTCGGCTAGAAACCACAAGGTTCCTAGTTCGATACCGGTCCTCGCCAACTCAGCGTATGAGTAGCACAGGGATCTGTGCGGTAAAGTAAGGAGCTGATGGTAGGTGTGGCGCTCCACCTCAGAAGCTAAAACAATCTCCTTGGTCTAGCGCTATTGAAAAGGGGATAGACTCCTTCGCTGATTGGCTGATACCAACTTTAGGCCGCCCTGTCGACAAAAAAATTTCTTATTGGATTGGATTCACTATTTCTTATTAGAATGGAGATTCTATGTTTGTCTGTCTGTAACCAAAACTATGTTACTATTCAAGTCATAATTCCAATAATTATTTTCATCACATTCTCCAGGATTTTATTCACTCTGACCCGGAGTGGTAGTACCTGTTAGGGTCCCATCTATGGGTTGAATAGAAAAATGTATTTATAAAAATAAATTGTATTATCCATTAAGAATTGATTTATTTCAAAACTTTATCGGCATTAAATGACCCACTGAGGTTGATATGCCGTAAAACAAAACCAAACCAAACCACTGCTCCCTGGTCCACTTTGACCCGGAGTGGTATTACCTGTTAGGGTCCCATCTATGGGTTGAATAGAAAAATATATTTATAAAAATAATAGCCTCAAGAATTGTATAAGTTTATCAATGAGTATTTCATTTATAATCAAAATCATTAATATTAACACAAAGAATAAATCTTATTTATTAACAATATCTATGAAAATCCGAGTTAGATTTGCCTCAAAACTGCCCATGTTATTGGTCCATTTAAAATCCTGCAATGTGTCTTATATCTCACTAAGAAATAAAGGGACTATTTTCTATAAGTCTAACATAAACAAAGGGGAACCACTCTTGACTAATAAATTATTTATTTATTTATTGATTGATTGATCTACTAGGCAAAAAGAAGATGGGGTTAGGGTTTAGGATTAGTTTAATGGGAAAATAAATAAATTTATCAATCAAGAGTGTTTCCCTTTTGTTTATGTTAGACTTATAGGAAAGAACCAATAAAGGTTTATATAATGTTAATTTGCATACTGGTGAGGTTCCAGTTTTGGAGGTTTGGGGAATGTGGAGAACCCCATTCATCACCATTGCTCCCTGGTCCACTCTGACCCGGAGTGGTAGTACCTGTTAGGGTCCTATCTATGGGTTAAATAGAAAAATGTATTTATAAAAATAAATTGTATTAACCGTTAAGAATTGATTTATTTCAAAACTTTATCAGCATTAAATGACCCACTGAGGTTGATATGCCGTAAAACAAAACCAAACCAAGATTTTATTTTTATTTAAACCTTAATCTATCTTCTATCTATACATATATAAATGGCAGTTGTGTTTATATGTATGTCCGGATGAAACTTCGAAAATTAACATCAGACGATCTGAAAAGCGTGTCGCATCTATAAGATAATAATTTTTTTAAAAACATAATTTGCAAACCTTCTTTTTTATAGAATATCTCATTTTCTCCCATTGGACCCATAACAACACTTTATATATATATATATATATATATATTTGGATGATATGTGCTTAATTGAAGTCATACCTAATTTTTGAAAATTAATTAGTTAATAATTAATGAATTTTAGGTGGGCATATATGTTCAAATGTAAGGCTAAACAGATCGAGAAAATGTCAATTCCTGAATGTACATTTCGACCTATTAGGTCTCATCAGCAAGGTTATAGACATGGGAGACTGCTCCGTGTGTGATTCGAAACCTCGACTGCCAAGCTGACAAGTGGAGATTCTAACCACTACACCAGCTGGCCAATTCCAAATTCTTTGTCCGTTTTGAACTTATTTATATTCCACTTTTTTATTGACTTGCTACACGACAGTATGAAAGTACGTAAATAAACATTGTGTTTATTTGAAATGGCTTTTAGCCGACAATTTTGAATTGTCAGCTAAAAGCCATATCAAATAAACACAATGTTTATTTACGTACTTTCATATATATATATATATATATATATATATATATATATATATATAGGATATGAAAACACAATATTGTTAAAAATGAAAATATTTTATATCATATTCATAGCTAATATTGAACAATATTTCGATAATAAAAAATTATTATCAGAGCATCTTTTTAATCCGGACTCATCGAGAGAGAAGCAGAAAATAATTTAAATTCAAATCAGAAGGATTGTTGTTCCAAAAAGCGTGTACGCCACATGCTCGCTTTTTGGATTTGAATTTAAATTATTTTCTGCTTCTCTCTCGATGAGTCCGGATTAAAAACAAGCTCTGACGATGATTTTTTATAAATTGAAATATTGTTCAATATTAGCTATGAATATGATATAAAATATTTTCATTTTTAACAATATTGCGTGTTTTCATATCCTTTTTATCTATACATATACCGTCAGATTCATTTCCTTTCTCTTTACTCATATATATATATATATATATATATATATTAATCCACTTTTAAAGGGTCCCTAAGAAGTATTATCATTGGATTAAACCTGTTATCCTTCTTTACAACAGATTAATTTATCCTCTTGGGGGATTTTTATAACAATTGATGATACCATAATTAGGTTTTACGAAGCCTTTCTCTCTCTCTTAGGCGAAGGGGGGACTGTGCATGTGTTCAAATCTCCGTCAGAGCTTATTGTTTATTATTTCTGATCTATGCCATCTATATATATACATATATAAAGGGCAGTTGTGTGTATATGTATGTCCAGAGGAAACTTGGAAAATAAAGCAATTAAAGACAAAGTAAATATATATACACATTAAATATCACCAGGGCTTGGTTTTTGAGCAAAAATAATAGAGATTTGATTTATATTCGTGATGATGATTAAAAAATAAAATTCAAATGATAACAGCATGGATTTTTTTTTTTCATTTAATATTTTAGATAGTAGACATTAACATTTATTTTCAGAGTAAGTGAAGTCCACTCTTGGTTTAAGACAGTTCTAAGCGACAGTTATCTCTAGGCTGCAGGTTCAATCCTGGTCAAGGGTGACAGTAACAGGAGCTCTGGGGAGTGTGGAGTACCCTTCGTCGTCATTACTACCTGGTACACACTGGTAGTACTTATCAGGGTCCCATCTATGGGTTAAATCGATCTAAAAATGGGTTTTTAAAGAAAGTGTTAAAAAAGTTAATAAAATTGAATAACCAACAGAATGAATAAAAACAAAATGTCATCGGCATAAAATAACCCAATAAGGGTTGACACACCCTAAAATCCAACCAACCAACCAGGTGTGATGAACTGACAATGAAAGTCCAGGTGTTTTAAAGGGAGTGATTGAAAAGTCTATTTTTGTTTTATTGCTATCTCTTACCCCCTGCCCCCCCCTCACATAACTCTTTGTTCTGGGTATTTAAAACACAAAAAACAAAACAAAAAAAGAAATCCGGTCCTTATCAACCTACATAATAATCTATGTCAAAATTGGTGATAATCTGTGTAAATCCTTTCTATCCCCCCCACCCCTCACTCCCCGGGTGAACCCCTCCCCCATGGTTTATCACGACTTTTGGTGATTTTTATCTAACTCACTTTCGGCTGGTAGGGTCAGCGAGTTTGTTCGCTAAACTCAAGTGCTCCTTTGGAATCTCCCCACACCGAACGACCATGGTTAAATTTGTCGAGAGAGAAGATAAAAGCTTCGACTGCGTCCTGGAATTCCACAAGGCCATTTTCCGGTTGCTTCAGGTGGGACTCGATGTTTATTATTGTGGAGGTGGCTAAACACTTCACCCCCCAAAAAAGAACTCGTAAGGTGTCGCATCTTTCTCAAAATAGGTGTTAAATTGAGGTAGACCCCCCCCCCAAAGCTGTTTTGTGTACAGCTCCCCCCTCACACACACATGCACTGTGGGGACATAGGTCTGTCCATCACTCACTCCCTTTACTTGTCTATATATCTTGCATATATGTGTATGGCGTGTCTATGTATGTATGTATTTATATATATATATGTATGTGTGTGTATGTATGTATATATGTATGTGTGTATGTATGTATATATGTGTGTGTATGTATGTATATATGTATGTGTGTGTGTGTATATATGTATATGTGTGTGTGTATATATGTGTATGTGTGTGTGTGTGTATGTGTGTGTGTGTATGTGTATATATGTATGTGTGTATGTGTGTGTGTGTATATGTAATGTGTGTGTGTGTGT
>CM042182.1:6893738-6898738 GCA_023376005.1 Doryteuthis pealeii
ATCTATGGGTTAAATAGATTTTAAAAATGAGTTTTAAAAAAACTGAATACCCATCAATAATGAATAAAACAAAATGTCTTTGGCTTAAAATAACCCATCAAGGGTTGACATGCCGTAAAATCCAACCAACCAACAATAAAAAGTATTCCTAAGTGTCTTCAGCATAAAATAACCCATCAAGGGTTGACATGCCATAAAATCTAACCAACCAACAATAAAAAGTATTCCAAAGTGTCTTCAGCATAAAATAACCCAACAAGGGTTGACATGCCATAAAATCCAACCAACCAACAATAAACAGTATTCCTAAGTGTCTTCAGCATAAAATAACCCAACAAGGGTTGACATGCCATAAAATCCAACCAACCAACAATAAAAAGTATTCCTAAGTGTCTTCAGCATAAAATAACCCATCAAGGGTTGACATGCCATAAAATCTAACCAACCAACAATAAAAAGTATTCCAAAGTGTCTTCAGCATAAAAAACCCAACAAGGGTTGACATGCCATAAAATCCAACCAACCAACAATAAACAGTATTCCTAAGTGTCTTCAGCATAAAATAACCCATCAAGGGTTGACATGCCATAAAATCCAACCAACCAACAATAAAAAGTATTCCTAAGTGTCTTCAGCATAAAAAAACCCATCAAGGGTTGACATGCCGTAAAACCCAATGAACCAATAATAATTGTCTCTTTCTTTTTCAGATCCTCCTTAATGCCGGTGCCAATGTAAATCTACCCGATCGCAATGACTGTACCCCTTTATATAAAGCCGCCTATCATGGTCGACCTCATCTTGTAGACATTCTCGTCCAGGCGGGTGCAGATATTAATCGGGCGGACAAAGACGGCCAGACCCCACTTTATATCTGTGTACAGAATGCAATCGTCCATTCCAGTTACGCAACAGTCGAGAAACTTCTCTCAGCTGGAGCCTCGGTTGACAAGTAAGTTATTTAATTCTTAGCATTTTATTGTTACATTTTAATACAGTAAAAACAGAAAAAATTAAATGGATACATTTAATTTCTACCATATGAAATCAACAGGCAAGGAAGCACACACACACACACACACACACACACACACACACACACACATATCTTATTATAATGGAGATTGTGGGTTTGTATGTCTGTAACCGAAACTATATTACTATTCAAGTCACAATTCCCTTTGTTATTTACATCACATTCTCCATGATTTCATTTTTATTTAAACCTCAATTATTAATCAAATTGTTTTACATCATTAATTCTGTTGACTATATCTACATACTAATAATATGCAATTATATTTATATATACAACAAAATAACGGTTTACAGTGTGAATGGGAAAGCTAATGTGCATATTGGTATTAAAAATTTGATTTTAATAAATATATGCTTAGTATTATTGATTTCTAATTGTTTGGTTTTATATTAATGAATATGAGCAAAAATCTCGGGGATAAATCTTAAATGAAATCCATTAACAAGAAGAAATAACTGTCATATTATTCTTTACTTCCCATTTTAACTAAATAGTTAAATTAGGAAAATTTACCAATGAAAGACGGGAGTAAGGGAAAATGATGGAAGAGTTAATTCCAAAGTTGTTCTATTTTTCAATCATACCCCCTCTGTTCCAAATCTTCTAATCTGCATTCTTATTCAGTTTCATTAGCCTTTCAAATTTAATATGATATTTTATTATATTAAAACTTAAATACTTGCACCCTACGGAGGGTGCATATATTTGCTAGTACTCATAAATTAAATAACAAATTTTATTTAAAAATAATTCAAATTCGCCCCAAGCATTGAAAATTGAAATTCCACCCGACTTTGTTCCTTATATTCTCTAGCTGTATTCTTTCTTTTTCAAAATCCGTCACATGCGATGATGACGTCAACATTACTGTTTCTCTATTGGGGGTAGAACTTTTTAATCAAACAATTTTTTAAAAAGTTCTTTTTTTTTTTAACATTTCAGAATTTCTCCATATTTTAACTGCTTTGATTTATTCCTTGTATACTAAAGATATTTTTATAGTTTTTCTATCATTGTTATTTTACTTTGCATTTAAAATAATAATAGATAGAGTACATATGTACATGGATAAACTCCTGGATGAAACACATGTCAGTAGAATAAAATAAAATAAATCTATTTTATCCATTCAGCATTTTCTTTCCATTATTTTTTCCTTCCATTATTTTTTCCTTCTAACATATACCATCAGATTCGCTTCCATTCTCAATTTACACACACACACATATGTATATATATATATATATATATGTTCTTATGTTCCTGTAGTCGTCCATGGCTTCATATTCATAATGAACATAAGAAAATATAAAAACCTAATTTCTGCTTAGCTATAAATATGAAGCCATGGATGACTACAGGAATATATATATATATATCTTATTATAATGGAGATTGTGTGATTTTCTGTCTGTAACCGAAACTATATTCCTACTCAAGTCACAATTCTCTTCGTTATTGACATCACATTCTCCATTTTATTTTTTACCTAAACCTCAATTATTAATAAAATTGTCTTACATTATTAATACTGTTAACTATATCTACATACTAATAACATGCAATTATATTTATATATACAACAAAATAGCGATTTACAGTGTGAATGGGAAGGCTAATTTGCATATTGATATTTAAAATGTGATTTTAATAAATATGTGCTTAGTATTATTGATTTCTAACTGTTTGGTTTTATTTTAATGAATATAAACAAAAGCCTCTTCTATTAATCTTAAAAGAAATCCATTAACAAGAAAAGATAAGTGTCATTTTATTCTTTACTTCCTCTTATAACTAAATACTTAAATTAGAAAAAATAACAATGAAAGACGAGAGTGATGGAAGAGTAAGTTTCAGTTGTTCCATTTTTTATTATACTCCCTCTGTTTCAAATCTTTTATTATACTCCCTCTGTTTCAAATCTTTTTTATCTGTATTCTTATTTAGTTTCATTAACCTTTCTAATTTAATACAATATTTTATTACATTAAAACTTAAATACTTGCACCCGGAGGGTGCATATATTTGCTAGTATATATATATATATATATATATATATATATATATATATAAAAGAAAGTTTGTGTACGTGTCAACTTATAACTCAGAAACTAGATGTTATTCAGATTCAAAATGTTGCATACACCTTGACATCCTTCTAACTAAGAAACACACCAAATTTGGTTATTGATTTTTACTGATTAAGGGATATAATTAATTAATTAAAAATGAAATGATTTGCGATAATTATGGCATAGCTGCTGCTGCTAATATAAAAAAAAATTCACTGGCTGTTGCCAAATTTGTGCCCTAATCATTTCAGCTTGGAATTTCTCACATATCACCAGTATAATCTTAGCAATATTTATATGGTTAGAAAGAAAAGAAAATAATCTATGTATGTAATTTGTATGTGGTTTTATCAATTGAATTATTTTTTACATCGAAGTAAATAACAATAATAAATGAAAACATTTAATTTAACGATTAATAATAACTCTAAAAAACTTTCTTTTTATTATTAATACTATCATTTTAGAATAAAATATATCCATTTTTAATCAGTATTTAATTTTTTTGTATGTACAAAAGAGTTTTAGAAAGCTTTGTTGCCGCTGCTTTTTTCTAGACTTCTTGGCTTTATGCTGTTGCGCCAGGGTGGCTTCAGACATGAACAGTCCACTATGAAGAGCCTGCACACCGACTGCCTTTATATAAGTATAAATGGAAGCTACACAATAAAGTGACTCATATAACCAAGCTGATGCAAATAATTTTTAATGTCTGATTTGAATATTTTAAGCATGTCGGCAATCTAGCCGATTGTATTCTAAAAGATTTTATTAATTTTTTTCTCCCCTTTTCTGTCCTTCTAGATGTGATAATTCGGGCAAGTCTCCCCTGAACGTTGCAGCACACTGGAAATTAAAGGACATGATTAAACTCTTGCTTGCGGCCAAGAGCAACGTGAACCTAACGGACAAGCGGGGTCACACACCCCTTTACGTCTGTGTCAGTTCACTCAGTACAGGTCTCTATAAGGAAGACCTTAAATATCAGGTCCCCTGCATCAAGGTACTGTATCGTGCAAACTGTGATATGCTTAATCTTGTCGATTGGCTCAAGTGGAAGGGCCCGGGTATCCCCCAAGAACTCCTATCGGAACAAGGAGACGAGGCTTTTCTCGAGTGGTACACAACGAGCATGCGTTCGCCGCACTCTTTGTGCAACCTTTGTCGTAAGGTCATTCAGCAAACTCTGTTTGTCAATCACGGCTCTCAGGATTACACGCAACTCGTCTACACGCTGCCTTTGCCACAGAAATTGCGCGTTTATCTGTCTCGGAAAATGTTTCACCTGCCGACCTCCTGATGGGGGCACGGGTAGGGGGCTATGGGTGGTGGTTTACCTTCTGGACACGTTCGGTTTAAATCTTCGGATCGTTTGAAAAAAAAAAAAAAAATTGGGGAGGGGGTACACTCAGTGGAGAGTCAGTGAGGAGACGGAAATTTTTTTGAAAAAAAAAAATCGGAAAAAATTTGTTTTTTTTTTTCTCTCCCCTGGGGCGGAATCAGCAGCAGCAGCAACAACAACAACCACAGATGACAACAAACTTTCAAGTCTTTTTTTTTTTGGTTTGTTTGAATATTTTGTTGTTTTAATTTTTTTTTCTTTCGGTAATCTGAACATTAGCTACATAAATGAGAGTAACCTCCCCTTGTTTCTTTCACTTTGAGGAAGCCATCTGTTTCGGTCGGTCATTTTCAGTTCACCATAAATCTACACTGAAAATACGAATTTGTTCGAATCAATACACGAATATATCATAAAATGTGTTCTTAATTGTGCTTGATTTGAAATGAACTTAATTGTTATTAAGAATACATTTTATGATATTTTCGTGTTAAAATGTGCAGTTGTATTGATTACGGTGAAATGAAAATGGCCGACTAAAACAGAC
>CM042182.1:6903738-6943150 GCA_023376005.1 Doryteuthis pealeii
TTAAAGATTATTTTATGTCATATTTATATTATAATTATAAATTATGTAAAGTTATCTCCCTTGGTAATCAAGGGAGATAATTATGTTAGCATTTTTGTAAATTTTGATGGACTGAGTATCCAAAATTATCAACTTAATGAAAGGTTCACATTTTAACTCGTAACTTCCGCTTCCAAATTTTTGTAAACAAATGATTTTAATCAGGAGTTTATGGAGATGTTGAACTTACAATAAATTAAATAAATAGATGGTTGGTACACGTAATCAAATTAAAATTCAATAGCAAAATTTTTTTTTAATAAATACTTTTTAATCAGAAGTTTACTAGTATTTTTCAACACTGACAAATTTTAAAAAAGACGAAATACATTTTTATACTGAAATATTTTTTACTTAATCAGAAGAGAAATGCAATTATGTTTATTTAAATAAAAATACAGCTTTTATTTGTAAAATATTTTTTATGTTTATTTAAATAAAAGGATGTCGTTCAGAAATAGTATCACAAAACTTGTAAAATTTGTTTTTGTCAGATACAATATAACTTTTTTAAAAAATCCGTTTATTTTTCAAATATTTGAAAGCGAAACTTACCGGTGATGAGTTAAAATATGAACCTTTGATTAAAGTGATGATTTGGGGTGCTTATTGGTTACTTGGTCCTTTTTGACTAACAATATTTGTGAAAATGTTTTATGTCATATTTATATTATAATTATAAATTATGTAAAGTTATCTCCTTGAGAATCAAGGGAGATAATTATGTTAGCAATTTTGACTAACAATATTTGTGAAAATGTTCCTAATAGGTTTATTTACGTTAGATATTCTTGGCCGTAAGGGGGGTAAGTCCCGGTCCAAGGTTAAATGTAAACAAAAAACTGAAAAAAGCTTAGTACCTGTTTTGAGAAATGCACGTCACGTCATGGTGTAATGGTTAGCAAGCTAGTCTTGCAAATCTATTACTACTGAATAGCAAGTTCGATCCTTGCTGTATGCCCCATAATTGTGACCTTGCGTCACATCCTATTCGTGGTGAACGGGTTTGGTAAATATGGACGTCCATCGTGGTATTATGGTTAGCAAGCTAGTCTCGCAAATCTATTACTACTGAATAGTGAGGTTGATCCTCACTGGGTGCCCCATACTTGCTACCTTAGGTCACATCCTACCTCTGAAGAACAGGTTGGGTAAAAAGGGAGTCCTAACGTGGTGTATGGTTAGAATAGTGAGGTTGATCCTCACTGGGTGCCTCATAAACTTGTTTAAATTTTAAGGTAATTAAAAAAAACATCTTCATATGATTATTTCTGAATTCAAACGTAGTTTCTGAGCTTAGATCATTACTACTAATTCAAAGGGGTCCAAACAGCAATAATGCCAGAAGATATATTGTTTTATACACAATCAAAATGAGGACAACAGTCCGAAATATCAAAATAATTTTTTTTTTTTTTTTTTTTTTCTAAATTCAAAACTTTATTTTTAACTTTTCTTTTTTAAAATTTTCTTTAATTTAACAGCAAAAAAACTAATTTTAGTCACAAAGATTATGTACAGGGAGGGTGGGGTGAGGAATGTTGCTCATCTGGTGTGAAAAGCAGTTGCTTCAGCTTCAATTCAATACAACCTTTAGGCACCCCTTTTGCGATCTCATTTCATAGGGACTTTTTTCATTTACACCCGCAAAAATCCGCTTGTTTGTTAAAATCATCACCAAACTTTTCTTTTATTAAATTAAAAAAATCTTTTTTTTTATTTATTTATTTACTTTTTTATTTAATTTTTTTTTTTTCTACTTGACTTTTTTTCTTTTTTTTTTTTTTTTGTAAGTCATGTTAGTAATTGTTTTATTTCATTTATTTAACGAATCTTGAAATATTTTCTTAACTGCACATAAATATTTTAGTTTAGAAAATATTTAAAGATTCGTTAAATAAATGAAATAAAACAATTACTAACATGACTTACAAAAAAAAAAAAGGATTTTGAATCGGATTTTTTAAAATACTTTTAATTTCAAAATTTTCCATTTTAATTTTGACAACGATTTGCAAGTTTAGCCTAAATTCATTTATTTCCACTTTCTACACAAAAGTTTTTTTTTGTTTTGTTTTTTTTTTTTTTTTTAATAAAAAAAAAAAATATCATCTCAATGTACATCTTCCTAAAAAAAAAAAAATTAAAAAAGTTTTTAAAAAGTTTTTTGTGGGGGGAGCTCTTGCTACTTTTTCTCACCTGTCTCTCTGCCAAAAACTAGGGTAGTGAGTTCAATCCCCACTGGATGCTCCCTACTATTGCAACCTCGTGCCAGACCAAGCCTAATTAAATGGCTGCACAGAGCAATGGTTAATGAGTGGGTCTTTGTGTGGCTCCTCCCCACCTCACCCTTGTCAGTGGAGAATTTAATCTTCACTGAATCCCTCACTAATGGTTGTGGCCTTGTGCCAGACTAAATTGACCTTTGTTGAATATCTTTGGACAAATAGTGTATTGGTTAACAAGCTTTTGGCCAGTGTTGTGAATATGTGCATTCCTTATGGGATGCTCACAACCATGGCCTTTTGTCAGATTGATTTAAAAAGAAAAAGAAAAAATTTTTTTATGTTGTTAGGGTGTGCAAAAGGAGGGGGGATAAGATTTTAAAATAATTGTTATTTTATATTTTGTAAAAAAATTGGCTTCATTTTCAAACCTGAATCTGTCTGGTAGCAGTTGGGTAAATTTTTTTTTTTTTTTTTTTTTGTTAAAATTATGTCCATATTCGTTTTATAACTTAGTATTGCATTCAAACTTTACTTCAAATCTCTTTATATATATGTATACACATACACAAATATATATATAATATATATATATACACACACACACACACACACACACACATAAGGGACGGCTTAAATCAGTCGATAGAGCGTTCGACTAGAAACTACAAGGTTCCTGGTTCGATACCGGCCCTCGCCAAATGAGCGTATGAGTAGCACAAGGATTGTGTCAGTAAAGTGAGGAGCTGATGGTAGGTGTGGCGCTCCACTTCAGACGCCTAAACAATCTCCTTGGTCTAGCACTATTGAAAGGGGATAGACTCCCTCACTATCTGGTTGATACCGACTTTAGGCCACCCCGTCACTTACTTAATTATATAATATATATATATATAAATAGTATATATAACATATATTGTATATATACAAATATATATATATATATATATATATATATATATTGTTAAAATTATGTCCTTATTCATTTTTTAACTTAGTATCGCATTCAAACTGTACTTCAAATTTCTCTTTATTACAACACACACACACACACACACACCACACACACACACACATATATATATATATATAAACACACACCATTTCCTTTCCTTTTAGATGTCTGTCGCAGACGACTATAACGTCACTCCATGTCCTTCAACAGTTGTGGGCCTCTGGTGGCTAGTTAGTCTAATTCAGGACTTGCAGATGCAGTCACACACATTGCAAAGGAAATTCCCATCTGCATTTGGTGGTTCATGACGATGAAACATAGACACTCTGCAGCCCTATTAATCTCGATATTGAGCCGCTTAGCACCTGTGCAGCAGGGCATTTCACCAACCCTGTCTGTCGGAGACCAGATCTTCCGGGCTGGAAGGTGTTATGGCGCATTTCTTTAGCATTGTGTTCATATGATCTTTGAACCACTTTTGGGGGGGGGTCTTCCTCCGGTGCCATCCGCGAGTTCACAGTAAAGTATTTTACAGGAGAGTGTCTGCAGACATGCGGATTCTGTGATCTTAACCATTGCAGTTGGCGTTGGATTAGGATGGTTTTCAATTGGGTCAATGCGTGCTCTGCTTCGAATTTCAAAGTGGGGGATTTTGTGCCACCACTTAACGCCGGTATGCGTTGTGAGGCAGTTATGTGGAATGCCAGTTTTTTCAGGTGCTGCGATATAACATCCACATATATATATATATATATATATATAATATTATATATAAAAAACATATACACACACACACATGGTGCAACAGAAAAAAAAATAGTGTGACATTAGCTATATGGAGCTACCAATGCCACTTGCCTTAATTCATTTGCATCACTCAGGTGACAGTTTAAAAAATGGGAGTATTTCTGCCACAACCTCTGTGTGCCTGTGTGTGTATGTATGTATATATATTAATATAATATATATAGATTGATTTCTCGATTTGTTTAGCCTTACATTTAAATAGGTATGCCTGCCTAATTAATTAATTAATTAATTAACTTTCAAAATTAGGTACAACATCAATTAAGCACATATTCTCCCCCAACTATATATATATATATAAAGTGTTGTTATGGATCTAACGGGGAAAGTTAAATATTTTATTAGAAAGAAGGTCTGCAAAATGGTGTTAAATTTTTGTTATCAAAAAAACTTTTTTTATTTTATTTTTGACCCACATGTTTAGATTTTTGTATCTTCTTCAGCTGCAGAATAATTCGGGCAAGTCTCCCTGAACGTTGCAGCACACTGGAAATTAAAGGACATGATTAAACTCTTGCTTGCGGCCAAGAGCAACGTGAACCTAACGGACAAGCGGGGTCACACACCCCTTTACGTCTGTGTCAGTTCACTCAGTACAGGTCTCTATAAGGAAGACCTTAAATATCAGGTCCCCTGCATCAAGGTACTGTATCGTGCAAACTGTGATATGCTTAATCTTGTCGATTGGCTCAAGTGGAAGGGCCCGGGTATCCCCCAAGAACTCCTATCGGAACAAGGAGACGAGGCTTTTCTCGAGTGGTACACAACGAGCATGCGTTCGCCGCACTCTTTGTGCAACCTTTGTCGTAAGGTCATTCAGCAAACTCTGTTTGTCAATCACGGCTCTCAGGATTACACGCAACTCGTCTACACGCTGCCTTTGCCACAGAAATTGCGCGTTTATCTGTCTCGGAAAATGTTTCACCTGCCGACCTCCTGATGGGGCACGGGTAGGGGCTATGGGTGGTGGTTTACCTTCTGGACACGTTCGGTTTAAATCTTCGGATCGTTTGAAAAAAAAAAAAAAAATTGGGGAGGGGTACACTCAGTGGAGAGTCAGTGAGGAGACGGAAATTTTTTTGAAAAAAAAAATCGGAAAAAATTTGTTTTTTTTTCTCTCCCCTGGGGCAGAATCAGCAGCAGCAGCAACAACAACAACCACAGATGACAACAAACTTTCAAGTCTTTTTTTTTTTTTTGGTTTGTTTGAATATTTTTGTTGTTTTAATTTTTTTTTCTTTCGGTAATCTGAACATTAGCTACATAAATGAGAGTAACCTCCCCTTGTTTCTTTCACTTTGAGGAAGCCATCTGTTTCGGTCGGTCATTTCAGTTCACCATAAATCTACACTGAAAATACGAATTTGTTCGAATCAATACACGAATATATCATAAAATGTGTTCTTATTGTGCTTGATTTGAAATGAACTTAATTGTTATTAAGAACACATTTTATGATATTTTCGTGTTAAAATGTGCAGTTGTATTGATTATGGTTGAAATGAAAATGGCCGACAGAAACAGACGGCTTCCTCAAAGTAAAAGAAACAAGGGGAGGTTACTCTCATTTATGTATCTAATGTTCAGATTACCTTTCTTTTTTTAAAATTTTTATTTTATTTTTATTTTGTTATTGATAGAGAAAGTTGAACAAAAAAAACTTTTTTTTCTTTCTTTCTTTTTAAAAAATTTTTTTTTTTTTATTAAAAATTTTAAAAAAATCTTTTCTAACAAAGAAAGGGATTCAATTTTTTTTTTTTTTATAATAAAAAAAAAATTTATTCAGAAAGAATTGTTATTTTATTTACCCCAGTCAATTTTGATTGCATTAGTTGAAGTCTAAGGGGTGCAATTCCTATTGTTTCTCTGTATCATAAGAATAACTTTTGCAAAATTAACTTAATTATAATAACAATAATAATGCCTAAATTAATGTGTATATATTTTTGTGTGTATATGTGCATATATATTATATAATATATATATATATATACACACACACACATTTGGAAAATATCAGATTTTATTACAATTTTTTAAATATAAAATCAGTCGGTATTTTTTCAACAGCTTATATTTCTCTCTCTCATACATAAATTACATTATATATATATATTATATATATATATATATATATATATATATATATATACACACACACAGGTGTCCAAAATAATGTATACACTCTATGAATCGTTACTTATTCAATTATGTATTTTGACTTGTAAATAAGATTGAGACAAGAGAAAGAATACAAAAAAAGGTGTATACATTGTTTTGGGGCACCCTATATATAATGAAATTTATTGTGTACAGTGCTCAGGTGCACTACAACTCATCAAAGTCTCATGTCTAGTACATAGAATAATGTATTAGTGTCAGGAACATGAATAGCATACAGTAATAATATACATGTATGTGTGCGCGTGCGTGTGGATGGGGGTATCAGGTGTAGTGTTGTCGGATTACAGGAAGCATGGAGGCTTTGAAAGCTGTAGTGTTTCGGCAGCCCACAATGGACACAGGCAGCTTATTCCATGCCTCGGCAACTTTGAGCATGGAAAAATGTTTCCGAAAGTCATGTGAGCTATGCTGTTTTCTGACTTTGTAGGCTTGCCCATGTGATATTAACATAGACAATAATTGCTAGATTTTTATTTCTATATCAAGATAATATATCTATATATATATATTAGGAATTAATTAGGGGTTAAAAAATAAATTGAAATCTGAAAATAAAGCTGCTCTCCGCCCAAAACTCTTTCCAACCATGTTTGTTCATAGATTCTAAATTTGGCTAAACTTGCAAATCGTCGTCAAAATTAAAACGGAAAATTTTGACGACGATTTGCAACACATCAAACTAAATTTTAAATTAAAATCAATTTTAAAAATCCGATTCAAAAATGTTTAAAAAAAAAAAAAAAAAAAAAAAAATCTCACAAACTTTTTTCTTTTAAATTAAAAAAATCTTTTTTTTTTTTTTATTTATTTACTTTTTTATTTAATTTTTTTTTTTTTCTACTTGACTTTTTTTTCTTTTTTTTTTTTTTTTGGTAAGTCATGTTAGTAATTGTTTTATTTCATTTATTTAACGAATCTTAAATATTTTCTTAACTGCACATAAATATTTTAGTTTAGAAAATATTTCAAGATTCGTTAAATAAATGAAATAAAACAATTACTAACTGACTTACAAAAAAAAAAAGTATTTTGAATCGGATTTTTTAAATTACTTTTAATTTCAAAATTTTCCATTTTAATTTTGACAACAATTTGCAAGTTTAGCCTAAATTCATTTATTTCCACTTTCTACACAAAAGTTTTTTTTTGTTTTGTTTTTTTTTTTTTTAATAAAAAAAAAAAATATCATCTCAATGTACATCTTCCTAAAAAAAAAAAAATTAAAAAAAAATTTTTAAAAAGTTTTTTGTGGGGGGAGCTCTTGCTACTTTTTCTCACCTGTCTCTCTGCCAAAAACTAGGGTAGTGAGTTCAATCCCCACTGGATGCTCCCTACTATTGCAACCTTGTGCCAGACCAAGCCTAATTAAATGGCTGGCACAGAGCAATGGTTAATGAGTGGGTCTTTGTGTGGCTCCTCCCCACCTCACCCTTGTCAGTGGAGAATTTAATCTTCACTGAATCCCTCACTAATGGTTGTGGCCTTGTGCCAGACTAAATTGACCTTTGTTGAATATCTTTGGACAAATAGTGTATTGGTTAACAAGCTTTTGGCCAGTGTTGTGAATTGTGCATTCCTTATGGGATGCTCACAACCATGGCCTTTTGTCAGACTTGATTTAAAAGAAAAAGAAAATTTTTTTTATGTTGTTAGGGTGTGCAAAAGGAGGGGGATAAGATTTTAAAATAATTGTTATTTTTATATTTTGTAAAAAAAATTGGCTTCATTTTCAAACCTGAATCTGTCTGGTAGCAGTTGGGTAAATTTTTTTTTTTTTTTTTTTTTTTTTTGTTAAAATTATGTCCATATTCGTTTTATAACTTAGTATTGCATTCAAACTTTACTTCAAATCTCTTTATATATATGTATACACATACACATATATATATATATATATATATACACACACACACACACACACACACACAAGGGAGGGCTTAAATCAGTCGATAGAGCGTTCGACTAGAAACTACAAGGTTCCTGGTTCGATACCGGCCCTCGCCAAATCAGCGTATGAGTAGCACAAGGATTTGTATAGTAAAGTGAGGAGCTGATGGTAGGTGTGGCGCTCCACTTCAGACACCTAAACAATCTCCTTGGTCTAGCACTATTGAAAAGGGATAGACTCCCTCACTGTCTGGTTGATACCGACTTTAGGCCACCCGTCGACTTACTTTATATATATATATATATATATATATATATATATATACATATATATATATATATATATTGTTAAAATTATGTCCTTATTCATTTTTTAACTTAGTATCACATTCAAACTGTATTCAAATTTCTCTTTACACACACACACACACACACATATATATATATATAAACACACACCATTTCCTTACCTTTTAGATGTCTGTCGCAGACGACTATAACGTCACTCCATGTCCTTCAACAGTTGTGGGCCCTCTGGTCGCTAGTTAGTCTAATTCAGGACTTGCAGATGCAGTCACACACATTGCAAAGGAAATTCCCATCTGCATTTGGTGGTTCATGACGATGAAGACACTCTGCAGCCCTATTAATCTCGATATTGAGCCACTTAGCACCTGTGCAGCAGGGCATTTCACCAACCCTGTCTGTCGGAGACCAGATCTTCCGGGCTGGAAGGTGTTATGGCGCATTTCTTTAGCGTTGTGTTCATATGATCTTTGAACTGCTTTTGGGGGGGGTCTCCTCCTTCCTCCGCGAGTTCACAGTAAAGTATTTTACAGGGAGTGTCTGCAGACATGCGGATTCTGTGATCTTAACCATTGCAGTTGGCGTTGGATTAGGATGGTTTTCAATTGGGTCAATGCGTGCACTGCTTCTAATTTCAAAGTGGGGGATTTTGTGCCACCATTTAACGCCGGTATGTGTTGGAGGCAGTGATGTGGAATGCCAGTTTTTTCAGGTGTCTGCGATATAACATCCACATTATATATATAAATATATATATATATATATATATAAAACATATACACACACACACATGGTGCAACAGAAAAAAAAAATTGTGTGACATTAGCTATATGGAGCTACCAATGCCACTTGCCTTAATTCATTTGCATCACTCAGGTGACAGTTTAAAAAATGGGAGGTATTTCTGCCACAACCTCTGTGTGCCTGTGTGTGTATGTATATTTGTTTAGCCTTACATTTAAATAGGTATGCCGCCTAATTAATTAATTAATTAATTAACTTTCAAAAAGTAGATACAACTTCATTTAAGCACATATTCTCCCCCAATATATATATATATAAAAGTGTTGTTATGGATCTAACGGGAGAAAGTTAAATATTTTATAAGAAAGAAGGTCTGCAAAATGGGTTAAATTTTGTTATCAAAAAAATTATTATTATTTTATTTTTGCGCCACATGTTTCAGATTTTTGTATCTTCTTCAGCTGCAGAAGATACTGAAATAATATGATTTTAAAAAAATTATATATATCAGTCATCTATAGACACGTGTTTCGAAGTTTACTTCTCATCAGTACAGCTCGACATTTTAACAGCTAGCTCTAGCCAAGATCGAAACCCGACAGAATTTTCGTCTGTCAAGTTCCTTACCCTTGCAGCTATCAGCGGGCCGTTAGTCTAGGGTAAACAATTAATTGCTACATACTTTACGGCGGTATGTTTTTACAATCACCAGAGAACTCTAATCTGTAAACAGACTGGTCATGGCGAATGCCAAACGGTGAAGTTACAATTAATGTCTCCCCCCACAGTGCTCAACCATGGGAGTGGGAAGGCATATATATATACATACACACACACACATATATATATAAAGCTGCTTAATATCAGTGATATAGCATAGACACACAGTAAATGCGTTTGGTTACTGTCCGTTTATCACCAATGTGATCATCAGACAAAAGTATTTTGGTTATTTCCTATAAGTCTAACATAAACAAAGGGGAATCACTCTTGACTGATAATTTATTTATTTTCCCATTAAACTAAACCCTCTCTTTTTTTCCTAGTAAATCAATAAATAAATAATTTATCAGTCAAGAGTGTTCCCCTTTGTTATTTCCTATAAACAAAGTATCTTTCTTTGCTTAATGGTGCATTGGTGAGAAACTAACAGTCACTAAACGCCATTTACTTTGTGCTTACGCTATTCATATATACTCACACACTCATTATCACTTCAAACTGTATTAATTTAAGATTATTTTATGTCATATTTATATTATAATTATAAATTATGTAAAGTTATCTCCCTTGGTAATCAAGGGAGATAATTATGTTAGCATTTTTGTAAATTTTGATGGACTGAGTATCCAAATTATCAACTTAATGAAAGGTTACATTTTAACTCGTAACTTCCGCTTCCAAATTTTTGTAAACAAATGATTTTAATCAGAAGTTTATGGAGATGTTGAAAAAATAGACGGTTGGTACACGTAATCAAATTAAAATTCAATAGCAAAATTTTTTTTTAATAAATACTTTTTAATCAGAAGTTTACTAGTATTTTTCAACACTGACAAATTTTAAAAAAGACGAAATACATTTTTATACTGAAATATTTTTACTTAATCAGAAGAGAAATGCAATTATGTTTATTTAAAATAAAAATACAGTTTTTATTTGTAAAATATTTTTATGTTTATTTAAATAAAAGGATGTCGTTCAGAAATAGTATCACAAAACTTGTAAAATTTGTTTTTGTCAGATACAATATAACTTTTTTAAAAATATCCGTTTATTTTCAAATATTTGAAAGCGAAACTTACCGGTGATGAGTTAAAATATGAACCTTTGATTAAAGTTGATGATTTGGGGTGCTTATTGGTTACTTGGTCCTTTTTGACTAACAATATTTGTGAAAATGTTTTATGTCATATTTATATTATAATTATAAATTATGTAAAGTTATCTCCCTTGAGAATCAAGGGAGATAATTATGTTAGCAGTTTTGACTAACAATATTTGTGAAAATGTTCCTAATAGGTTTATTTACGTTAGATATTCTTGGCCGTAAGGGGAGGTAAGTCCCGGTCCAAGGTTAAATGTAAACAAAAAAACTGAAAAAAGCTTAGTACCTGTTTTGAGAAATGACGTCCGTCATGGTGTAATGGTTAGCAAGCTAGTCTTGCAAATCTATTACTACTGAATAGCAAGTTCGATCCTTGTTGTATGCCCCATAATTGTGACCTTGTCACATCCTATTCGTGGTGAACGGGTTTGGTAAATATGGACGTCCATCGTGGTATTATGGTTAGCAAGCTAGTCTCGCAAATCTATTACTACTGAATAGTGAGGTTGACTCACTGGGTGAATAGTGAAGAACAGGTTGGTAAAAAGGGAGTCCTAACGTGGTGTATGGTTAGAATAGTGAGGTTGATCCTCACTGGGTGCCTCATAAACTTGTTTAAATTTTAAGGTAATTAAAAAAAACATCTTCATATGATTATTTCTGAATTCAAACGTAGTTTCTGAGCTTAGATCATTACTACTAATTCAAAGGGGCTCCAAACAGCATAAATGCCAGAAGATATATTGTTTATACACAACAAAAATGAGGACAACAGTCCGAAATATCAAAATAATTCTTTTTTTTTTTTTTTTTTTCTAAATTCAAAACTTTATTTTTAACTTTTCTTTTTTAAATTTTCTTTAATTTAACAGCAAAAAAACTAATTTTAGTCACAAAGATTATGTACAGGGAGGGGTGGGTGAGGAATGTTGCTCATCTGGTGTGAAAAGCAGTTGCTTCAGCTTCAATTCAATACAACCTTTAGGCACCCCTTTTGCGATCTCATTTCATAGGGACTTTTTTCATTTACACCCGCAAAAATCCGCTTGTTTGTTAGGGGTTAGTTTTATAATTTAAAAAAAAAAACTAGAAATCATCTGTTAACAAACAACCGGATTTTGACGGTGTAAATGGACAAAAAAATGTCCTTATGAAACGAGATTGCAAAAGGGTGCCTAAAGGTCAATGAGGCAAACTTGAACTGTCTTTTTTTTTTTCTTTTTTCTAGTATTGAGTGTCCTGACTCTATGGGCAACATTTAGTATATTCATAAACATGTAAATATTTCCAATTCCAAAATTTTAAACAAAGTGATGGTCAGTGAGGGTGGGTAGGGTGAACAAGAATTTAATAAAAGAACCAACCAACCAACCAACCAACCAGTGTTTGAATGCTAGCATATTGCAGAAAGATTTGTTTTATATTTTTTTACTTTAGAAAAATTTAAAAAAAAAAAAAAAAAAAAAAAAACCTGACCAACCTTAATAGTAACAATTAAATGTTTAAAATTTGTGAAATTAAATTAATTTTTTTTTTTTTTTTTTTTTTTTAAACAAAAAAAAAAAAAAACAAGCTTGTCATGGTTTTAAAATTTATGAATTTTTTTCTTACCATGTTGATGTTAAAAAAAAAAAGAAGAAAAAGAAAAAAAGCTCTGATATTAATGTTTTTAAATTTTTTTTTCAAATCCATTTTTTTTTTTTTGTAGTTTTTAAATATTTATCTTTTAAAACTACAAAAAAAATTTCATATCGTTTTAAAAAAAATTTTCTAATTTTTTTTTTTTTTTCAAATTCATTAATTTTTTTTTTTTTTGTAGTTTTTAAAATATTTATTTTTTAATTGACTGAAAAGCCTTAGAATTTCATTGGTATCAAAATTAAAACAAAAAAATTTAAAAAAAACAAAAAAAACTATATTTCAATGCATGTACATCTATACATATACAGAAAATAAAAATAAAATAATTGAAAATTGAATGATAACAAAAAAAAAAAAACTTGAAAAAAATAGAAAAATCTCTCTCTCTCTCTCTCTATATATATATATATATATATATATATATATATATATATATATATATTAATCCAACAATTTATGAAAAAAACAAATAATGTTTATAATTGCTGACAGAAATCTGTTTCGACCGTTTAATAGATCGGTCATCATCAAGAGCAACATGAGAGAAAGATGGGAAAAATAAAATTAGAAGAAAGGGTACAAACAAAACACTATTATTCAATGCTGGAATTATTATATTATATTTTTCCCGTCTTTCTCTCATATGTTGCTCTTGATGGTGACCGATCTATTGAAGTGGTCGAAACAGATTTCTGTCAGCAATTATAAACATCATTTGTTTTTTCATAAATGTTAAATTCATATAGTTTAGAAAAAACAAAATTATAGCCAAACTAAAACGTTTTGGTTTTAATAAAAACCATCAACAGGGCTTAATATATTAATATCTTATTATAATGGAGATTATGTGTTTTTCTGTCTGTAACGAAACTATATTACTAATCAAGTCACAATTAACATAGTTATTTACATCACATTCTTCATGATTTTATTTTATTTATATTTAAAACCTCAATTATTAATAAAATTGCTTCACCTTTTTATTAGTGTTGTCCATATCTACATACAAATAACATGCTATTGTATTTATATATAAAAAAATAGTGGTTTGCAGTGTGAACGGGAAGGCTAATTTGCATATTGATATTAAAAATTTGATTTTATTAAATATATGCTTAGTATTATTGATTTCTAACTGTTTGGTTTTATTTTTAATGAATATAAGCAAAAATCTCTCCAATGAAATCCATTAACAAGAAAAAATAAGTGTAATTTTATTCTTTATTTCCTAATTTAACTAAATAGTTAAATAAGTAAAAGTCAGCAATGAAAGACGGAGTGATGGAAGAGTAAGTTTCATTTCTATTTTTCTATTATACCCCCACTCTGTTTCAAATCTTTTTATCTGCATTCTTATTAGACTTTCTAATTTAATAATATTTTTATTACATTAAAACTTAAATACTTGCACCCGGAGGGTGCATATATTTGCTAGTTATATTAATATATTAAGCCCTGTTGATGGTTTTATTAAAACCAAAACGCTTTTAGTCGGCTATATGTAAGTCAATATTTGAAGGGCCGGGTTAGCTTAGTCAGTAGAGCGTTCGGCTAGAAACCACAAGGTTCCTAGTTCGATACCGGTCCTCGCCAACTCGGCGTATAAGTAGCACTGGGGTCTGTGCAGTAAAGTAAGGAGCTGATGGTAGGTGTTGCGCTCCACCTCAGACACAAAAACAGTCTTCTTGGTCTAGCACTAGTGAAAACAGGATAGACTCCCTCGCTGATTGGCTGATACCGACTTTAGGCCACCCCTAATATGTAAGTCAATCTTTGACTTAATTTTGTTCTTTTTTCTAAATGCTATATTTCTTTACACTGTTGGATTTCATATCCATTTTTTCTTCTCATATACAGAAAAGTAAACCTAATTACAAACAAACACCACCAATAAAGTAGCCAGTGGTAATGCCTATTTTTCTCTCTCTATATTTATCGATGCACATGTTGAAATGATTTAAGTTGCCATGAAATAATTCTATTTTGAAAATTAAGAAAAAATATTTTTTTTTAAATATGCTATTATTCTAACATTGTCTTAAAAAATGAAAATTTGTGGACAGTTTTTTTTTTTTTGTTTTTTTTTTTTATTTCAACTGTGTGTTGTGCTCCGTTCTTTTGTCCAAATTTTTTTTTTTTTTGGTTCGTTAACTCTGTTATGGTTAATGGCCAAATAAGAAAAAGAAAAAAAGTTAATAATAATAATAATAATTTTTCCTATTTGATTCTTCCCATCTACACACTTTTCCCCGCTCCCCCAATCCGCAAATTCCAACGAAGATTATGCCACAACAAAAAGAAACTGTTTTTTTTTTTTTTTAATAATTTTTTTTTCTTTTTCCTCATCTTAACTTGGAAATTTGCATTTTTTTTCTTCTTCTTCTTCTTCTTCTTCTTCTCATCACGCTCCTGTATCTTCTTTCTCTTTTCCTTTCCCATCCACCAGCATCCCCCCCGCTCCACACTCTTCTTCTTGCTCTTTCCTCTGTCTCCTCTCCCGCCAACCCTTTTTCTGGTTAATCAAAGTTAACGGACATAAATTCCACCATCGTATGTCATCCCGCCGAAAGGAAAAAAAAAAATACCAAAAATCAGGGAAGAATTTAATGAAATTTTCAGTGTTGATATATTAATGAATAAAAAATATAATACACTAATTACTGTATTTAAAAACTCTTACATTTTTTCAGGTCAATTAACTTTGAACCACGTATCTTTGAGAATCTGTGTCATGCCTCAAAGATATGTGGTTCAAAGAAAAAATGTAAAAGTTTTTAAACAAAAAAATTATATCTTTTATTCATTAATATATCAACACTGAAAATTTCATTAAATTCGGTTAATTCCTGATTTTTAGTATTTTTTTTTCCCCCCCTTGCTTAAAGGGGTAGGGCTGGTTTATTGCCCAGTGCCTGAGGCGCCCCCTTGAGGGGTAATGCGACGGATCAAACATTTTTTGCACCCGCCATCCATGAACTTCAGTTTGTGGGTGGTCGCACATTAATAGGGCCTTGTGCCTAATCCATATACGTGGGGTACGTGTAAATAGTATACGATGGTGGAATTTAGGTCTGTTAAGTTCGATTTAACCATTTTTTTTCTTAGTCTTTCCCATCCACCAACACCCCACCCCTTCTTTTTGCTCTTTCCCTCTCCCTACTCCTCCCTCTCCCTCAGAAGGAGGTGCCTTCTCTATCTACAAGTATGGAAGCAAAAACAATTCTTGATGGAGGATCCCTCTTGCAACGTGTTCGCTGTAATGCCCCGTAACATACAATAAAATCGTAACAACAGTACACACATTTTGTAAAGGAAAAGTACGAATTATGTACAATTGTCTTTGACAGTTATATGGAAGGTCCATGGGCACCTCACATGGTGTAATGGTTAGCAAGCTAGATTTTCAGGCCAGTTCTAGCGCATACTTCTGACCTTGTGCCGCATCTAAGCTCAGCTTAATAAATAATTATAAGTAACGTTCCATGGGCACCTCCATGGTGTGATTGTTAGTAAGTTCGATTCTCACTGGGCGCCCCATACTTCTGGCCTTGTGCCGCATCTAAGCTCAGCTTAATAAATAATTATAAGTAACGTTCCATGGGCACCTCCCATGGTGTGATTGTTAGTAAGTTCGATTCTCACTGGGCGCCCCATACTTCTGGCCTTGTGCCGCATCTAAGTTCAGCTTAGTAAATATCTATATGAAAGTCCATTAATCAAAGACGATGAGCACGTCTGTCAAAGTAAAAACATGTCCGCTGATCAACAGCTCGGAGGAGATATAGTAGCCACAGCCCAAAAACTATCTTTTCTTACAAGATGAGCAGAACTAAAGTCAGTTGATGAAGCTAATGAAAGATGCTTTGAGCTGAGATGGGCACACAATTTACCAGGCTAAGAATAATGCTGACATATTGATAGTTACGTGTGCGCGCTAGAACTGTGACATGAAAGTCCGACTGTTTGTATATGGATGTGTCGGTCGGTTTATGATTCACCATTTCAGGGAAACCATCAAAGAGCTGTAATTCTTCTCTCTCTCTCTCTCATCCACCCCCCCCCTTCTTGCTGCTCTTCCCCCCTCTCTCTCTTCTCTCCTTCCCTCCCTCCTCTCGTCCCTTTTCTCATCGCCATAAAGAGCTGTAATTCTTCTTTCTCTCCATCCACTTCTTGCTGCTCTTCCCCTCTCTTCTCTCTCCTTCCCTCCCTCATTTCTCGCTTCCCCTTCTCTGTAAAAGATTGACCTCAGTATAAAATAACCCAAAAAGGGTTGACATGCCGTAAAACTAACCAACAACCTTTTCTCTTCTCACCCCCCCTTTTTTAAATCTGAAAAGCCTCCCCCCCCATTCGAAACTCCCAACAACCCCCCCTTCCCATTGTTTTAAAAAAATTTACTTAAAATTTTTTTTTTTAAATCTGAAAAGCATCCCCCTTCCAACCCCCCAATTGCCCTCCCCCTACCCACCCACATACCCCTCCCCATACCCCTCCCCATTGTTTTATGAATTCCAGGAAAGTTCAATGCAGTTAAGGTCCAAATTTGTGAACAACAAACATTATATTGAGAATAATAAAAACATTTTCAAACTTTCATCAATGAATTCCTTTGTCTTTTTATTGGGGAGTCGGGAGGGGGGGCTTTAGGGGTGCGGTTGACTGTGTGTGTGAAGGGGTTTGTTTTAGGAGGGGGAGTGTGTGCTGAGTTTGTGTGTTTTTGTTTTTTTGTTTTTTTTTTTAAATCATTAAAATGTGCAAAATAGTAAAAAAAAATTTTTTAAAAAGCCCTGTCCAGTTTGTTGTTCTGCAGGGTGTCTAGCCACCCTCCTCACCAGATAAAATCCGTAGATGGGAGGTAATTGGCCTTACATCTGCTGTTTTGTCGGGTCCTGCTTCTGTTTTTAAACGCTTATTCAACAACAAAATCAACAACACAAAAAAGAAAAAAGATAAAACGGTAATTGCAAAAAATATCTTTTTTATAATAAAACTTTTTTTTTCTTCTTTTTTTTATTTAATAAATAAAAAATCCCTTACTACTAACCATCCCATAATAGTTAGTACATTTTGTGTATAAAATTTACATGGAAATGTATCTACTATTATGGGACGGAGGTAAGTAGCTCATGACTACATGTCCCATAATAGTTGGTACATTTCAGTATATAAAATTCATATGAAATGTATCAACTATTATGGGACAGAGGAAGTAGTTCTTCGTTATATGTCCCATAATAGTTGGTACATTTTAGTATAAAGTTTATATGTAAATGTATCAACAATTATGGGACAGAGTAGCTTATTGCCATTTGTCCCATAATAATTGGTACATTTTTGTATATAGAATTTATATGAAATGTATAAACTATTATGGGATAGAGGTAAGTAGTTCATGACTACCTGTCCCATAATGCTTGGTACATTTTATGTATAAAGTTTATATACAAATGTATCAACTATTATGGGACAGTAGTTCATGCTGTGTCCCACAATGCTTAGTACATCTAACATGTGAAATTTACATGAAAACGTATAAACTATTATGGGACAGAGGTAATAATAAAACCAGCCAAATGCAATTGAAATGAATTGGAAGCCAAATTGCTTGGGGGGGCGAGGGGATCCTATAGCTTGGGAAAAGATGGTATACACTTGTAGCCCCAAATGTAGAGACGTTTCAGGGTGGATTCTAACAGTTTGAATTTCACGGGGGGTGGGGCTGCCAGGCCAAGGGTAAGTCGGACGTGGGAGACCACTCCCCCATGTCTGGGTGGGGTGATTTCAAAGACTGACCGTGTACAGGGGAGTAAACCAGACAGTGGTAACAGCGTATGCCAAGGGTAGAGATCTGATTCTTCTTCAAACCCGTTATCATCAACGTTATTCTTTCGGTTGACCAAACAAGCTGAAAATATAAAAAAATATATATATATGTATATAATAGCCGTACCCAATTTTGTCGGCTGCTATGTTTTTAAAAAAATTAAAATTAATCAAATCTATTATTTAAGGTCAGACTTTTGTCTAAAATGATAAGTAGTAACATAATGACCATCATTAAAAAAAGAAAATATCATTACATATGCAATTTATTTTTAATAGATTAAAAACGATTTGTTTTGGTCAATTTCGCCGCGATCCGCCATTCTGTCTCTTTTTCAAGGGTTTTAGGCTCTTGTTTACAATTTTAATGTAACATTCGTGATTGCAAAAAAATTTACCAAATATCAGGTAATTATCCGATTTTAATGAAATTTTCAGTATTGATTTATCAATTAATGAATTTTATAATGCATCAGTTATTTTTATTTCAAAACTTTAATTTAGTATTTTTGCTATGAAAAATTAATATATAAAATTCATTTAAAATATGAAAATGCTCATGTTAAGTTTAAAATGTTATATTTTTAGATTCTAAAAATAAATATCTATTTAATGCAAACTTATTTTATTACATCAAAGTATACTTTTTGAAGAAAAACTCGATTGAAAATGTACCCCCCCCCCTTTTTAAGCAGAAAAAATATCGATGTATAATTTTTCTTTTACAAGATAATAGCCAATTAAATAACTATCGAAATGAGTAAAAAAGAAATCTCAAAAAAATTAATTATCTATTATTTTTTACATTTTATTTTCGGTACTTATTTTCTCATAGAAAAGCCACCATAAAAAAATTTTTTTTGTTTCTTTTCATAACTTCGGTCTTTTATCTCTTTATTTATACTGTAATTAGAAAACTATAAGACCAACTCGAACAAAATGTTACCCCCAACATGGAGGGGGTCAAAATTAAGTGACCTGAAAAAATATGAGAAAGTTTTGAATGCATTATAAAGATCATTCATTGATAAATAAACACTGAAAATTTCATTAAAATCCGATAATTCCCTGATTTTTGGTAAATTATTTTCTGTAGCTAAAGTCATTTTGTCAAAAACGGATTTTAGGTCAATTTTGGGTATAGCTAGTATACATACGTTATATCCGAGATGTTGGATATACAAAATTGATAATAAAAACAGTGAATATTTTAACAATATGTTTTATTTATTCTCACTGACAGGGAATACAGTGGGATAGTTTTGGATTCAGTTCAGCTTGATGTAGGATACGTGTTCAGGCTCGCTTCATCTGTCTGGCTATCAGTATTTTGTCCCCCTCCAGTTGGTGCATTCTAACGCCCAGCCGGCAGTGTTTGATAGGAGTATATAACACAAATCCTCATCAAAGTATCATTTATGATAGCTGTTATATCCCGAGATGTAGGATATACAGAATTGATAACAAAACAGTGAAATATGTTTAACATATAACAATATTTGTTTTATTTATTCTCACTGACAGGGATATACAGTGGGTGGGTTGGATATAGTTCAGCTAGATGTATCATACGTGTGATCATGTATGAGGCCCAGTCCTTGTCCTGTGTGTGTTCATCACATGGGCCGTCCTTTGTGTTATCGTGTGTTCATCACATGGGGCCAGGATTTTAAACACACTAATAACATGGGCTTTTTGAGGCAAATCTAATTTTTCATAGAGACATCGTTAATAAATAATTTATTTGGTTATTTCCTATAAATCCAACATAAACAAAGGGGAACCACTCTGGACTGATAAATTATTTATTGATCTACTAGGAAAAAAGAAGACCGGTTTAGGGTTAGTTTAATGCGAAAAATAAATAATTTATCAGTCAAGAGTGATTCCCCTTTGTTTATATTAGACTTATAGGAAATAAACAAATAATTTATCAGTCGAGAGTGGTTCCCCTTTCTTTATGTTGGAATTATAAGAAATAACCATTTATTCTATGTATCATGGATTTTGACTATAAATTAAATACTCATTGATAAACATGCAATTCCTGAGGGTATTGTAACATAAGCAGTGATGTAGTTTCTGTTATAAACTGACACCAAATCTCTATTATAATAAGATTTGAAGTTTTGAGGTACATGCCTTCAAACCAAATGACTTACCTTCAAGTTGACAGAATGAAAGATATTTGCAATCAAATTTTCCAGTTTCTATTTTGACCTAAAAAGAAAAATAAACAATGAAATCAGAAAATGGATTTTTATTTTCTTAATATCAAAAAAATAAAAATTATAAAAATAAATAAAAAATTGCAGATATGTTTTAATATCTGCAATTTTTTATTTTTATTTTTATAATTTTTATTTTTTATTACATACATAACTTTCACATGAAAGTGTGAAAAGGGATACAAATGTATTGAACAAAAATGAGTAGAAATTACAGAAAAAGGAAGTGGAGATTGCGTCCGACCATACAGTTGCGAGCTGACTCACGTTGCTTGTGGTATTTACATGTTTCCCACTTTTACACGATATGGCACAAGACCGTTTTATGTGGGCACCACCCACAAGCCGATACTCATGGGTGGTAGGTAGAAAAATTGCGTCGATCCCGTTGGAATTCCTCCTCAAGGGGGTGCCTGGGATCGACGCTATTAACCAAACGCAACTGGTCCAGCAAGCCTACGCGAGTAAGCTTAGTCGCAACTCGCGTTGCTTGTGTCCCAAGCGACAATTGTCCCTGCTACTTATAGTAGTAGTCGGCGCATTCCATTTATGTACATAGGTTATATCACCTATAACTGAAAGAAATTAAAGTTTGAAGATAAAGCTGTGAAATTGTTTTAAAAAACTGACCTTATTAATAATTCCCGGATGACCCAATCTATAAACGGCCCAAAAAACTTCCATTTCTGGAAAAACAAAAAAAAAAAAGACAATTACATTCAGAAAGATCCACTTTTAACAATTAAAAGATTTTAATCACAAAAATACAAACAACAGATATTTACAGACAAAACTTTTACATTTTTGCAGCTCAGTTAACTTTGAACCACGTATCTTTGAGAATATGTGTTCTTATTTAATTTCATTCTGATTAGTAATTATTATTATTATTATATTATCTTTTAATGTGTTCTTATTTGATTTCATTCGTATTAAATTCAATCCTATGAATGATTTTATATAGAACCAATTAAAATATAATTAAAATAAGTGTAATCATTTTATATGCATTCTTATTTAATTTTGTTAGTCTTTCTAATTTTAATATATTTCATTACATTAAAACTAAAATATTTATGACTGGAAGGTGTATATTCTTACTAGTGTATATATATATATATATATATATATATCATCGTTGGCAATTCAGTCTCGAAAGACTCTGATAAAAGTTTTTGTGTGCCCCTAAAGTTGCAGCACCTCCTGTGACTATGAAGTCCTATTTTGAGAAACATTCTCGACCACAGATTTTGCATTTGTAGGTTGTCCCTGTAGATGATGATGTTCCGAAGCTTTGTTGCCGTTGCTTTCTTATGGACCTCTTAGCTTCATGATGTTGTATCAGGGTGACGTCTTGAGCCAAATTTTCCCAGCTGGAAGGGACAATGCCAAAGTACCTGAGATCATTTTGCAGACATCCTTGAATCGCAGTAGGGGCGACCAATCTGTCTTTTACCAGATGTTAGCTCTCCATACAGGATGTCTTTCCCGAAAGACATATATATATATATATATATATATATATATATATATATAATATATTAGGGACATTCTCGTCGATTATCTTTGAGAATCTGTATTCCACCTCAAAGATATGATGGTGGAATTTAGGTTTGTTAAGTTCGATTTAACCGAAAAATGAGTTCTTATTTGTATCTTATCCAGTAAATATCTGAGGAGCTATGTTTTACTCCTGACACCGTCAAGGAAAAACAAGGGCAAACACCCTGAGATGACAAAATCTTAACAGACCCAGAAACATTTATGGAAACACTACATTTTTATATATCATATTTTATTGGGTTCATGTCTGAAGCCACCCTGGTTTGGTTTGTTTTACGGCATATCAACCTCAGTGGGTCATTTAATGCCGATAGAGTTTTTTAAATAAAGTAATTTTTAATGGATACTCAATTTTTTATAAACTCATGTTTTTCTATTTAACCCATAGATGGGACCCTAACAGGTACTACCACTCCGGGTCAGAGTAGACCAGGAAGCAATGGTGATGAAGGGGTGCTCCACATTCCCCCAAACCTCCAAAACTGGAACCTCACCATCAGATAGAGTTTAACGTCATTCCCAGGACGTGAAGACCCTAAGCCACCACCTTCTAGCACCCATATGATAAAAAGGATTGGGGCTTGCCATAAGGGCAATAGGGTTGGGACAATCATATAGGTGCTAGGGTTTGATGTGACCAGCCGATAGCCTGTCTAGCCTAAGTAAGGGCCAAAGTGGAGTGTTGCATGTCATGGATTGCTCAGCCATGAGGATTCCGTCTTTAAGCATCATAGGTCACCACCCACAGCCAACAGATTGGGGATTGCCATAAAGGTAATAGGATTGGGACAATCATATAGGTGCTAGGGTTTGATGTGACCAGCCGATTCACAATTTGTGGGTCCATTACCTACCGCCTTCTAGCACCCATATGATAAAAAGGGTTGGGGGTTGCCATAAGGGCAATAGGGTTGGGAAAATCATATTGGGGCCTATCCGACCGCCCGTCTAGCCCAAGATAGGACCAAAGTGGAGTATTGCAAGTCATGGACTTCTCAACAACCTGGGTTCCATCCTTAAGCATCACGGGTCGCCACCCACGGCCATTGGGGGAGTCTTACCCCTCTGCAGAGGTGCAGTCGGTGCATTCTAACGCCCCCACCAAGAGGGTTCATGTCTGAAGCCACCCTGGCGCAACACCATGAAGCTAGGAGGTCCAGAAGAAAACAGCGACAACAAAGCACCGGCACATCAACATCTTCAGGGACAGCCTTCAAATGTGACATCTGTGGTCGAGAATGTTTTTCAAACATCGGACTTCACAGTCACAGGAAGCGCTGTAACTTCAGGGGCACAAAAACTTTATTATAGTCTTCCAAGACTGAAATGCTAATAATTTTATGGGTAAATATCTTCTTCTACCTAAAGGTGATTGGTTAGTTGGGAGATAAGTAAAGAAATACTTACGAGTGTCTTTGAGATTTCCAAGGTCCAAAACCGGAAGTAAATGATTTTCCTTCAAAATAAAAAATAAAAAATAAAGATGAAGAAAAAAATGGGAGAAAAAATCTAAATTAAAAAAATTTAATTTAAAAAAAATTTTTTTAGATAAAATTTTTTTTAATTAAAATTTTAAAATTAAAAAAAATTTAATTTAAAAAAAAAAGGTAACTTCTCTATTTGTATTTTGAAAATTCTGATTCTGCTGGCAAATTTAAAGGTTTTGAATTTGAAAAATATAATTCAATTATGATGTTGACCAATAGATAGGCACATCTCCCTTGAAACAAAGAGTTATCTCCCTTGAAACAGACTAGTGACGTTAGGTATTAATTACCGTATTTGACGGCATATAGTTATTTACTAAGCTTAGCTTAGATATGGCACAAGGCCAGAAGTATGGGGCACCCAATGAGAATCGAACTCATTAACAATGGTCTGTGAATCTAGCTTGCTAACCATTGTACCACGTGAGGTGCCCTATTTGACGGCATATAGGACGCACATTTTTTCCAAAATTTTAGCCTTGTTTTATTATTATTAATTTTATTATTATTATCATTATTATTTCCTGCTATTGAGATGTCTTGTGTATGCTTATTGCTTACCTGTACTGCCAAATTGCTTTTATACAGCTATGTTTCTGCTTGTGTAATGCACAGCTAGACTTTTCAACACCTTTTTGATCTCCATCTTTCCAACACACGTGGGCATGTCTACAAAGTCAGAAAACAGCACTGCTCACGTGACTTTCGGAAACATTTTTTCACGCTCAGAGTTGTGGAGACATGGAATAAACTGCCCGCGTCTGTTGTAGGCTGCCGAAGCACTGAGTCTTCAAAGCCTCCATGCTTCCTGTAGTCCGCCAACACTATACCTGATGCCACTCTCCACATACATATGCACACATGCATATTACTACTGTAAACTGTTCATGTTCCTGACACTAAAACATTATTCTGTGTACTTGACATGAGACTTTGATGAGTTGTGGTGCACCTGAGCACTGTAACACAATAAATTTCATTATTACCACACTTTAAATTTAATTACTGTATTTGACAGCATATAAGACGCATATAGTTGGTTGGATTTTATGGCATGTCAATCCTTGTTGGGTTATTTTATGCCAAAAACGTTTTTTATTTATTCTTGTTGGATATTCAAATTATTTAAAAACATTTTCTTTTCATCTATTTAACCCATAGATGATACCCTAACAGGTACTACCACTCCAGGTCAGAGTGGACCTGGGAGTAATGGCAATGAAGTGTTACTCCACCCACCCCCTAGAGCTTATCAGTTAGGTATCATAGCCAGAACACCCCTCGGTGAGGGTGGGAAATATCCCCGTTGCAGGGGATAGCGTCAGCGTGTATCAAAGGAAAATGGATCGGGGAAGGAACTGGATCAAAAGATGGGCCAATCCGAGAATTAAACAATATCCGAGGTTGAAGGATTGTCAAAACGGACTGGATCTCAGGTAACCGGATCGTCGTATGGGAGGGGGGAAACCGGGTCGTGCACAGACCCCGCCATCCGGAAAAAAAAACGGATCGGAGAAGCCCAACCTGTATATCATAAAAATGTCATCCGCCGAATCCGAACTTTGCATATATATATATATATACACACACACTTACCCCGGGCCTCGTCCAACTGTCGTTGCCCTGCGTTTGCTGATCGTCGAAATTAAGGTTTGATGCCAATCGGATCATCTCGGGACAACTGGATCCGATACACAATCCACCACATGCAGCAACAACACAGGTCAGTCAGCTTTGGAAAAAAATTTTTAAAAAAAACAGAAAAGATTAGCCAAGAAAATATGGTAAGTGATATCTGGAAATAAAGTGGGGCTCAATTTTGTATTATATCCAATGATAAAGCGATCCCCCATTTTTTGGCAATATATTCATTCAACTTATAATGGAGATTCAGTGTCTGTAACCAAAACTATGTCACTGCTTATGTCACAATACCCTCAAGAATTACGTAAGTTTATCAATGAGTAGTTAATTTATAGTCAAAATCATTAATTACATAGAAGAATCTTATTTATTAACAATTTCTCTATAGTTAGATTAGCCTCAAAACAGCCCATGTTATTAGTGCATTTAATCCTGCAGTGTCTCTTATATATCACTAGGAAATAAAGTAAGGTAAAATCGTCGGGGCGGCCTGAAGTCGGTATCAGCCTGTCAGCGAGGGTGTCTATCCCCCTTTTCAATAGCACTAGACCAAGGAGATTGTTTTGGCATCTAAGATGGAGCGCCACACCTACCATCAGCTCCTTACTTTACCCCACAGATCCCCATGCTACTCATACGCTGAGTTGGCGAGGACCGGTATCGAACTAGGAACTTGTGGTTTCTAGCCGAACGCTCTACCGACTGAGCTAACCGGCCCCTTATGGTGTGGTTAATTTGCATACTGTTTTAACAAAACTGGGTTTAATAGATAATTAATTAGTGTTATTGATCTCTAATATTATTGTTTTATTCTCCAATGTATTAAAATGAATTTTTATATAGAAACCACTTGAAATATAATTAAAATAAGTGTAATGTTTTATATGTGTTCTTATTAATTTTGTTAGTCTTTTCTAATTTAATATATTTCATTACAGTAAAACTTAAATACTTAGGCTCAGAGGGCTCATATTCTTGAAAAAAAATGATGAAAAAAAAAAAACAGTACTATTCGTAGAGTTCCGTGCCAGCCTCCTACCTTAAAAACACGCGAGCAGTGTTAGCTTTAAAATTGTCGATAAAATGCCTTCAATGAAATATGAAAAAAATGAACCGACAAAAAACGATTTTACTTTTTTTTTTCTATAAAGATAAGTTTGTATAATTATATCAGAAGATTTTTTATAAGTTTCGATGCGAGAGATTTTTAGGAAAAGAATCATGAATACAGAATTGGCTAAAAAATATCAACAAAGAAATTGAACCTGTGGTTAAAAAATAAAAATAAATAAATAAAAAACGGACTGTTTTACAATAATTTTTTTTTTTTAAATTAAAAATGACCTGACATTTTTTTATTAAAATATAAAAGAATATCTAAATACTCAGATTTTTTTATGTTTGTTTAATGTCTTGTTTTTAGTTTAAATAAACAAGAATATCTAAATATTTCATTGAAGCGTTTTTATCGACAATTTTTTTTAAGCTAACATTGCCTAGCGTTTTTTAAGGTAGGGGGCCAGATGGAACTCTGCGAATAGTACAAAAAAAAACACTTACCGAATCACTGGTAACTGAAGATAAGTCTGCTACGGGTTGTCCGTAAATTCTTAAACGCGCAACCCCCACCTGGGAGTAAAGAAAAAAAAATGAATCTAAAAAACAGATAGTGTTGAACAAGACTCACTAAACATTTTGTTTGGCACAAAAAGATTTAAATCATTGGAGAGATATTGTTATGCTTAGGCTGTGAGCCAGATATAAAGTGGGATTCATACATTGTATTATAATTGTTATATTCCAAGATGTAGGATATACAAAATTGATAAGAAAAACAGTGAAATATGTTTAACATATAACAATATTTGTTTTATTTATTCTCACTGACAGGGAATACAGTAGTGGTTTCGATAGAATTCAACTGTGTGTATATCATGTGTGTGGTCACACATGGGGCCAGTGGCCTTGTCTGCTGACTCTCTGCTTTTCAGTCTTTATTTAACACAGGGTCAGTGAAATATGTTTAACATATAACAATATTTGTTTTATTTATTCACACTAACAGGAATACAGTCAGATGGTTTTGGATCTATGAGTTAAATCGATCTAAAAATGGGTTTTTAAAGAAAGTGTTAAAAAAGTTAATAAAACTGAATAACCAACAGAATGAATAAAATAAAAATGTCTTCAGCTTAAAATAATCCAACCAACCAACCAATGTTTCTTCTACACCAGACAATCAGGATTTACATTTTTGCATTTCATTTTGGACGAAATAGTCATTAATACAGAAAATGAATCACCCATAAAAAAGATAAGTGCAAATTTCTTTCGTTGCGAACATTTATAAATTGATTTGAAGAAATAATTCCGCCAAATGACATCATAAATCCTAGCCTGTCTGCGTCCGTATCATGATCCTCACAGCTTACAAATTTGAATTAAATTTATGTTATAAATATATATATACGTTGTTTGTTATTTATTGCCAAGTTCTTACATGTATCCTCTCATCTTCTTTGGTAATCTCTGATGGAAAAGCGCTGTATAGCGTTGAAACGATAGGTGAACATAACCTGGGCGCTCGTCTCGGGATATAAACGTAACATGGGGGCTCGACCGGGATGTAAACGTAACACCTATAACCCCACCTTAAAAAAGGGGAACCACTCTGATTGACTGATAAATTATTATTTTTATTTATTCATCTACTAGGAAAAAAGAAGTTAGGGTTAGAAGTTAGGGGTTAGGTTAGTTTAATGGGAAAATAATGGGTAGATTAATTAACAGATAAAATCATCTTCAGAGTGGTTCCCCTTTTTTTAGGTTGGAGTTATAGGAAATGATAGAGAAAAAAATAGTTGTAGGGATTGGGAGTCTCATTATCCCCAGGATCTTCCGAAATTGGGAATCTCCCTACACCCAGGATCTTCCGGGAGATCCCTATCACCCAGATCACCGGGATCGGGATCTTATCCAGGATCTTCCAGGATTCAGGATCTTCATGCACCCAGGTTCTTCCTGGATTGGGAATCTCCCTATCACCGAGGATCTTCCGGGATTGGGAATTTCTCTACACTCAGGATTTTCCAGGATTGGGATCTCCTCTTTTCCAATCTTCTTTCCGACCCAAATAAAGAATTCAATATTACCTGGAAATAAAGAGAATCGTAAATGTGTCCAAGATTTTCTGCTGGAGACTTTGAAATAATTGTGGCTGCAAGTTTGGTAACCGGTTTCAATGGGGTGGCACTATCTCCACCCAGTCCTAAAAAAAATAAAATTAAATTCAAGTTTAAATAAAATATACTAGAAGAAGACAATGGTTTATTTTCACAGATTACATAATATAACAATGTCACAAAACAAAAACGTAATGTTGGTTGTTGTATTAATGTGTGGAGGATGATCACTAATTAGGACTGAGCCTATTGAGTTAGGGTTAGGTGTAGGGTTATGGTTAGTTTAATGGGAAAAATAAATAATAATAAATATAACAGATTGAGGATTGCCATAAAGGTAATAGGTTGGGACAATCATATAGGTGCTAGGGTTTGATGTGACCAGCCGATTCACAATTTGTGGGTCCATTAGAAAAACTATAAATAAAGAAAAAAAAATCTTTAAAAAAAAAAAAATCAGTTATTTCCTATAAGTTTAACATAAACAAAGGGAACCACTCTTGACTGATAAATTATTTATTTATTTATTGATCTACTAGAAAAAAAAGAAGACGGGGTTAGGGTTAGGTGTAGGGTTAAGGGTTAGCTTAATGGGAAAATAAATAAATAATTTATCAGTCAAGAGTGGTTCCCCTTTGTTTATGTTGGAGTTATAGGAAATAACCAAAAAATCTCACTTTTGATGACGACCATTGTGATGAAAGATCTTTTTTTTCTTTTTGACTTTTATTTTGAGCGTTGGAAGGAGTTTCTGAAAAAAAGAAAAAAGAAAGAAAAATTAAAAATCACGAATTAAAAATAGAAATTAAGATTAGTGTTATCTGTGTTATTCGGACTGTTGTCCTCATCTACATTGTTATCTGTACAACGTTTCGGCCGATATTCCCTCCGACCTTCTTCAGGTATTTCTTGTCGGACTTGGGAACCTTCTCGGACTCCGGAGTCCAACAAGATACATAGATAGATAGATAGATATACAGACAGAAATAGACTGAGAGAGATAGATAGATAGATAGATAGATATACAGACAGAGATAGACTGAGATAGATAGATAGATATACAGACTGAGATAGATAGATAGATAGATAATACAGACAGAGATAGACTGAGAGAGAGAGAGATAGATATACAGAGATAGACTGAGAGAGAGAGAGATAGATATACAGACAGAGATAGACGAGATAGATAGATAGATATACAGACTGAGATAGATAGATAGATAGATATACAGACAGATAGACTGAGATAGATAGATAGATAGATAGATAGATATACAGACAGAGATAGACTGAGATAGATAGGTAGATAGATAGATAGATATACAAGACAGAGATAGACTAGAGATAGATAGATAGATAGATAGATAGATATACAGACAGAGATAGATAGATAGATATACAGATAGAGATAGATAGATAGATAGATATACAGACAGATAGACTGAGATAGATAGATAGATAGATATACTGAGATAGATAGATAGATAGATATACAGAGATAGACAGAGATAGACTAGATAGATAGATAGAGAGATAGATAGATAGATATAGATAGATATACAGAGATAGACTGAGATAGATAGATAGATATACAGAGATAGACTGAGATAGATAGATAGATAACAGAGATAGACTGAGATAGATAGATAGACAGAGATAGACTGAGATAGATAGATAGATATACAGAGATAGACTGAGATAGATATACAGAGATAGATAGATATACAGAGATAGATAAGAGATAGATAGATAGATATACAGAGATAGATAGATAGATAGATATACAGAGATAGACTAGATAGATAGATAGATATACAGAGATAGATAGATAGATAGATATACAGAGATAGATAGATAGATAGATATAGATAAGATAGATATACAGAGATAGATAGATAGATAGATAGATAGATAGATAGATAGATAGATAGATAGATATACAGAGATAGATAGATAGATAGATAGATATACAGAGATAGATAGATAGATAGATAGATAGATAGATATACAGAGATAGATAGATAGATAGATAGATAGATAGATATACAGAGATAGACTGAGATAGATAGATAGATAGATAGATAGATATACAGACAAAAATAGAAAAACGAATGTGACTTTGGCTGGGCGGAATGAGGGGGTATAGGACATTAAGAGTTAATTCAATTCAACTGACAGATAAATTTCAATTCCCCCTAAAAAATTGACAAATCAGAAAATGAAATGACTGTTTCAAGGGAGATAATTCGAGAAAAGTGAAAATATTCATTTTTATTACCTCCCTTTGAATATATTTCTCAAAGAGTCAATTTACAAAGCCAGGCAGTATGGAGAACACAAGCATTGAAATCAGCTTCGTTTGGCACAAGCCCAGGAGTATAGGGCACCCAGTGAGAATCGAACTCACTACTAGTCATTTACTAAGATTAGATTCGTTTTCTCCAAGGCCAGATGTATGGAGCACCCAGTGAGAATCAAATTCAAGTAAAAGTGAATTTAGTTGTTCCCAAATATTTTTTTATCTTCCAGGAGAATTTTGAAAAGAAAAGGCTATTTAGCCGGTTCTGGTCAAATAGACAGACCTACGTTTATGCTTATTTTACCGGCCCTTTAAATATTATTATTATGAATTCAAGTAATATTAAAAATAACAACACAGATTTAACACAAAAGTTTATTTATATTCATTTATATTTATATTTTGTGAATGATAAAGATACAAAAAAATTCTTCTAAATAAAAAATATAGATACTGTTGATGACTGTGATCAAACATGTGAATTTTTACAAAATAATTTTTTAAATTAAAGCAAATAATAAAGGTAAATTTTGACTATCATAAATTTTTTCCAAAATGGAAAAAATGGTATTTTCCCAGTATCAATTGTTAAAACATAAAATATGGTAATTATGAACTTTAGTTGGCCAAATTCCTAGCATAAAATTGTGCGTGCGCATTATCTCCCTTAAAAAATTTGCTTGTATAGTTTTTCTTATGAGATTTCTTAAACAATTGAATGAATAAAAATACATTTCATTCTTATCAACTTAATTGTTATTAAGAACATATTTTATGATATTTTTGTTGTGCACTGTCTTATCAACACATTTTTGTTTGTTTGAGAAATAAAATTTTTATTTCTCAAACAAACAAAAATGTGTTGATAAGACAGTGCACAACAAAAATATCATAAAATATGTTCTTAATAACAATTAAGTATAAATATGAAATACACAAACATAAATTGAAGAAAAAAACAAAAAAACACTCACTGCTTTTTAAGTTGATACCCTGGACGGACATCTTTAAGGGATGATGACCAATAAAAAAAGCTGTGTCTACATCGATTCCATAAATAATACCGGGAATACCTACAAGGAAAACGGGGGGAAAAAGAAAGTGGTTGTTTTCTTTTGAAAGGGTCCAAAGATTCAAGATAATATCAATCCTTTGCAATATTAAGTCTCTCTCACACACGAAAAAGTAATTCCTTTCTCAACTGAGCACATTATTCTCACTTCAAATAGCAGTCGTCAGAATTCACTTGCCGTCCAAATGCTTTCTTCCTCACTTGCCCTGTCAGCGACAGTCCGTCTTTATTTCTGCTCGTTCGGCTGCGCTTATGCAAATTCGGATATACATTATTTGGGTCTCTACTAACAACACCTCAGCTACGAGGAGGTAGCGAGTTCGAGTATCCGTAGCCACTCACCACACTCTTCCCCCTTGCACAGGCCAAACATATCCTGACGCGCTTTGTTTGTGGGGGCTGGGAATCCACTTGTTCATAGGGCTGCCTTTCAGTCTTGTTACAAGTATTCGAGAAAAATGGGGAAAAAAAAACAAAAAAAACATTGATATAAAGGGCAGTTGTGTGTATATGTATGTCCAGAGGAAACTTCAAAAATAAAACAATTAAAGACAAAGTAAATATATATACACATTCACAATCACCAAATCTTGCTTTTTGAGCAAAAATAATGACGATTTTGATTATATTTTGAGAAGATATTTAAAAATTCAAATTTGAAAAGTAACAGAAGGAAACTCATTTGCATTTTATTTTGTTTATCTTTTTTTTCTATGTTTTTTTTTTTTTCCGCTTTGAAATCTAATATTGATTGATTGAATTAATTGCATCATTTATATCTTTTTTTTAATTGTAAATCATTGAATGGAAATTTCATACTATATTCTTATATATTTACGTGGGGATTTTTATGGGGCAACCAGTGAGGATCTCACTCGCGATAAGTAATAATGGGATCTGCGAGACTAACTTTTTAAAAATCCCCCCTCTACCCAGGAGACGCCGGGTAGCCACTTCCAGTACATATATAAAGGGTAGATGTTGTATATGTATGTCCGGATGAAACTATGAAACTAAAACAATTAACAACAAAGTAAATATATATACACATTAAATATCACCAGGGCTTGTTTTTTTTTTATACATATATAAAGGGCAGTTGTGTGTATATGTATGTCTGGAGGAAACTTCGAAAATAAAACAATTAACAACAAAGTAAATATATATACACATTAAATATCACCAGGGCTTGGTTTTTGAGCAAATATAATAGAGATTTGATTTCTATTTGTGAAAATAATTAAAAAATGAAATTTAAATGATAACAGTATTTAAGGTTGAGAATACATTTCTCAAATGAGGTTGATATGCCGTAAAACAAACTTTTATTTCAAAAACTTTGTTGGCATTAAATGACCCACCGTGGTTGAGATGCCTTAAAATAAAACAAAACAAACCTATAAATTAAATACACATTGATAAACTTACGCAATTCCTGACGGTATTGTGATGTATGCAGTAACGTAGTTTCGGTTTCAGACAGAAAGACAGACGCCAAATCTCCATTATAAGAAGACTAGAAGCGGCTACCCGGTGTCACCTGGGTAGAGGGAGGGGGTAAAAAAGATAGTCTCACAGATCCATTATTGTTGAATTGCAAGATGGATCCTCACAGGATGCCCCATTAAAATCCATATGTAAAAAAGACAAGATGAAAAAGAAAAATTCATGTCTCCAAAAAATTCCATGCTGTTATCATCTTTCATGAATATAAATCAAATCTCTATTATTTTTGCTCAAAAACCAAGCCCTGGTGATATTTAATTTAGATATTTACTTTGTCGTTAATTGTTTTATTTTCTAAGTTTCCTCCGGACATACATGTAGTGAGAGATGAGACCTACCTCGTGCCACACAGTGTGACAGAGAACACGAGGTGAGTGGCGGGTGTGAAGACTTGCCGTATTCTCAAAGGAAGCGGGCTAGGCTTTGTCTGGCATGTAGGGCTGACCTAGAGTCGAACCCGCGTCCTTCAGAATGCAAAAGGGCAACATATTGGCGTGGGCACAGGAGTCGAGATGCCACAGTCCCGTATGTGAGCGCCAGATGCCCGGATGATAGCTGCAAGCATTCCGGGGTGTCCAGGATTTGGTTGACAGTCCCGTGTGTGGGGCACAGATGCCCAGATGATAGCTGCAAGCATTCCGGGGTGTCCGGGATTTGGTTGACAGTCCCGTGTGTGGGGCACAGATGCCCAGATGATAGCTGCAAGCATTCCGGGTGTCCGGGATTTGTTGACAGTCCGTGTGTGGGGCACAGATGCCCAGATGATAGCTGCAAGCATTCCGGGGTGTCCGGGATTTTGGTTGACAGTCCCGTGTGTGGGGCACAGATGCTCGGATGATAGCTGCAATCATTCCGGTGCTGGGATTGGGTTGACAGTTCCGTGTGTGGGCACAGACGCCCAGATGATAGGGGGAAATGGTGTATAAGTAGAAGGAAAACACCCAGAAGTGGGGTGACGGCAGTAACGAGTGTTGCAAACATTAGCTGTTAAGGATTTGTGACAACAACGACGACAAAGTCAGTGTTTTAGTCTGCGAGAAAGCATTGGACTCGCTTCTTTTTTGCCACCCCCCCCCCCGCCCCTCAACAAACACCTGTTGAGTTAAATATTTATTTTTCCCCCTCTATTTTTTTCCTTCTAGAGATAGTTTCCTCCGAACATACATACACACAAACTGCCCTTTATATATGTATAGATAGATGGAAAAATATGAATCAGATATGAAATACATCTACAAAAATTACACCTGTAAAGAAAACTCGAGTACTTTTATTTCGCACTAACAGTTATTGGCATTAAATAACTGTAGTAACAAGTCGAACTTATCTGACTCAAAGCGTTCTAGATGCCTGGCCTGCGAAACTGTCCCTGGCAGGCAAAGGAATGTGGTTGGGGGAAGGAGGAATGTGGTACGCCATTATGCCCACTCTAAGTAAGAGGTGTCGAGAGGTTGGAGGGGGCAGAATGGACTTTTTGCGGGGAGTTGTGGGTGACTTCCGATAGTGCTGTAGGGACCTAAACTCTCCTGTGCGTTTTGGGGACAAGAAGCAGAAAGAGTTAATGTCCCTTGTGAGGTGGTAAAAAGAAACAAAATGTCTTCTTCTCGGTTTTGGTATGAACTTGCGAGCCTCGCAGAAACGAGCTCTTGTCTCAGTCCCTTGTGACTGAAGGAACTTTTCCCTCAGTGAGAGAGTAACAACTGAACTGTAAGTACTGTCTCTAAGTACTTTTGTATCGACTGTTGTTGTTGCATGTTAATAAATAAGGTTAAAAGTACACATGCTTTCCCTTTCGTCATTACATTCTGTGAGCTTAAAAAATAAGAGAAAGAGAAAGACAAGCTGGTAGACAAGTTTCAGTTTTATCTAAAACTTACAATTTTCAATAACCCACGGGGTTGCTATGCCATTAAAATCAATCAACCAACCAACCAGAGATATTGAGTCTCTCTATTGGGCGTTTTTTGTTTTTTTTGTGTGTGTTTTTTTTTTCTTTTTTAAATTGTCACCTAGCACTTAAACTAGGCCATTTTGAAGTTGTGTTTTTTTTTAGATCAAAGGGGGGGGGTAATTTGATGATCAATTTGACCTCAAATGACAAGATTTCAAGATTTGATCTTGGCCAAATGAGTGGATAAGTTTTCTTTTTATGTTGGTTAACTTTTGAGATAACAATTACAAAAGAATACATTTCATTGTATATGAATACTAGTTGACATAAAAAACCGTTGGTGGGCCATGGTGATATTCATGCTTCTATTTAAGAAGGAATGAAGGATTCTAATTAGCATTTCATAGTTAAGAGGTGTCCATGATTATATTGGTGCTTCTATTTAGGAAGGAGTGAAGGATTCTAATTTGTCTCTTTCATAGTTAACAGGTGTCCATGATTATACTGATGCTTCTTTTTCCTTCAAGGTTGTATATGAATACTAGCTAACATAGAAAACTGTTGGTGGGCCATGGTGACATTGGTGCTTCTATTTAGGAAGGAGTGAAGGATTCTAATTAGCATTTCATAGTTAATAGCTGTCCCTGATTATATTGATGCTTCTTTTTCCTTCAAGGTTGTATATAAATACTAGTTGACATATCAACCAGTTGGTGGGCCATGATGATATTGATGCTTCTATTTAAGGAGGGAAAGATTCTAATTAGTATTTTATAGAAGACTGCTGTCCATGATGATATTGATACTTCTATTTAAGAAGAAGTGAAGTATTCTTATTAGCATTTCATAGTTAACAGCTGTCCATGATGATATTGATGCTTCTATTTCCTTCAAGGTTGTATATGAATACTAGTTGACATATCAACCAGTTGGTGGGCCATGATGATATTGAGGTTTCTATTTAAGGAGGGAAAGATTCTAATTAGAATTTATAGATGACTGCTGTCCATGATGATATTGATGCTTCTATTTAAGAAGGAGGGAAGGATTCTAATTAGCATTTTATAGAGGACTGCTGTCCATGATGATATTGATGCTTCTATTTCAGAAGGAGAGAAGGGTTCCAATAAGCATTTCATAGTTAATAGCTGTCCATGATGATATTGATGCTTCTATTTCGGAAGGAGAGAAGGATTCTAATTAAGATTTCTTAGTTAACAGCTGTCCCTGATGATATTGATGCTTCTATTTTGGAAGGAGAGAAGGATTCTAATTAGTATTTCATAGTTAATAGCTGTCCCTGATTATACTGATGCTTCAATTTCCTTCAAGGTTGTATATGAATACTAGTTGACATATCAACCTGTTGGTGGGCCATGATGATATTCATGCTTCTATTTAACTATTCTAATTAGTATTTTATAGAAGACTGCTGTCCATGATGATATTGAGGCTTCTATTTAAGAAGGAGGGAAGGATTCTAATTAGAATTTATAGAGGACTGCTGTACATGAATGATATTGATGCTTCTATTTAAGAAGGAGGGAAGGATTCTAATTAGAATTTATAGAGGACTGCTGTCCATGATGATATTGATGCTTCTATTTCGGAAGGAGTGAAGGATTCTAATTAGCATTTTATAGATGACTGCTGTCCATGATGATATTGAGGCTTCAATTTCCTTCAAGGTTGTATATGAATACTAGTTGACATATCAACCAGTTGGTGGGCCATCATGATATTCATGCTTCTATTTAAGGAGGAAAAGATTCTAATTAGGATTCTATAGATGAGTGGAGGGAAGCATTCTCATAAGGATTTTATGGTTATATTTGTTATGTGCAGAATTTTGAAAGATTAAATGAATATATTCACCGTGAAGAAAGACCCCCATCCCCCACTCCAAATGATCATTCAGTTACAAATTGGAATGGAAATTGCTTTAATCTGTAAGAGTATTTTGATATGATATATTTGCTGAATGACAATGCAAAGATAATTAGAATTTTAGATAGATAGATAGATATACAGACAGAAATAGACTGAGATAGATAGATAGATAGATATACAAACTGAGATAGATAGATGGATATACAGACAGAAATAAACTGAGATAGATAAATAGATATACAGACTGAGATAGATAGATAGATAGATAGATAGATAGATAGATAGATAGATAGATAGATAGATAGATAGATATACAGACTGAGATAGATAGATAGATAGATAGATATACAGACTGAGATAGATAGATAGATAGATATACAGACTGAGATAGATAGATAGATATACAGATAGATAGATAGATAGATAGATAGATAGATAAGATAGATAGATAGATATACAGATAGATAGATAGATAATATAGATAGATAGATAGATAGATAGATAAATATACAGATTGAGATAGATAGATAGATAAATATACAGATTGAGATAGATAGATAGATAAATATACAGATTGAGATAGATAGATAGATAAATTACAGATGAGATAGATAGATAGATAGATAGATAGATTAGATAGATAGATAGATATACAGACTGAGATAGATAGATAGATATACAGACTGAGATAGATAGATAGATATACAGACTGAGATATAGATAGATTACAGACTGAGAAGATAGATAGATATACAGACTGAGATAGATAGATAGATAGATCTAGACTGAGATAGATAGATAGATAGATAGATCTAGACTGAGATAGATAGATAGATAGATAGATCTAGACTGAGATAGATAGTAGATATACAGACAGATATAGATAGATAGATATATAGATATACAGATATATATATATATATATATAGATATACAGAGAGAGATATATATAGATAGATATAAATAGACTGAGATATATAGATATACAGAGAGAGAGAGAGAGAGAGAGATATAGATATAAATAGACTGAGATAGATAGATAGAAATACTGAGATAGATAGATAGATAGATAGATAGATATACAGAGAGAGAGAGGGATATAGATAGATAGAAATAGACTGAGATAGATAGATAGATAGAAATACTGAGATAGATAGATAGATAGAAATACTGAGATAGATAGATAGATAGAAATACTGAGATAGATAGATAGATAGAAATACTGAGATAGATAGATAGATAGAAATACTAGATAGACTGAGATAGATAGATAGAAATACTGAGATAGATAGATAGAAATACTGAGATAGATAGATAGAAATACTGATAGAGATAGATAGATAGAGAGATAGATAGATAGATAGAAATACTGAGATAGATAGAAATACTGAGATAGATAGATAGATAGATAAATAGATAGAGAGATATACAGACAGAAACAGACTGAGATAGATAGATAGATATACAGATAGAAATAGACTAAGATAGGTAGATAAAGATAGAAATAGACTGAGATAGATATACAGACAGACAGAAATAGACTGAGATAGAATACAGACAGACAGAAATAGACTGAGATAGATAGATATACAGACAGAAATAGACTGAGGTAGATAGATAGATATACAGACAGAAATAGACTGAGGTAGATAGATAGATATACAGACAGGAATAGACTGAGATAGATAGATAGATAGATAGATAGATATACAGACAGAGATAGACAGATAGACAGACTGAGATAGATAGATAGATAGATAATAGATAGATAGACAGACTGAGATAGATAGATAGACAGAAATAAACTGAGATAGATAGATATAGAGATAGATAAGATAGATAGTATTAATAATTAATATTATTAAAAAGAGAGGAGAGAGAGAGAGAGAGAGAGAGAGAGAGAGAGAGAGAGAGAGAAAGAATTAAATTGATTTGATAGATCTATTGAATTTTATTTCATTTTAAAACTTTTTCTTTCTTTTTCTTTTTTTCTCATATAAAATCTTTTTTTTTCCTCTCTCGTTTCGATGACATAAGAAGAACAAGAAGCCGATCATAAAATCGGGTCATGCTTTCCTCGAAATTTTCTTTTTGGAAGATGAAAATATTTCATTATTAAACATTTTATGAACTTTAAATAACTTTTAACGTTTTCTCTTCACACAAAATTTCTTCATTTTTTTTTTTGGGCCGGGGGATCTCTCTTCTTTT
>CM042182.1:6943250-6987048 GCA_023376005.1 Doryteuthis pealeii
AATTTACTAAGAAAGAAGAAGAAAAAAACAGAAAAGAAGAAAAGAAAGAAGAAAAATGACGTTTGAAAAAGAGCCCCAGAGAAAGAAGAAAAAAAAGACAGAGAAAGAAAAAGAAAAGAAAAAAGAAAAAAGAAAAAGACTGTGAAAAAGACAGAGAAAGAAAGAAAGAAAAAGAGAGAGAAAGAAAGAGAAAGAAAGAAAGAAAGAAAAAGACTGTGAAAAAGAAAGAAAGAAAGAAAAAAGACTATAAGAAAGAAAGAAAGAAAGAAAGAAAGAAAGGGAGAGTACCCTGTTGTCATAAAAATCCTCTCGTAAATTTTCATGATATAAAATGACAATTATGAGTCAGTAGTCACGTGGTTATTGGAATTGTCAACAATAAGAGAAGACATCTGATCGTGTCATCAATCAATAATAAAAAAAATCAATAGTGATCGACCACAATGAGATTCAAAAACATTCTTAATCTCATCAAATAAATAAAAAATCTAATAAAAACAAAATTTTGAATGTTTAAAATGTTGTGCTAAAAATAACAAAGATAAAGATACTAGTCTGAATAATGAAAATATTCTATTTCTGGACTACACACAATACTATTGGGCTAAAAACAACAAAGATAGAGATATTAGTCTGAATAATGAAAATATTCTATTTCTGGACTACACACAATACTATTGGGCTAAAAACAACAAAGATAGAGATACTAGTCTGAATAATGAAAATATTCTATTTCTGGACTACACACAATACTATTGGGCTAAAAACAACAAAGATAGAGATATTAGTCTGAATAATGAAAATATTCTATTTCTGGACTACACACAATACTATTGGGCTAAAAACAACAAAGATAGAGATACTAGTCTGAATAATGAAAATATTCTATTTCTAGACTACACACAATACTATTGGGCTAAAAACAACAAAGATAGAGATATTAGTCTGAATAATCTGAATAATTGAAACTCCACATTAATGTCAAAGTAAAGAGTCTAAACTATTGTGCTAAAAATAACAAAGATTAAGATACTAGTCTGGATAATCTGAGAAAATATTCATAAATTGTACTACCACAGCACTTTAGGCTTGATATCTTCACTATACATGCAATTGACCTCTCCTCCATGTGACCTCCACCCCCTTACCCATGATGCTTAAGGACGGAGTCTTGGTGGATGAGCAATCCATAACCTACAACACTCCACTTAGACCCTTAATTAGGCTAGATGGGCAGTCGGAGAGCCCCCTTCGATCAATCGTCATGTCAAGCCCTAGCACCTATATGATTGCCCCAACCCTATTGCCCTTATGGCAAGCCCCAACCCCTTTTTATTATATGGTTGCTAGAAGGCGGTGGCTGAGGGTCTACATATCCTGGGAATGACATTAAACCCTATCTGATGGTGAGGTTCCAGTTTTGGAGGTTTGGGGAATGTGAAGCACCCCTTCATCACCATTGCTCTCTGGTCCACTCTGACCCGGAGTGGTAGTACCTGTTAGGGTCCCATCTATGGGTTAAATAAAAAAATGTGTTTATAAAAAAAATTGAGTATCCATTAAGAATTGATTTATTTCAAAACTTAATCGGCATTAAATGACCCACTGGGGTTGATATGCCGTAAAACAAAAACAAACAAAACCAAACCACCGCACTTTAGGCTTGAACCCTGCGCTATAAATGTGAATGACCTCTCCACCATGTGACTCCCCTCACCCCCTTCAGGCCCCCATGTGAGGAAAAGAGACATACCCAGTTGAATAATGCACCACTGACAGCCGCGCGATGTGTTGAACATGGTTTCCCAGCCGTCAAGCTGTTTGTCCGACAAATTGTCGTCATTCCACACCGGGTCAGACGCCTGAAAAGAAGACACAAAAATATTTTATTTATTCTTCAGTCAACAATGGAAAAAACTAAATGCGACAAAAGGTCAGTATTTTTCCCCACCGCATGCACATTCTTTCAAAACACTTTTCTTGTAACATCACATCTCTATTAATAATGGAGATTCGGTCTCTTTTTGTCTGTAACTGAAACTATGTCACTGCTTACGTCAGAGTCATTTTTTTTTAAATTCTATGAAAAAATCAATTAAGAGTCAAATTTTTTTGTCTGTAACTGAAACTATGTCACTGCTTACGTCAGAGTAATTTTTTTTTAAAATTCTATGAAAAATCAATTAAGAGTCAAATTTTTTTGTCTGTAACTGAAACTATGTCACTGCTTACGTCAGAGTAATTTTTTTTTTAAATTCTATGAAAAAATCAATTAAGAGTCAAATTTTTTTGTCTGTAACTGAAACTATGTCACTGCTTACATCAGAGTAATTTTTTTTAAAATTCTATGAAAAATCAATTAAGAGTCAAATTTTTTTGTCTGTAACTGAAACTATGTCACTGCTTACGTCAGAGTAATTTTTTTTAAAATTCTATGAAAAATCAATTAAGAGTCAAATTTTGACGAAAATTATGATACTTATTGACCTTTAGATGAATTTATGTTTAAAATAGTTTTTTTTCTTAAATCATATTAGGAGAAATAGTTTTTAATAGGTCAACCCCCTTCCTATTTAATTTTATGACTTAGATGGAGGGAGAGTAGGATTCATACCTTTCCCAAGGGTATTAGCACTAAGTGAAATGCAATTACCACGTCCAGAATTTGAACTCGGGGCGACGAGTCCATTTCTCATGACTTTAACCATTACACCACACGCTTCCTACAATATATAGAATTGTAGATTATGAGACTGGTGAAAGTAATCTGCCATTTTCGACACTAATCTGGTGTGTGCTTTATTTTTATTTTCTGCTATTTACCCATAGATGGAGGGAGAATTGGATTCATACCTTTCCCAAGGGTATTAGCGCCATGTGAAATGCCAACAGCTTCGGCCAGGAATTGAACTCGGGTTGTTGACGAGTTCATCTCATGCGACTCTAACCATTAGATTCTTCTAGATATGAAATAACCGTGTGGAGCCAGTCGTCTAAATGAGTGTATATACCTTTGAAAATCAACATTCAAATCATGTCTCTCTTACCTGGGTGCAAGCACTGACCAGTATTACTAGTGGCCAAATATGCAACTCTTCTTAGCGAGAGAGAGAGAGAGAGAGAGAGAGAGACAGACAGACAGCACCTGCTCCCCCCCCCACCTAGTCATTAAACCCCCACCCCACCGACCCAGCAACTAAAGGCAACAGCACATTTGTGTAGTCAGGGCTGGTAGCCTAACTTCTCGGTTGTACATGGTAATCTTGTGTGCATTAGTGTTATGTGACCAGCACAAATATCGCATATGGTGAAGTGATGTGTTGGTAACGGTGCTGAGGGGGGTTGGGGCAGATGTAGGGGGGGGGGCAGGTATATGAGCTGGTGCGTGTAGGTCTAGGGTTAGAGGGCTGAACTTGCACAAAGGTGTCAAAATTAGGGTGACCCAGAAAAAACAGAACCCACAAATTTTGTAATAAAAATGTTAATTTTAACTATGGGGGTTTAGGGTTAGGGTTAGGGTTAAGATTAGGATTAGGATTAGGGTTGGGGTTTAGGGTTAGTTTAATGGGAAAATGAATAAATAATTTTGGTTCTGTTTTTTCTGGGTCACCCTGTATACCGGTGACCCAGAAAAACAGAACCTACAAATTTTGTAATAAAACTGTTAATTTTAACTAGGGAAATTAGGGTTAGGGGTTGGGTTGGGTTGGGGTTTAAGGTTAGTTTAATGGGAAAAATAAATAAATAATTTGGGTTCTGTTTTTTTCTGGGTCACCCTAATTTTGATACTTTGTGCAAGTTCAGCCAGTTAGAATCGTAGGAAGTTGCCTCGCGAGCGAAAAAGGATAGATTTCCTTGCTATCCAGCTGATACCGACAATAGGCAACTCCACAGGCTTTACTTTTTACTTATCTAGTAATAAAAGTAGGTGTGACGCTCCACCTCAGCTTGGGTAGTCTGATCTGTGCAGTAAAGCATCTGGGAGCTGACGGTAGCTGTGGCACTCCACCTCGGCTTGGGTAGTCCGATCTGTGCAGTAAAGCATCTGGGAGCTGACGGTAGGTGTGGCACTCCACCTCAGCTTGGGTAGTCTGATCTGTGCAGTAAAGCATCTGGGAGCTGACGGTAGGTGAGGCACTCCACCTCAGCTTGGGTAGTCCGATCTGTGCAGTAAAGCATCTGGGAGCTGACGGTAGGTGTTGCGCTCCACCTCAGTTTGGGTAGTCTGATCTGTGCAGTAAAGCATCTGGGAGCTGACGGTAGGTGTCACGCTCCACCTCAGACAAAAAAAAAACAATCTCCTTGGACTAGCGCTAGTGAAAAGGGGATAGACTCCCGCGCTGTCCGGCTGATACTGACAATAGGTCACTCCACCAACTTTATTTTTTTTTTACTCATGCATTTCAGTTGAGTTCATGCCTGTATTTATGTCTTATCTTTGAATAGTAAGAATTTGTCCGGTTGGTTGGATTTTACAGCATGTCAACCCTACACAGAGCTGAGTGGTTGGGCAGAAGTAACAGGTGGGTTTGGGGAGTTTGTTTTTTTGTTTTACCGCATATCAACCTCAGTGGGTCATTTAATGCCGACATATTGAAGTCAGTCAGTCATTATACTGTTGGTTTGAACAACAGCAACTGGCTAAGCACAACTGAACTGGTGCCCCAAGCTAGCTGGTATCTATGGAAGTCAAGAATAGTCCATTCATGTATTTGGGTGATTCCATTCCTTGAGTCCTGATTGGCTGCTTGGTTTCTATGATGTTATGAGGCTTCATAAATACCCTGTCATTTTGCAGTAGTATTGCAACAAGATTAGATTCGTATTCAGTTACGATTACTTGTTGCTTTCTCTTACCACCAATTCGACGAAAATTGGAACTTAGTGTGATTATTCTACATGACAAAGTTTTGAAATAAATTCATTCTTAATTGATACTCAATTTTTTTTATATACACATTTTTCTATTTAACCTATAGATGGGACACTAACAGGTACTATAACATGCCAATGAAAAATGCATTGTCCTGATGAGAAGTGGTTAATGCACTGCTTTGAAACCAATGGTAACAATCAGCTTTTAATTGTATTGTACACTATAACAAATAGATACAGCTCTTACACCCTCTAATCAAACACTTTAATTTATTTTTTTCCAATACAAAATAATTACACACACACATATATACATATATATATATATATATAATATATATATATATATATATTAGAAAAACAAAGTGTTCCAAAACAAATGTATTTTGCTGTTGATGTCAACACTTAAACGTTTTGTTTAAGCATTGACACCAACAGCAAAATAAATTCATATATATATATATATATATATATATATATATTATATACATACATATTATAGCAAAATAAATTCATATATATATATATAATATATATATATATATATATACATACATATTATACATACGTACATGTGAGGAAATTAATCCAACAATATGTGAAGAAAATATTTTCAAAAAATATAACAAACACAGGATGTTACAATCAGAGGAAACAATTTTATGTGTCTACTCTTAAGTATTTCGGTATTAAACCATCATCAGGACACTTATATAAATTTTTGTGAGGGATAAAAATGAAAGATGTTAAGTGTATAGTGAATGTGTGAATATAATGTTATTAACCGTTAATTTTTATATGTGTGTTTGTTTATGAAAGCTGATGACGTGATCATTGTATGTGAAAAAATAATGTAATTAACGGTCAATAACATTATATTCACACATTCACTATACACTTAACATTTTTCATTTTTATCCCTCACAAAAATTTTCCTCTGATCATAACATCCTGTGTTTGTTATAATTTTTGAAAATATTTTCTTCACATACATACACGTATATACATTATACATACATACATATATTTATATATACATACATGTATATACATTATACATATATTATATATACATACATATACATTATACATATATTTATATATACATACATGTATATACATTATACATATATTATATACATTATACATATATTTATATATACATACATACATGTATATACATTATACATATATTTATATTACATACATGTATATACAATATACATACATACCCATATATTATGTATACATACATACACACATATATATATACATATATATATTCTAATTGGCATTATGAGTCTAGACGTCTAGACATCATCACTTTGGGAGAGTCCCCATCGCATAGTGTCTAATTCAGAATAATCCCCTTGGGGACAGGTATGAACTTCTTCCTCCCCGCCAGCCAAGAGTTAAATAGTACTGTTACTCTTCTTCTACAAGGATGGCTTTTACAGTAAATAACACACATATGAGTAGGAAGTGTGTGTGTGTGTGGGGGGAGTCTTATCTTAAAGAATTTACCTTCAAAAGATTCTTTGTCCCGTCCACATGATTATCTGTTGCGTACAAAACTTTGCTTCCAATCTGAAAAGAAAAGAAAAGATAAAAATTAGGAACGGGGTAAAATGTGGAACAGGGAGAATAAAATAATTTGAAAAATAAAATCACACTTTACTCACGATATAAAACTGGGTCTCAACAAAATGGTTTTATACATAATCTAATGATATTATCTCTTGCGCGCTATTCTGCATTAATACCAATGAAATGTAATGCTTTTTATATGTAATCTAATGATATTATCTCTTGCGCGCTATTCTGCATTAGTACCAATGAAATGTAATGATATTATCTCTTGCGCGCTATTCTGCATTAATACCAATGAAATGTAATGCTTTTTATATGTAATCTAATGATATTATCTCTTGCGCGCTATTCTGCATTAGTACCAATGAAATGTAATGATATTATCTCTTGCGCGCTATTCTGCATTAATACCAATGAAATGTAATGCTTTTTATATGTAATCTAATGATATTATCTCTTGCGCGCTATTCTGCATTAGCACCAATGAAATGTAATGCTTTTTATATGTAATCTAATGATATTATCTCTTGCGCGCTATTCTGCATTAGTACCAATGAAATGTAATGCTTTTTATATATAATCTAATGATATTTCTCTTGCGCGCTATTCTGCATTAGTACCAATGAAATGTAAAATGATATTATCTCTTGCGCGCTATTCGCATTAGTACCAATGAAATGTAATGCTTTTTATATGTAATCTAATGATATTATCTCTTGCGCGCTATTCTGCATTAGTACCAATGAAATGTAATGCTTTTTATACATAATCTAATGATATTATCTCTTGCGCGCTATTCTGCATTAGTACCAATGAAATGTAATGCTTTTTATATGTAATCTAATGATATTATCTCTTGCGCGCTATTCTGCATTAGTACCAATGAAATGTAATGCTTTTTATATGTAATCTAATGATATTATCTCTTGCGCGCTATTCTGCATTAGTACCAATGAAATGTAATGCTTTTTATATGTAATCTAATTATCTCTTGCGCGCTATTCTGCATTAGTACCAATGAAATGTAATGCTTTTTATGTAATCTAATGATATTATCTCTTGCGCGCTATTCTGCATTAATACCAATGAAATGTAATGCTTTTTATATGTAATCTAATGATATTATCTCTTGCGCGCTATTCTGCATTAATACCAATGAAATGTAATGCTTTTTATATGTAATCTAATGATATTATCTCTTGCGCGCTATTCTGCATTAATACCAATGAAATGTAATGCTTTTTTATGTAATCTAATGATATTATCTCTTGCGCGCTATTCTGCATTAATACCAATGAAATGTAATGCTTTTTATATGTAATCTAATGATATTATCTCTTGCGCGCTATTCTGCATTAATACCAATGAAATGTAATGCTTTTTATATGTAATCTAATGATATTATCTCTTGCGCGCTATTCTGCATTAATACCAATGAAATGTAATGCTTTTTATATGTAATCTAATGATATTATCTCTTGCGCGCTATTCTGCATTAATACCAATGAAATGTAATGCTTTTTATATGTAATCTAATGATATTATCTCTTGCGCGCTATTCTGCATTAGTACCAATGAAATGTAATGCTTTTTATATGTAATCTAATGATATTATCTCTTGCGCGCTATTCTGCATTAGTACCAATGAAATGTAATGCTTTTTATATGTAATCTAATGATATTATCTCTTGCGCGCTATTCTGCATTAGTGCCATTAGAATGCAATGAAATGTAATGCTTTTTATATGTAAGTAAGTAAGTAAAGTTAAAAAATTAGGAACAGGGTAAAATGTGGGAACAGGGTGATTGGTTTTTTTGGTTCGTTTTGTTTTACGGCATATCAACCTCAGTGGGTCATTTAATGCCGATAAAGTTTTGAAATAAATCGATTCTTAATGGATAATACAATTTTTTTATAAATACATTTTTTCTATTTAACCCATAGATGGGACCCTAACAGGTACTACCACTCCGGGTCAGAGTGGACCAGGGAGCAATGGTGATGAAGGGGTGCTCCACATTCCCCAAACCTTCAGAATTGGAACCTCACCATCAGATAGAGTTTAACGTCATTACCAGGACATGTAGACCTACAGCCACCGCCTTCTAGCACCCATATGATAAAAAGGGGTTGGGGCTTGCCATAAGGGCAATAGGGTTGGGAAAATCATATAGGTGCTAGGGCTTGATGTGACCAGCCGATTGATCGGAGGGGGCCTCTCTGACCGCCCGTCTAGCCCAAGAAAGGCCCAAAGTGGAGTATTGCATGTCATGAACTGCTCATCCACCTGGGTTCTATCCTTAAGCATCACGGGTCGCCCCCCACGGCCAACAGGTGGCCCCATTGGGGGAGTCTTACCCCTCTGCAGAGGTGCAGTCGATGCATTCTAACACCCCAGCCGACAGGGCGGTGTAATGTAATGGTTTTTATACATAAGCTAATGATATTATCTCTTGCGCGCTATTCTGCATTAGTACCAATGCTTTACATACGTAAAAAAACAAAGTCGTCAGGGTGGCTTAAAGTCGGTATCAGCCAATCAGCGAGGGAGTCTATCCCCTTTTCACTAGCGCTAGACCAAGGAGATCGTTTTTGCGTCTGAGGTGGAGAGCCACACCTATTATCAGCTTACTTTACCGCACAGATCCCTGTGCTACTCATACGCTGAGTTGGCGAGGGCCGGTATCGAACCAGGAACCTTGTGATTCATAGCCAAACGCTATACCGACTGAGCTAAGCCGGCCCTTGCGCACTATTCTGCATTAGTACCAAAAATTCGTCAATAAATGCCCTGAATTTTTTTTTTTTAATCAATAATAATGTTAATGTTTTAATCAATAATAATGGTATGTACGTACGTATATGGGAAAACTAACAAAGTAAATATATATATACACATTCACAATCAGCAAATCTTGATTTTTGAGCAAAAATAATGAAGATTTGGTTTATATTCGTGGAGATTTTTTTAGCTACGCAAGTTTTTTTTTTTTTTTTTTTACTTAGGGATCTTAATGGGGCATCCAGCGAGGATTCAACTCATGATTCAGTAATAATGAATCTGCAAGACTAATATTGCCCCCCCCCCAATTCTACCCAGGGGACACCGGATAGCCACTTCTAGTACATATATAAAGGGCAGTTGTGTCTATATGTATTCCGGAGCAAACTTCGAAAATAAAACAATTAATGACAAAGTAAATATATATATACACATTAAATATCACCAGGGCTTTGTTTTTGAGCCAAAAAATAATAGAGATTTGATTTATATTCGTGAAGATAATTAAAAAAATAAAATGGTACTTTTCGCGGAGAACCGTCCCGACCTCCTGCTTCAAATATCGCTACCCGGCGGCTGCTGAAAAAAATAACAACAGCTACGATTGAAGTCCGTAGCCGAAGCGGTGTCACTTGCAAAAAAACAAAAAAACAAAATGGGTCACCCTGTATACAGAGTGACCCAGAAAAAACAGAACCCACAAATTTTGTATTAAACTATTAATTTTAACTAGGGGGTTTAGGGTTAGGGTTGGGTTTTCAGGAAAACGCCCTAAGTTGGTTGTTTTTTTTAGGGTTTTTTTTGCAAGTGACACCGCTACGGCTACGGACATCAATCGTAGCTGGTGTTTTTTTTTTGTTTTTCCAACAGCTATCGGGTAGCGATTTTTGAGGCAGGAGGCCGGGACGGTTCTGCGCGAAATGTACCAATAAAATTTAAATGATAACAGCATGTTTGTTTTGTTTTTCCTTTAATATTTTAGATAGTAGACATTAACATTTCTTTTCAGAGTAGCTGGATCAATGCAAGGTCTATTTTTTTTTACATAGGGATTTAAATGGGGCATCCCACGAGGATTCAACTCACGATTCAGTAATAATGGATCTGCGGGACTAACTTTTTTTTTTTTAAATTCCCCTCTACCCAGGCGACATCGGGTAGCCGCTGCTAGTTTGAATATAAATTACATTTGTGGGCGAACTGAATGGACGCTATTTGCAATGTAAAAAAACAACTCGCATTTATTATACGAATCGACAATTGATTAAACAAAAAACAAAAAATAAAATAAAAAAATAAAAAGAATATTCAACTTTATGAACGCCAAAAAATGGATTCCATTGTTTCACATGTTTTTTTATTTTTCACATATTTTTTTTTTTTTTTATTTCCTTACAACGAACAAAAAACAAAATCTCAAAATAATATTCATCTTCAATAAAAAAACAAAAAAAAAAAACAATTCGGTTTATTGAAATTAAAAACTGGTCAGACCTCGTTATTCATTCAAATTAACATTGTTGTGGTTATTTAAAAAAAAATAAATGGAGTGGGTAAGGCTGTGGGGCACGGCTTGCAGGGAGAAAAAGGAGACCCTTCCTAACTCCTTTGTTTTTGAATAGGGGAAGCAGGAGGGAGGGTGTGTGGGGGGGTGTAGGGGTGCTTATTCTTTATTGCTATTCGTTAATTCACAGTAGCAGAAAATAACCCCCTGCGCCCCCCCACCCACCCCCACCCCACGAGCAGAGAAATAATCCAAAGTTAAAAATATTCACTTGGAACCCCAAACCCCCAACCCCCAACCCCTCCACCCCGAGAAAAAAATATTAGTCATCAAGTGTGAAATAGGAAAATTATTTCAAATTTATATTAAGGGCCGCAGACCCCACCGTGATGGAAGATTATAGCAAGTACGCCATTTTATGGAGGACTTTTTATAGAATTGCTTCTATAGCAAGTACGTATTTTTATCGGGGGTCTTTTTATAGGGTTTTTTTCTTTAGCAAGTACGCCTTTTATAGGGCGTGCTTCCATATCAAGTACGCTTTTTAATAGGGGGGTTGATCCCATAGCAAGTACGCTTTTTATAGGGTTGCCCCTATAGCAAGTACACTTTTTATAGGGGTTGCTTCCATGGCAAGTACGCCATTTTATGGGAGCTTTTTATAGGGATTTCGCTTCTATAGCAAATTTTATGGGAGCTTTTAGGGGTTGCTGCTATAGCAACCTCTGCTTCCATAGTAAGTACCCCTTTTTATAGGGTTGCTTCTATAGCAAGTACGCCTTTTTATGGGGGTTTGCTTCTATAGCAAGTACGACCAAGTACGCCTTTTTATAGGGGTTGCTTCCATAGCAAGTACGCCTTTTTATAGGGGTTGCTTCTATAGCAAGTACGTCTTTTATAGGGTTGTACCTATAGCAAGTACGCCTTTTTATAGGGAGTTGCTTCTATAGCAAGTACGTCCAAGTACGCCTTTTTATGGGGGTTGCTTCTATAGCAAGTACGCCTTTTCATGGGGACTGCTTCTATAACAAGTACGCCTTTTTATGGGGGTTGCGTCAATAGCAAGTACGCCTTGTTATGGGGGTTGCTTTCTATAGCAAGTACGACCAAGTACGCCTTTTAATACGGTTGCTTCCATAGTAAGTACGCCCAAGTACTACCTATAGCAAGTACGCCTTTTTATAGGGAGTTGCTTCTATAGCAAGTACGTCCAAGTACGACTTTTTATAGGAGTTGCTTCTATAGCAAGTACGTCTTTTTATAGGGAGTTGCTTCCATAGTAAGTACGCCTTTTTATAGGGGGGTTGCTTTCTATAGCAAGTACGCCCAAGTACGTCTTTTTATAGGGTTGTACCTATAGCAAGTACGCCTTTTTATAGGGTTGCTTCTATAGCAAGTACGTCCAAGTACGCCTTCTTATAGGGAGTCTTTTTATAGGGTTGCTTCTATAGCAAATACGTCCAAGTACGACTTTTTATAGACGTTGCTTCCATAGCAAGTACGTCCAAGTACGACTTTTTATAGGAGTTGCTTATCAAGTACGACTTTTTAAAGGGGGTTCTTCTATAGCAAGTACGCCTTTTATAGGAATTTCACGCCATTTTATGGGGGACTTTTTATAGGGGTTGCTTCCATAGCAAGTTTTTATAGAGGTTGCTACCATAGCAAGTACGTCTTTTATAGGGTTGTACCTATAGCAAGTACGCCTTTTTATAGGGATTTGCTTCCATAGCAAGTACGCCTTTTTATGGGGGTTGCTTCTATAGCAAGTACGACCAAGTACGCCTTTTAATAGGGTTGCTTCCATAATTTATATGGTTGCACCTATAGCAAGTACGCCTTTTTATGGGGGTTGCTTCCATAGTAAGTACGCCCAAATAAACATTTTACAGGCCTATAAAAGGCGTACTTGCTATAGGTGCACTATAGCAAGTACGCTTTATAGGGGTTGCATCTATAGCAAGTACGTCCAAGTACGACTTTTTATTGGGGTTGCTTCCATAGTAAGTACGCCTTTTTATAGGGGTTGCTTCTATAGCAAGTACGTCCAAGTACGACTTTTTATTGGGGTTGCTTCCATAGTAAGTACGCCTTTTTATAGGGGTTGCTTCTATAGCAAGTACGTCCAAGTACGACTTTTTATAGACGGTGCTTATGAAGTACACCTTTTATAGGGTTGCACCTATACCAAGTACGCCTTTTAATAGGGTTGCTTCCATAGTAAGTACGCCCAAATAAACATTTTACAGGCCTATAAAAGGCATACATAGCAAGTATGCCTTTTATAGGCCTGTAAAATGTTTATTTGGGCGTACTTACTATGGAAGCAACCCTATTAAAAGGCGTACTTGGTCGTACTTGCTATAGAAGCAACTCCCTATAAAAAGACTCCCTATAAAAAGACTCCCTATAAAAAGACTCCCTATAAAAAGGCGTAAAAAGGTGCACTATAGCAAGTACGCTTTATAAAGTTGCATCTATAGCAAGTACGTCCAAGTACGCCTTTTTATAGGGAGTCTTTTTATAGGAGTTGCTTCTATAGTAAGTACGTCCAAGTACGACTTTTTATATGAGTTGCTTCTATAGCAAGTACGTCCAAGGACGACTTTTTATAGGGGTTCTTCTATAGCAAGTACGTCTTTTATAGGGATTTTGCTTCTATAGCAAGTACACCCTTTTATAGGGGTTGCTTCCATAGCAAGTACACCCTAGTACGCTTTTTTATAGGGTTGCTTCTACAGCAAGTACGCCTTTTTATAGGGAGTCTTTTTATAGGGAGTTGCTTCCATAGTAAGTACGCCATTTGATAGGGTTGCTTCCATAGTAAGTACGCCCAAGTACGCCTTTTTATAGGGTTGCTTCTATAGCAAGTACGTCTTTTATAGGGTTGTACCTATAGCAAGTATGCCTTTTTATAGGGTTGCTTCTATAGCAAGTACGCCTTTTTATGGGAGTTGCTTCCATAGTAAGTACGCCCAAGTACGCCTTTATAGAGGGGTTGCTTCTATCGCAAGTACGCCTTTTTATAGGGTTGCACCTATAGCAAGTACACCTTTTATAGGGGTTGCTTCTATAGCAAGTACGCCTTTTTATAGGGTTGCTTCTATAGCAAGTACGTCCAAGTACGCCTTTTTATAGGGAGTCTTTTTATAGGGGTTACTTCTATAGCAAGTACGTCCAAGTACGACTTTTTATAGACGGTGCTTATGAAGTACGACTTTTTATAGGGTTGTTTCCATAGTAAGTACGATTTTTATAGGGTTGCACCTATAGCAAGTACGTCTTTTTATAGGGAGTTGCTTCCATAGCAAGTACGTCTTTTTATAGGGAGTTGCTTCCATAGCAAGTACGACTTTTTATAGAGGTTGCTTCCATAGCAAGTACGTCCAAGTACGACTTTTTATAGGAGTTACTTATCAAGTACGACTTTTTAAAGGGGGTTCTTCTATAGCAAGTACGCCTTTTTATAGGGTTGCTTCTATAGCAAGTACGCCTTCTTATAGGGTTGCTTCCATAGCAAGTACGCCTTTTTATGGGGGACTTTTATAGGGAGTTGCTTTCATAGCAAGTATGCCCTTTTATAGGGTTGCTTCTATTGCAAGTATGCCCAAGTATGCCTTTTTATAGGGGTTGCTTCTATAGCAAGTACGTCTTTTTATGGGGGATTTCAAAATTTGAACATGCAACATTAGACAGTCCTCATTGTTTTTTAAAACAAGTTTTAATAAATACATGACTGGTATATATATATCTATATATAGTTTGTTTTATTTTAATACATATTTAAAGTTTATATTTCAAATTGTTTTATTTTTTAATCCTTTAATGAATTTGATGATTTTACTTACTTAGGGTACAAACTCGCTGACATTGAATTTTTTACTCCCAGGCAATATGTTTCAAAAATCTATTTTTACATCGCCCGGAAGGCGTTTTTTTAATTTTGTACTAGTATAGATAATCAACTTTATGACATGATCAATTTCAGCATCATTTTTCTTCTGCTTACTCACATCTTGGACTAAGACCTAATGTCAGACCCCCTTGGGTGTATGGCATTAAACTAGATCCAAGTTCAGAAGCTCTGGGGAGTGTGCAGTCACACCCTTTCTTTGGCATTATTCCCAGGTGTGCACTAACCGGGAGGTGGAGGGGCAATAGTACAAGTTATCATTTCATCCACGAGTCAAATAGTTTTATTTGAGATAATGCTTAAAATGATTTTGAACTATCGTATTTGACGGGAAATAGGACGCACTTTTTTCCGAAAATTTTTGGATAAAAAAATTGCCCTGGGTCTTATAAATCGTAGGTGAAGTTTGCGACCTCCCGTAGGCCTAGGCTAGGGTAATTTTTTTATGGCTGACTTCTGATTTAGTTTGGAAAATTAAAACGGAAAGTTTTTTGGTGGTACCCAAGGACAGTTTAACTACAGTCTATGAATTAACATTTTGCGAATTGGGTTATGGTTTTAGGGGATTAAGGTTGTTTTTAATTACGTATTGCTTAAAAAAAATAAACAACAAAAAACCCAAATTACTATACATTTAATTAACCATTGAATCTATTAGTGAATGTTGAAAAATATGTTTTTAAACTAAGGTTAATTGAAATTATACATTGCAATACTAACACAAACAACTGTCTCAATTCACAAAATGTTAATTCATAGACCTAAATTAGAAGTCAGCCTTTTTTATTATTATTATTATTTCCTGCTAGTGAGATGTCTTGTGTATGCTTATTGCTTGACTGTACTGCCAAATTGCTTTTATACAGCTATGTTTCTGCTTGTGTAATGCACAGCTAGACTGTTTTCAACAATATATGCTTAAATACAATAAAAACTGTTTTTCCTGAATCTGACCTGTTGAAATGGGGGTGCGTCTTATATGCCCGTGCGTCTTATATGCCATCAAATACGGTAATTTTGCTCTTAAAATATTTCATTACCATTTTGACTTTTAAAACATTGACGTTGTTGGTTGGGTGTTCGGTTTAATGGCATTTCAACCTTTGAGGCTTATTTAATGCCAAAGTTTGTTTTTATATACCATATTTGATGGCATATAAGATGCAACCCCAGCTCTTAAGCAGCTTTGTGATAATGAGTCTTACTAGTCTGGCTACTTTACTCTATAAACTCGTCCCTTAAAGTCATTCCCAATCCATTTACAGTGAAAAGAACAGTTTACTTTAAGATTTAAAAAAGACATACCAGCAAATTTGACAATTCCTAACAATTTAGCTCTTCGTATAAAATAAACCTGGTTATTTCCTAGTTGAGTAACATATTACAGGGTGACCCAGAAAAAACAGAACCCAAATTATTTAGTATCCCATTAAACTAACCCTGAACCCAACCCCTAACCATAACCCTCCCTAGTTAAGATTAACAGTTTTATTACAAAATTTGTGGGTCCAGTTTTTTTCTGGGTCACCCTGTATACATAGTGACCCAGAAAAAACAGAATCCAAATTATTTATTTATTTTCCCATTAAACTAATCCCTAACCCTAACCCCTAACCATTGGACTTAAACTTTTAAAAATATTAGAATTAAGATTAAGTTTTATTACAAAATTTGTGGGTTCTGTTTTTTTCTGGGTCAACCTGTAATATCATGTTACTCAACTAGAGGGGTTTAGGGTTACGGTTTAGGGTTAGTTTAATGGAGAAATGAATAATTTGGGTTCTGTTTTTTCTGGGTCAACCTGTAATATCATGTTACTCAACTAGAGGGGTTTAGGTTGAGGGTAGGGTTAGTTTAATGGGGAAATAAATAATTTGGGTTCTGTTTTTTCTGGGTCAACCTGTAATATCATGTTACTCAACTAGAGGGGTTTAGGTTGAGGGTTAGGGGTTAGGGTTAGTTTAATGGGGAAATAAATAATTTGGGTTCTGTTTTTCTGGGTCACCTTGTAATATCATGTTACTCAACTAGAGGGGTTTAGGTTGAGGGTTAGGGTTAGGGTTAGTTTAATGGGGAAATAAATAATTTGGGTTCTGTTTTTTCTGGGTCACCCTGTAATATCATGTTACTCAACTAGAGGGGTTTAGGTTGAGGGTTAGGGGTTAGGGTTAGTTTAATGGGGAAATAAATAATTTGGGTTCTGTTTTTTTCTGGGTCACCCTGTAATATCATGTTCCTCAACTAGAGGGTTTAGGTTGAGGTTAGGGGTTAGGGTTAGTTAATGGGGAAATAATAATTTGGTTCTGTTTTTTTTCTGGGTCACCTGTAATATCATGTTCCTCAACTAGAGGGGTTTAGGTTAGGGTAGTTTAATGGGGAAATAAATAATTTGGGTTCTATTTTTTCTGGGTCACCCTGTAATATCATGTTCCTCAACTAGGAAATAACCAATTTTTCTTTGGAACTGTTTCGTGAATGTAAATATCTTAATTTAAAAAGTGTTTTAAAAAAGTTTTGCAAAAGTCTTTTGTTGTTGTGTAGATAGACATATATATATCTAATATATAAAACAGAGATTTTGGTATGTACGTGTCGACGTATAACAAAAAAACGGGAGGTCACTCAGATTCAAAATCTTGCATACACATTGATATCGTTCTAACTAAGAAAAATTCCAAATTTGGTTATTGATTTTTACTGATTAAGGGATTTAATCGATTAATCAAACAAAAATCAAACGATTTTTCGAAAGCCATAGCATAGCTGCTGCTGCTGCTAATACTTGGTCTATCAGCGGAGGCTCGCCTGACTGTTTATCAGCAGAAAGAAAGAAAGAAAGAAACAACGAAAATGTTAGCGACTCGCCTTTCTTTTTTAAAACAGCAGCAGAAAGAAAGAAATAAAGAAAGAAAGAAAGAAAGAAACAATGAAAATGTTAGCGACAAACTAAATTTTAACGTAAAATAAATTCGTTTTTTTTATAATCTTTCTAAATATTTTATATTTATCGTATGTTTTTGAAACTAACTTTTATTGTATAATGTACACACACTTAATTTAAATTGTTGTCATGCACAAAAAATTGTAGAAAAATGAAAATTGTTTCAAAACACAAGTTTACGGTTACATTTTTTAAAATAAGATTTTAAATGTCAATAAAAATCAGTCACCAGTATAGGGTTGTATAAATGTAAATAAAAAAAAATATAAAACGAGTTGTTTTGTAATTAATACTAATGGTTTTAAAAAAAAGTCTTAATAGTTTAGAGAACTAATGAAGACGTTTTAAAATGTAAGCAAAAATAGATATTGCATTCTCTTTATCGTTAAGAACTAGATTTGAATTGTCATGTAGAAAAAATTCAAAGAAATAAATTACAATCTATTTCTAACTTATCAAGCAATTAAAAACTGAATTTAAAATTGTCCCCAAATACTATTATTATTTTCAAACTGGAGTTTCAGTGAAACTTTTCGTGAAAAGAAGAGAAAATAATCTTGCTCAATTTATAATTTGTACGAGTCTTTATCAATTGAATTATTTTTATAGCGAGTTAGAAAAAAATTATTTTGCTTCGGACAGCAAAAGTATGTTTTAACGAAAAATCAAATCTTATTCATATCGCAATCTTTTTATTCCTGTCTTTAAAATATTAATTTAGTTAGAAATGAAATGAAATAATCTATCTTACAAATATTTATTTGGTAAGAAAGAGCGAAGTAAAAAAAACAATAATAAGCGCTTATTATTTATTAAATAAATAATAAGCGCTTATTATTGTTTAATAAATTTTATTTCGTTTATTTAATAAATATAATATAACTCAACTTTGTATATATACGAAAAAATTAAAAACAAAAGAATTTTAGAAAGAAAAGCCTTTTACAAAAAATAGGAAGTTAAATTATAACTACTTATTTCGTAACTAAGTAAACATAGTTGTATTCGTATTGTAATAAAAATAAAACAAAAATTATAATAAAAATACGATGTAGTTAACATTTCGTATATAAACAAAACAGTGTATGATATGTTCTTACCTTAAACATAAAATAAAAATGATTTTAATGTACGTAACTTGAATGAGAAAATGTGTTCTTTAATTTATCATAATTCTAATGATAAATAAATAGGCAGATTTTTTTTTAAATTAAGGGCGGACCTGAACTTTTGGAACACCCCTCTAAAATTTTTGTTTTTAATTTTTTTTTCTTCTTTCAATGGATTATTATCGATTGCACACCAATCTATCAGACTGTAAAAAAAAATTCAAAAAAGTTATTTATTTTTCGAGTTTTCAGGGGTGCTCAGTTTCCCGTATAAGTTTATCGTAAATTGAACCCCCTTATCGGAACCGCTAAAAAGAAAATTTTATTTAAATATTTATTTTTCCTTCAATGGATTATTATCGATTACACACCAATCAATCAGATTTTTAAAAAATTCTTGAAAGTTCTTTATTTTTTGAGTTTTCAGGGGTGCTCATTTCCCCGTATAAGTTTATAGTAAATCGAACCCCATATCGGAACTGCTCGAAAGGAAACTGGCGCAAATGTGTCAAAGTTAGGGTGGCCCAGAAAAAACAGAACCCAAATTATTTATTTATTTTCCCATTAAACTTACCTTAAACACCAACCCAACACCAACCCCTAACCCTAACCCCAAATCCTAACCCCCTACTTGAATTTAACAGTTTTATTAAAAAATTTGTGGGTTCTGTTTTTCTGTGTCACCTTAATTTTGATACCTTAGTGCAAATTCAGCCCAACTGTTAAGATAGAGCGGTTTCGATATGGGGGTTCGATTTACTATAAACTTATACGGGGAAATGAGCACCCTGAAAACTCGAAAAATAATAACTTTTTTTAGTTTTTTTTTACAATCGGATAGATTGGTTTGCAACGATAATAATCCGTTGAAAAAAAAATAATTAAAAACGAAAATAAAAGTTAAAATTAAGTCACCACTTTTTTCTCTTTTTTTTTTTTTTTAATGGACCGGGTACTTTAGCTAGGGGGATTAAATAATAATATTGCTTTTTATTCCGATAAATTTACGATAAACTTATACGGGAAACTGAGCACCCCTGAAAACTCGAAAAATAAATAACTTTTTTGAATTTTTTTTTTACAGTCTGATAGATTGGTGTGCAATCGATAATAATCCATTGAAAGAAGAAAAAAAATAAAAACAAAAATTTTAGAGGGGTGTTCCAAAAGTTCAGGTCCGCCCTTAATTTAAAAAAAATCTGCCTATTTATTTATCATTAGAATTATGATAAATTAAAGAACACATTTTCTCATTCAAGTTACGTACATTAAAATCATTTTTATTTTATGTTTAAGGTAAGAACATATCATACACTGTTTTGTTTATATACGAAATGTTAACTACATCGTATTTTTTATATAATTTTTGTTTTATTTTTATTACAATACGAATACAACTATGTTTACTTAGTTACGAAATAAGTAGTTATAATTTAACTTCCTATTTTTGTAAAAGGCTTTTCTTTCTAAAATTCTTTTGTTTTTAATTTTTTCGTATATATACAAAGTTGAGTTATATTATATTTATTAAATAAACGAAATAAAATTTATTAAACAATAATAAGCGCTTATTATTTATTTAATAAATAATAAGCGCTTATTATTGTTTTTTTTACTTCGCTCTTTCTTACCAAATAAATATTTGTAAGATAGATTATTTCATTTCATTTCTAACTAAATTAATATTTTAAAGACAGGAATAAAAAGATTGCGATATGAATAAGATTTGATTTTTCGTTAAAACATACTTTTGCTGTCCGAAGCAAAATAATTTTTTTTCTAACTCGCTATAAAAAATAATTCAATTGATAAAGACTCGTACAAATTATAAATTGAGCAAGATTATTTTCTCTTCTTTTCACGAAAAGTTTCACTGAAACTCCAGTTTGAAAATAATAATAGTATTTGGGGACAATTTTAAATTCAGTTTTTAATTGCTTGATAAGTTAGAAATAGATTGTAATTTATTTCTTTGAATTTTTTCTACATGACAATTCAAATCTAGTTCTTAACGATAAAGAGAATGCAATATATATTTTTGCTTACATTTTAAAACGTCTTTCATTAGTTCTCTAAACTATTAAGACTTTTTTTAAAACCATTAGTATTAATTACAAAACAACTCGTTTTATCATTTTTTTTTTATTTACATTTATACAACCCTATACTGGTGACTGATTTTTATTGACATTTAAAATCTTATTTTAAAAAAATGTAACCGTAAACTTGTGTTTTGAAACAATTTTCATTTTTCTACAATTTTTTGTGCATGACAACAATTTAAATTAAGTGTGTGTACATTGTACAATAAAAGTTAGTTTCAAAAACATACGATAAATATAAATATTTAGAAAGATTATAAAAAAACGAATTTATTTTACGTTAAAATTTAGTTTGTCGCTAACATTTTCATTGTTTCTTTCTTCTTTCTTTTCTTTCTTTCTTTTTTCTGCTGCTGTTTTTAGCAGCAAAAGAAGAAATAAAGAAAGGCGAGTCGCTAACATTTTCGTTGTTTCTTTCTTTCTTTCTTTCTGCTGATAAACAGTCAGGCGAGCCTCCGCTGATAGACCAAGTATTAGCAGCAGCAGCAGCTATGCTATGGCTTTCGAAAAATCGTTTGATTTTTGTTTGATTAATCGATTAAATCCCTTAATCAGTAAAAATCAATAACCAAATTTGGAATTTTTCTTAGTTAGAACGATATCAATGTGTATGCAAGATTTTGAATCTGAGTGACCTCCCGTTTTTTTGTTATACGTCGACACGTACATACCAAAATCTCTGTTTTATATATTAGATATATATATAAGATTTTTGGATGTTTATTTATTTTAGAAGCATTGTTGATAAAGTATATATTAATATTTATATTTTTGCTTGAAGGCAATTACAATGCACATATCGCATAAAATTCAATAATTATAGAAGATAATAATGACAAGTGAATTTCGCAAAGAATTACTCGGTGTGTAGAACATCGTACAGACTGTTTCAACTTTATTAAGTCTCATCAGCGATGTATACTAACGATTTCCCTCCGACAGAAATCGAAACCGGGACTTCAGCAGAAGATGGGGCATAAAAACAAACTTTCTCACCTTTTCACTGGAGAGTTCCGGTAGATAAATGAATTTCAGATGCTGTTCGAGGAGTTGATGATCCGTTTCAGGTTCGGATGTTTTGGCAGGGGAGACAACTCCTCCGGAAGAGATCAATTCCGCCATAGTTTTGTTGTCGAAGGCAAAATGGTTTGGTAAAAATACTGAAAAATGCAAAAACAAAAAAGGGAAAATATAGTTATAAATGATGAAATCAGATTGGAATAGGGTCATTTCCAGCCAATCCCACCCATAGAGATTTGTGTTTAGTGACCAGTATTCAGCTGTGTTTCAAGTTGAATTTGCTTCTGAGAATTCAGACTTGGTAAGTGATTTAAATAGCAGGTTGGGCTATCCACTTGTGTATTTTGGCCAAGTCCATTCCCAAGATTCTCATTGAGTTTGGTTTGTTTTGGTTTGGGTTTTATGGCATAACAACCTCGGTGGGTCATTTAATGCCGACAAAGTTTTGAAATAAACTCATTCTTAATGGATACTCAATTTTTTTATAAATACATTTTTCTATCTAACCCATAGATGGGACCCTAACAGGTACTACCACTCCGGGTCAGAGTGGACCAGGGAGCAATGGTGATGAAGGGGTGCTCCACATTCCCCAAACCTCCAAAACTGGAACCTCACCATCAGCCACTGCCTTCTAGCATCCATATGATAAAAAGGGCTTGGGGCTTGCCATAAGGGCAATAGAGTTGGGGTAATCATATAGGTGCTAGGGCTTGATGTATTTATAAATGATGAAATCAGATAGGAATAGGGTCATTTCCAGCCAATCCCACCCATAGAGATTTGTGTTTAGTGACCAGTATTCAGCTGTGTTGCAAGTTGAATTTGCTTCTGAGAATTCAGACTTTGTAAGTGATTTAAATAGCAGGTTGGGCTTTTCCACTTGTGCATCTTGGCCAAGTCCATTCCCAAGATTCTCATTGAGTGTTGAGGGACCAGTATCCAGCTGTGCTGCAGATGAGTATGTTCAGAGAGTCCAGATTTGATAGGTGGTTTAAATAGCAGGTTGGGCTTTTCCACTTGTGCATCTTGGCCAAGTCCATTAAGATTCTCATTGAGTGTTGAGTGACAGTATCCAGCTGTGCTGCAAGATGAGTATGTTCAGAGAGTCCAGATTGATAGGTGGTTTAAATAGCAGGTTGGGCTTTTCCACTTGTGCATCTTGGCCAAGTCCATTCCAAGATTCTCATTGAGTGTTGAGTGACCAGTATCCAGCTGTGCTGCAAGATGAGTATGTTCAGAGAGTCCAGATTTGATAGGTGGTTTAAATAGCAGGTTGGGCTTTTCCACTTGTGCATCTTGGCCAAGTCCAATCATTCGCAGCGCCATATTGAAGTCAGTTAGCCTACTGTTGGTTTGAATAACAGCAGCTAAGAACAACTCAAGCAGTGTCCAAGACAGTTAGTATAAATAGGACTCAAGAATGATCCATCCATGAATCTGGGTGATTTGGGTGATTCCATTCCTTGAGTTCTGATTGGCTGCTTGACTGCTTGATTAGAATGACATTGTGGAGTCTTATATATACTCTGTCATTTTGCAGTGGACTTTGTGGCTTTTGGGATGGTATTGGGTTACAACCGTTTGCTGCCTTGTCTTCCCAATTCGACGGTAATTGGACTTTAATTATTTTTCACCGAAGTTTCTCATTGAGTGTTGAGTGACCAGTATACAGCTGTGTTGCAAGTTGAATCAATGTTAAAGGCACAATCAAATGTTTAGTATATATGGATGAAAGTGTCCACCTTAAAAACCAGCAGCCAATGAGGATCCAGGAAGTGGACTTGACCCAAATATACAAGTGGAATAGCCCAACCAGTTATTTAAACTACCTACCAAGTCTGGATTCTCGGAACATACTCAACTTGTGACTCCTGGCTTTTACCATTTTATATGTAGTTTTTTTTTTATTGATTTTAAAAGCATGTTAACCAATCAGGGTTATTTTATACCAATGTTACATAAGTGTTAGTACTCCAACAATTATGTACAGTAGTGTAGAAACCAAAATGGCTGTTATAAGTTGCAGCCGACAGCCTTGAAGGATTGGGTATTTGCCTCATACCCCACTTGTATGGGCTGGGCACAAGGCCTCGTTTTAACGTGGGCAACCCACAAGCCGAAGCTCATGGGTGGGAAAGAACAAAAATTGTGTCGATCCCTTCGGCATTCCCCTCAGCCTTGAAGGATTGAGTGACACGGCTTGATCCTCCTTCCGGTGGATACTGTGAAAATCAGTGGAGAAGACCCCTTTCCAGTAGCCACTTCTAGTTATATATATATTTTTATATATGTGAGTGTGTGTGTGTGTGTGTGTGTGTGTGTGTTGTTATTAGCACCATGAGAAAATACAAACAACCCCATTTTAGGATTTGAACTCAGGTCCCCGAGTTTATTTCCTAGAATGATAACCAATGATAAACGTTACGATACAGTTGCCTCCTTTGTTCTAAACAAGGCTAAAAATAATAATAAAAAAATTGATAAACAACTTTCCACTTGAGTATTCTTCAACCCCCCACCCCCTCACTTAAGGAATGGCAAATATTTATCTATTACTCATAAACATATGTGTTTTACCTCCTGTATAGATGAATTAAAAAAGAGAATGTGTTCAAATTTGTGTTGTTATGAAATGATTTTTACTATGAAAATGCATTGGACAATGATTTTTACTATAAAAATACATTAGAAATGATTTTTACTATGAAAATGCATTGGACAATGATTTTTACTATAAAAATACATTGGACAATGATTTTTACTATAAAAATGCATTGGACAATGATTTTTACTATAAAATACATTAGAAATGATTTTTACTATGAAAATGCATTGGACAATGATTTTTACTATAAAAATGCATTGGACAATGATTTTTACTATAAAAATGCATTTGGACAATGATTTTTACTATAAAATGCATTGGACAATGATTTTTACTATGAAAATGCATTGGACAATGATTTTTACTATGAAAATGCATTGGACAATGATTTTTACTATGAAAATGCATTGGACAATGATTTTTACTATAAAAATGCATTGGACAATGATTTTTACTATAAAAATGCATTGGACAATGATTTTTACTATAAAAATGCATTGGACAATGATTTTTACTATAAAATGCATTGGACAATGTTTTTACTATAAAATGCATTGGACAATGATTTTTACTATAAAAATGCATTGGACAATGATTTTTACTATAAAATGCATTGGACAATGATTTTTACTATAAAAAATGCATTGGACAATGATTTTACTATAAAAATGCATTGGACAATGATTTTTACTATAAAATGCATTGGACAATGATTTTTTTTGGAAATGATTTTACTATAAAAATGCATTGGACAATGATTTTTACTATAAAAATGCATTGGACAATGATTTTTACTATAAAACATGATTTTTACTATGCATTGGACAATAATTTTTACTATAAAAATGCATTGGACAATGATTTTTACTATAAAAATGCATTAGAAATGATTTTTTAATATAAAAATGCATTAGAAATGATTTTTTAATATAAAAATGCATTAGAAATGATTTTTTACTATAAAAATTCATTAGAAATGATTTTTTACTATGAAAATTCATTAGAAATGATTTTTTACTATAAAAATTCATTGGCCAAGGATTTTTACTATAAAAATGCATAGGAAATTATTTTTACTATAAAAAAAGGCCACATATTAGCCACTCTGCCACTGGGATTCCCACTAGTTACCACTGCTGTGAAAACTTTAATAATAATAATAATAATGATAATAATAATAATACCTTGCCAGAGAACTAAAAAAGTTCTGGAATATGAAAGTGAAGGTGATACCAATTGTAGTTGGTGCACTTGGAACAGTCCCAAAAGGATTGGAAAAGGGTCTGGAATGTTTGGAAATCAGAGGAAGGATTGAAACCATTCAGAAAACTGCACTGCTGCAATCTGCCAGAATACTCAGAAGAGTCCTGGAGACCTGAGGAGACTTGCTGTCACTCAGACTCCAGTGAAAGACCATCAGCTAATGCTGATGTGAAAACACATAAAGAGCAATAGAGACCAGATACAGTGGTTAAGGTCTCTAGAAAAACATGTGGAAGTGGTGGTGTAATGGTTATCAATGTAAGGAAATGGACTCAAATCATGGCTCCCTTGGGACCTAAAATGAGGGGTGAAGAATGAAATTGACCCCCTAAAGAAAACCTCTATGTAGGTATATAACTAGTTTAAATGTAAAGGGAGAAAGTATTGGCTGTTGTATTACAAATAGCGTTAATGACCTTGCTAAAGGTATGAATCCAACTATTCTCCCTCCAGCTATGGGTAAATAGTAGGGAAGACTAGACTCTTTAACTCTGGGTAGGCAACCGGAGAAGGAGAAGAAAAACTTGAATAATGTTTGCATCTCTTTTCGGAGAAGGTTTGAGAAGCAAACATTAATCCAGTGATGAGGAATAGAAATCTGTAGTGAAGAAGTGGCTCAAAGAACAGTCCACAGAATTTTACATTTTTTCATTCGAAGGTGGAACATTGCTATTGAGAGAAATGGTTAATAACAAAATAGATTAAATTATTTAGCAGTAAATAAACCAATAACAGATAAGACAAAAAGCTTTTTTTTAATTAAACATTCTGTCATCATAAAATATTCCTTAAACAAAATAGATTAAATTATTTAGCAGTAAATAAACTAATAACAGATAAGACAAAAAGCTTTTTTCTTTAATAGTTGAATATTCTGTCTTCATAAAATATTCCTTAAACAAAATAGATTAAATTATTTAGCAGTAAATAAACTAATAACAGATAAGACAAAAAGCTTTTTTCTTTAATAGTTGAATATTCTGTCTTCATAAAATATTCCTTAAACAAAATAGATTAAATTATTTAGCAGCAAATAAACTAATAACAGATAAGACAAAAAGCCTTTTTCTTTAATAGTTGAATATTCTGTCTTCATAAAATATTCCTTAAACAAAATAGATTAAATTATTTAGCAGTAAATAAACTAATAACAGATAAGACAAAAAAACATCTTTCTTTAATAGTTGAATATTCTGTCTTCATAAAATATTCCTTAAACAAAATAGATTAAATTATTTAGCAGTAAATAAACTAATAACAGATAAGACAAAAAGCCTTTTTCTTTAATAGTTGAATATTCTGTCTTCATAAAATATTCCTTAAACAAAATAGATTAAATTATTTAGCAGTAAATAAACTAATAACAGATAAGACAAAAAGCCTTTTTCTTTAATAGTTGAATATTCTGTCTTCATAAAATATTCCTTAAACAAATAAGATTAAATTATTTAGCAGTAAATAAACTAATAACAGATAAGACAAAAAGCTTTTTTCTTTAATAGTTGAAGATTCTGGCTTCATAAAATATTCCTCAAACAAAATAGATTAAATTATTTAGCAGTAAATAAACTAATAACAGATAAGACAAAAAGCTTTTTTCTTTAATAGTTGAAGATTCTGGCTTCATAAAATATTCCTTAAACAAAATAGATTAAATTATTTAGCAGTAAATAAACTAATAACAGATAAGACAAAAAGCTTTTTTCTTTAATAGTTGAATATTCTGGTTTCATAAAATATTCCTTAAACAAAATAGATTAAATTATTTAGTAGTAAATAAACTAATAACAGATAAGACAAAAAAGCTTTTTCCTTTAATAGTTGAATATTCTGGCTTCATAAAATATTCCTTAAACAAAATAGATTAAATTATTTAGCTGTAAATAAACTAATAACAGATAAGACAAAAATCCTTTTTCTTTAATAGTTGAATATTCTGTCTTCATAAAATATTCCTTAAACAAAATAGATTAAATTATTTAGCAGTAAATAAACTAATAACAGATAAGACAAAAAGCTTTTTTCTTTAATAGTTGAATATTCTGGCTACATAAAATATTCCTTAAACAAAATAGATTAAATTATTTAGCTGTAAATAAACTAATAACAGACAAGACAAAATGCTTTTTTCTTTAATAGTTGAATATTCTGTCATCATAAAATATTCCTTAAACAAAATAGAATAAATTATTTAAATTCATGTTATATTTTCCCAAGCCATACAGGGGGATTACCTTAAGGGTAAATTTCTATTTCCCCAAATTTTATGTGACCCAGGTCATAAGGTTAAAGTCATTCAACCAGTAAGTTCATACCACTCACTACCATTCACTTTAAATTGGGTCTATATTTACATAGGGGGTTTCCATTAGGGGTCAATTTCAGTTTCCTGTCATATTCTGAGGTTTAGTAATTACCAGGTCCCAGGGTTAAAAAAGGGTCATGAGTATTTGAGGTTCATTTCCAATACTTTCTCCCTTTACTTTTAAACTAGTTATAAGCCTACATAGGGGTTTTCTTTGGGGGGCAAATTCAATCCTCAACCCCCCCCCCCGCCCATTTTAGGTCTCAAGGTGGCCAGGATTTGAGTCCATCCCATCCCTTTCTCTCCAATACTTTGTTTTGGGCATATATTTATATGGGGGTTTACTTTAAGGATCAATCATTATTTCCCCACATTTGTTTTTTTTCAGGCAATTTCCAGGTCCCACCAAGTCTACCTAAATTAAAGAGATCTAACCCCCTATTCAAATACCCCCCCCCTTTTCTTGTCCCCACTTTAATTTGGGCAAATAGGAATTTTAAGGGAATATTTCTTTACTTTATATATATATATATATATATATATATATATACATTTTTTTACTTTAATATATATATATATATATATACACACACATCTTATTCAATGAACACAATCGGCTGCAATTAATCGGTAACTCAATTCAGTGGATTTAACCCTGAAGATCCTAATGGTGAAACTCGATTAGGTTTCTATTGTATCCATTTCTTTAATAAATTTGCTCTACTTTGCATTGAGCACTTTGTATTTGTTTTATCGCGGACTTAACCCCTGGATTCTGTGCACCTCCAACAACCGTGCCCGTATTCACCGGTAAACCACCTTTTATCTATATAAATATAAATATAAAAAAATATATATATATATATATATATATACTCCTCCTCGATATGGAGGCGTGTGGGCTAGTGGTTAGAGTCGTGAAAAATGGACTCGGCGATTCGAGTTCAATTCCTAGACAAAGCTGTTGGCATTCCACATAGCGCTAACACCCTTGGGAAAGGTATGAATCCATACTTTAATTTGGCCATATATTTATATGGGGGTTTATTTTAAGGGTCAATTATTATTTCTCCACATTGGCCAGGTCCCACCAAGTCTAGCTAAATTAAAGAGACCTAACCCCCTATTCAAATACACTCCCCCCCTTTTCTTGTCCCCACTTTAATTTGGGCATAGAGGATTGTTAATGGAATATTAACGTCAATATTCTGTTTGGTTTAAATAAATTAGTAGAAATAATTTTCATTAACTTCATGTGTATGAATAAATTGGTAGAATTAATAAATTTCTGGTTGATATATATATATATATATATATATATATATATATATATCCAAAAGTCCAGAGAAGAAATCTTCCTTACGACATAGGAGTTTTTTTTAAAAACCTGTCGCAGTTTGAGAGCTCAATGTGTGCTCTGATTGTTAGAGTCATAGAGCAAATATATAAGTAAAGAAATAACAAAAGACTTAGAGATTTAGCATTATAGTCTATTTCAGGGAGCTTAGCTTGTCTAAACTGCCTGAAATAGACTATAATGCAAAATCTCTAAGTCTTTTGTTATATTTTTACTTTTTATTTATATATATATATATATATATATATATATATATATATATATACTCCTCCCCGATATGGAGGCGCGTGGGCTAGTGCTTAGAGTTGTGGAAAATGGACTCGTCGATTTGAGTTCAATTCCTAGACAAAGCTGTTAGCATTCCACATAGCGCTAACACCCTTGGGAAAGGTATGAATCCATACTTTAATTTGGCCATATATTTATATGGGGGTTTACTTTAAGGGTCAATTATTATTTCCCCACATTGGCCAGGTCCCACCAAGTCTACCTAAATTAAAAAGATCTACCCCCCCTATTCAAATACGCCCCCCCTTTTCTCGCCCCACTTTAATTTGGCCATATAGGAATTTTAAGGGAATATTAATGTCAATATTTTGTTTGGTTTATAAACTAGTAGGAATAATTTTCTTTAACTTCATGTGTATTGTAGGGGGTTATGAGAATGTGTATTCAATAATATTAGGAATGACGAATAAAAAGTATTTGTTATTAAGAACACATTTTATGATATTTTTGTGTTAAAGCATGCAGTTGTATTGTTTTCAAAAAAGTTTCTAAGATTTGTTTATTTCGCACGGACACATTCAAAATGGCTACCGGCTTGTTTCAAAATGAAAGTCAGTTGGCAAAATTCCCAGCATAAAATTATCTGAAATGAACTTAATTGTTATTAAGAACACATTATATGATATTTTTGTGTTAAAGCATGCAGTTGTATTGTTTTCGAAAAAGTTTCTAAGATTTGTTTATTTCGCACGGACACATTCAAAATGGCTACCGGCTTGTTTCAAAATGAAAGTCAGTTGGCAAAATTCCCAGCATAAAATTATCTGAAATGAACTTAATTGTTATTAAGAACACATTATATGATATTTTTGTGTTAAAGCATGCAGTTGTATTGTTTTCAAAAAAGTTTCTAAGATTTGTTTATTTCGCACGGAGACTTTCAAAATAGCTACCGGATTAGTTCAAAGTGAAAGTCAAGGGGGGTTACTTTAATTGCCTTATTTGCTAGGAATTTTGACAAGTAAAGGTGAAAATTACCACAGGTGGCCCCGATTATTGGTTATCATATGCCTCTGCAGAGGTGCAGTTGGTGTACTTTAAAGCCCCAGCCGACAGGGCTTGATTAATACAATCAGATAAAAAGATAAAAATAAAGACGAGTAAATAGAAATTTAAATAAACCAGGAAACAAAATATGATTTGTCACTCACTTGAACAATAACTTAAAGACTTGTTTACCAATTGATTGTTGATTTTGGAGGAGACCTACCCCCCACACCCACCCCGACCTCACCCCCTTACGAGTCTACATACCCCCACCCCACCCCTCTCCTCTCCTCGATATCACCAGCTGCTACAAGAAACAGCTGTTTGTCTTCAATACTTATTTATCTACTTACTAGAAGTGGCTACCCGGCGTCGCCTGGGTAGAGGGGGGATTTTTTTTAAGTTAGTCTCGCAGATCCATTATTACTTATCGCGAGTTCGATCCTTGCTGGTTGCCCCATAAAAATCCCCACGGAAATATATAACAATATAGTAAGAAATTTCCATTCAATGATTTACAATAAAAAAAAAAAAAAAAAGATATAAATGATGCAATTAATTCAATCAATCAATATTAGATTTCAAAATGAAAAAAAAACCCATAAAAACATAAAAAGAAAAAGAAAAAGATAAACAAAATAACATGCAAATGACTTTTACTTTTCAAATTTGATCCATTATTGCAGAATAGTGAGTTTGATCCTCACTGGGTGCCCCATAAAAAATCCGCACGTAAAAAAAGATTTTGTGTTAATCCGGCTTGGTGGGTGTTAAGTTTCTAACCGCCATCCTTGGCCAGTTGAAAAAGAACCTAAAGTAAGTAAGTCCTGCGCTATGGAATCCTTTGGTAAGTGAATAAGTCCTGCGTTATGGAATCTTACGTAGTGTCAAAGGACCAGTGATATAATCCTATGTTCCGTCGTCCACGAAGGTTCACAGCAATGTGCAGGTATGACCAGAACAGCCAGATTATTTGAAGTGAGCACATACGTGCACTCACTCCAAATAAACTTTTTCTTTATTTGGAAATAAGATACAACGTATGTGCACACAACTCGGCATGTAGCCGGAAATTTGGTTTTGGGGGAGGGGTGATAAAACTGGTCATATCACTACACGGATCTATCTAGCGATTCATTCAAAAATAAAATTCTTGCATTCTCTCCTTGCGCAGCTCCCTTTCACCAAAATACCTCATTCGCTCTATGCATGTATCCTACTTAAAAATTTCCCAATATTGACGATTGGCCAGTATAAATAGCAATATCAGCAGCAGAGTACTGCCAGTGATTGGCCAAGAATATGGTCACATGATTATCGCCGAGTCTATAAATAAGAGTGGTCATTTAACACACGCCTTATATGAAAAAACGCCAACAGTGGGAGGTCAGGAATTTTTTTTTTTTTTTACCAATACCGGGCTCTCAGTCATTGTACAAATAAACATACAGGCTGACAGACAGACCTACATAATCTTTCTTTAATAAATATAGATACAATGTATTGAAGTCAGTTAGTCTACTGTTGGTTTGAATAACATCAGCTAAGTAGAACTCAAGCAGTGTCCAAGACAGCTGGTATAAATAGGAATCAAGAATGACCCATCCATGAATCTGGGTGATTTGGGTGATTCCATTCCTTGAGTGCTGCTTGACTGCTTGATTTGAATGACATTGTGGAGTCTTATATATACTTTAGAGGGAGGATCAAAGTGTAGTATCTGTTCCAGATTCTATGCTTTGACACTTACCTTCTATACCCGGCCTCGGCTGGGGGTCCAGTGTGCTTCGGCCTCTGGACCGGTAAAGTACAGTTAATAGCATCGATCCAAGGGGACCATCCACCCAGATCGATGCAATTTTTATGTGCCCACGTAAAAACGAGACCTTGTGTCCAGCCCTCATAAGTGGGATGAGCAGGCAAATATCCTTACCTTCTATACCCGGCCTCGGCTGGGGGTCCAGTGTGCTTCAGCCTCTGGACCGGTAAAGTACAATTAATAGCATTGATCCAAGGGGGCTATGCCCCCCAGATCCTTGCAATTTTTATGTGCCCATGTAAAAACAAGACCTTGTGTCCAGCCCTCATAAGTGGGATGAGCAGGCAAATACCCTTACTTTCTATACCCGGCCTCGGCTGGGGGTCCAGTGTGCTTCGGCCTCTGGACCGGTAAAGTACAATTAATAGCATTGATCCAAGGGGGCTATGCCCCCCAGATCCTTGCAATTTTTATGTGCCCACGTAAAAACGAAACCTTGTGTCCAGCCCTAATAAGTGGGATGAGCAGGCAAATACCCTTACCTTCTATACCCGGCCTCGGCTGGGGGTCCAGTGTGCTTCAGCCTCTGGACCGGTAAAGTACAATTAATAGCATCGATCCAAGGAGGCTATGCCCCCCAGATCCTTGCAATTTTTATGTGCCCACGTAAAAACGAGACCTTGTGTCCAGCCCTCATAAGTGGGATGAGCAGGCAAATACCCTTACCTTCTATACCCGGCCTCGGCTGGGGGTCCAGTGTGCTTCAGCCTCTGGACCGGTAAAGTACAATAGCATCGATCCAAGAGGGCTATGCCCCCCAGATCCTTGCAATTTTTATGTGCCCATGTAAAAACGAGACCTTGTGTCCAGCCCTCATAAGTGGGATGAGCAGGCAAATACCCTTATATATACTTTGTCATTTTGCAGTGGACCTTGTAGCATTCGGGTTTGTATTTAAGTTACAACCGTTTGTTGCCTTGTCTTCTCAGTTCGACGGTAATTGGAACTTTAATTATTCTTCACAATGGAACCTCGGTTCTCAAATATAATTCATTTGAGAACCAATTTGTTCGAAAACTGAAACAATATTTCCCATCCCTCTATCTATACATATACAAAGGGCAGTTGTGTGAATATGTTTGTCCGGAGGAAACTTCGAAAATAAACTCGGACAATTTTTGGTATTGGAAGCTCAGATTTTAGGAATTGCCTTAGGGTCATTCCATATCAATTCACCAGGGTGTTATACCCACCAACCGACACCAAATTACTAGAAATTTGGCACAAATGTTCCCCCTTCACTAAATTAAAAAATCATTTTTTTAATTTTTTTAAAAACACTGAGATTCTAAGACACCTCACGGCCTTAATTTAGAGGCAAAATAGGAAAAGAATAACCCCCCCCTCCTCTAAAATCGGAACGGTAAAGTTTAACACAAAATAATTTGGCACACTTTCCTAACTCATGAAGGGGGACATTTGTGTCAAATTTCAAGTAAATCGGTGTCGGTGGGGGTAATGCCCTGGTGAATTTAGTGGCAAAATAGGAAAATTATAACCCCCCCCTCTAAAATCGGAACGGTAAAGTTTAACACAAAATAATTTGGCACACTTTCCTAACTCATGAAGAGGGACATTTGTGTCAAATTTTAAGTAATTCGGTGTCGGTGGGTGAAGATTTCAACTTTTTGCTGGTGTTTTGACATGGAATGACCCCTTACATGATCAAAATTTCAGAAAAATTTAAGGAGGTGGGTGGGTGACGTGGCCAGGATTATTTGACATGGAATTACCCTGAAGTAATTTTCTTTCATGTTAAGACAAAAATGTATGAGAGGCTTGGTTTACCAGAGTCCTGGTTTTGAGGGTGTGCCACACTGTCCCATCCGGTTTGCTAAATTGACAAGCAACATCCAATGTCAATGGGGACAAACTAGCTAATTTGACCCCCCCCCACAACACACACACACAGACATAAACTGGTATATATATATTTACCAACCCCTCCACACAAGCAGGATGTGACACAAGGTTTATTTCTTAAGCGGAATTTGACAGGTTTGAATTCAGAGTTTTCCTTCTCCTAGATTGGTTACCTAGCCATGGTTAAAGAACCCAGTCTGCCCTGCTATTTCTTAAGCGGAGTTCAACAGGTTTAGAATTCAGAGTTTTCCTTCTCCTAGACTGGTTACCTAGCCATGGTTAAAGAACCCAGTCTGCCCTGCTATTTACCCATAGCTGGAAGGAGAGTAGGATTCATAACTTTCCCAAGGGTATTAGCGCTAAATGAAATGCAATTACCACGTCCAGGATTTGAACTCGGGGCAACGAGTCCATTTTCCATGACTTTAACCATTACACCACGCGCTTCCTTACTAAACTGGTATATATGGTATGTATTTTTGGTTAGTTGGTTTATATATTTACCAACCCCTCCACACAAGCAGGATGTGACACAAGGTTTATTTCTTAAGCGGAGTTTAACAGGTTTGAATTCAGAGTTTTCCTTCTCCTAGATTGGTTACCTAGCCATGGTTAAAGAGCCCAGTCTGCCCTGCTATTTACTCATAGCTGGAGGGAGAATTGGATTCATACCTTTCCCAAGGGTATTAGCACTATTGAAGTCAGTCAGTCTACTATTGGTTTGAACATCAGCAACTGGCCACGCACAACTGAACCAGTGTCAAGACAACTGGTACTTATGGGAATTCAGAATAGTCCACTCATGCATTTGGGTGATTCCATTCCTTGAGTCCTGATTGGCTGCTTGGTTTGTATGATGTTCTGAGGCTTCATAAATAACCTGCCATTTTGCAGTAGTCTTTGCAGTAAACCAGATTTGTATTAAGTTACAACTGCTTGCTGCTTTGTCTTACCAATTCGATGGTAATTAGAACTAGTATGATTATTCTACAAGCGCTATGTGAAATTCAAACAGCTTCGTCCAGGAATTAAACTCAGGCCGACGAGTCCATTTCCTATGACTAACCATTAGACCACGCGCGATTTGGTTGGTTTATAGGGCCAGTTTAGCTCAGTTGGTAGCATGTCCAACACAAGGTTCCTGGTTTGATAGGGATCTGTGGGGTAAAGTAAGGTGTGGTGCTCTACCTCAGATGCAGAAACAATCTCCTTGGTCTAGCACCAGTGAAAAGGGAATAGACTCCCTCGCTGTCTGATTGATACTGACTTTAGGCCAACCCAAAGACTAATTAGTTAGTTAGATTTTACGACAAGTCAACATTTGTTGGGTTATTTTATGCCGAAGATTGTAGAATAATACTAAGTTCCAATTACCATCAAATTGGTAAGACAAGGCAACAAGTAATCGTAACTGAATACGAATCTAATCTTGTTGCAAAGACTACTGCAAAATGCCAGGGTATTTATGAAGCCTCATAACATCATAGAAACCAAGCTGCCAATCAGGACTCAAGGAATGGAATCACCCAAATACATGAATGGACTATTCTTGAGTCCCATAAATACCAGCTGTTTTGGGTACTGGTTCAGTTGTGCTTAGCCAGTTGCTGTTGTTCAAACCAACAGTATACTGAGGTTCTATTCATTCTTGATGGATATTTAATATTTTTTTAAAACTTTTTTTTTAACTCATTTTTTCTATTTAACCCTAACAGGTACTACCACTCCAGGTCTGAGCGGACCTGACAGTAATGGTAATGAAAGGCTACTCCAGAATTGGAACCTCACCATTAGATGCAGTTTCATATGGTATGTATTGACACAACCCCTCCCCCATGAACAGGATATGATAGTCATTTTTTTTTAGCCTGTAGAATAATCATACTAGTTCCAATTATTGAAGTTAGTCAGTTAGACAGTCAACAATTGGTTTGACTGGCCAAGCCTAACATGAAGTTACTAGTTCATTAATGAACCCACTATAACAGCTTAAATAATTCCTGCCACTGCTGCCAGGAAGAGTCCATTAAGCTGAGGAGGTGTTTGACTGTTCTACTGTCCAATAGTTAACAATCTGTAACAGTCATTTCCAGACTGCAGGTTCAATCCTGGCTAAGAGTGAAAGTAACACAGAATAACAATTATCAGTATTCTACACCAATTACCGTCGAATTGGTAAGACAATGCAGCAAGTAGTCCTAACTGAATACAAATCTGAATATAAAAATACTACTGCAAAAGCCTCATAACATCATAGAAACCAAGCAGCCAATCAGGACTCAAAGAATGGAACCACCCAAATGCATGAGTGGACTATTCTGGATTCCCATAAGTACCAATTGCCTCGGCATGGTGGGACTGAAATAGGTAATCGGCCACAGATGTGTGCTGCATGGGGTCAAACCTGCAATGCGTGTGGCAAATGGAACCACTTTGCAAAGGTCTGCCAATCAGAGAGTGAAGAAGGTGCCATAAAGTGTTTCGAGGATGAAGGAGCCACTATGGATGCTCTGATTGCGCACCTAATATTCGATCCAGTAACTGACACCTACAAACCAGCCGATAACAACGGTCAAGAGGAGGTGGAAGCAACATTAACCCCATTATCCCCCTACCCTGAATTCTTCAACAAAGTCGATTACAGCTGGTTTCAACTCAGTAGCAACCAACATCTCACTTGAACAGCTCTGTGCTTTCAGAAATCTTCTGATGAAGGAATTTTCATTCCGAAATATTAAGAAAATAAATTGAAGGTAAATGACCATCATAGTTACTATTGAAGTTAGTCAGTCAGTCAGTATTGGTTTGAACAATGTGACTGACCAAGCACAACTGAACCAGTGTCAAGACAACTGGTACTTATGGGAATTCAGAATAGTCCACTCATGCATTTGGGTGATTCCATTCCCTGAGTCTTGATTGGCTGCTTGGTTTATAGGATCCTCTGAGGCTCCATAAATCCTGCCATTTTGCTGTAGTCTTTACAGCAAACCAGAATCGTATTTCAGTTACAACTGCTTGCTGCCTTGTCTTACCAATTCGACGGTAATTAGAACTGCTTGCTGTCTTGTCTTGCCAATTTAACGGTAATTGGACTCAGTATTATTCTACAGTTACCTTGTTTTTCTTTACACTTGCATTATGATAACCTTCAAAACCAACCACCAAACCACTCCACTACAAACAGATTGTGACACAATATCAATTTTTCCACCCTGTCGGTGGGGCGTTAGAATGCACCGACTGCACCTCTGCAGAGGGGTAAGACTCCCCCAATGGGGCCACCTGTTGGCCGTGGGTGGCGACCCGTGATGCTTAAGGATAGAGCCCAGTGGATGAGCAGTTCATGACTTGCAACTCCACTTTGGCCTTTTCTTGGGCTAGACAGGCGGTCGGAGAGGCCCCTCCGATCAATCGGCTGGTCACGTCAAGCCCTAGCACTATATATTTTCCAAACCCTATTGCCCTTATGGCAATCCCCTACCTTTTTATCATATGAGTGCTAGAAGGCGGTGACTGAGGGTCTACATGTCCTAGGAATGACGTTAAACTCTATCTGATGGTGAGGTTCCAGTTTTGGGAGGGGAATATTTGGGGAATGTGGAGCACCTCTTCATCACCATTGCTCCCTGGTCCACACTGACCGGAGTGGTAGTACCTGTTAGGGTCCCATCTATGGGTTAAATAGAAAAATATATTTATAAAAAAATTGTATTATCATTAAGAATGAATTTATTTCAAAACTTTATCGGCATTAAACTTTTAAAACGGTGGCTGAGGATCTTAGTGTCCTGGGTATAAAGTTAAACTGCATCTAGAGGTGAAGGTCCAGTTTTGGAGCTCTAGGGAGTGTGGAGTACCCTTTCATCGCCATTACTCACAGGGCCACCCTGACCCGAAGTGGTAGTACCTATTAGGGTCCCATCTAGGGTTTAAATGGACGAAATATGTATTTAAAAATACGTTTTTTTTTAAATTGAGTTTGAAAAATAAAAAGGAAAAAATTTGAATACCCATAAAAAAAAACTAAAAAAAAACTAGTAATTTATGAGGAAATGCGTCCCGGTCTCCTGCCTCAAAAATTGCTACCCGGTGACTATCAAAATAACAACCCCAGCTCGTCGTAATTCTTGTTTATTTATCGTAATTTGTCGTAATTCTTGTTTAGATATGAAGATGGATATATAGTTTGGAATAGACTGAGATAGATAGATAGATAGACAAACAAAATGAAGATAGATATTTTCGACAAGTAAATGTATTGGGGGACGCTTCTTTTTTGTTTTTGTTGTAATTCTTGTTTATTTAAACTAAAAACAAGACATTAAACAAACATGAATAAAAAAAATATCTTAGTATTTAAAGTAATATAGATAAATATGAACAAATTGAGATAGATAGATAGATAGATATGAAGATGGATAGTTTTGAATAGACTGAGCTGGGTCGTTATTTTAATAGTCACCGGGTACCAATTTTTGAGGCAGGAGACCGGGACGCACTTCCTCATAAATTACCATTTTTTGGCTGAACTTGCAAATCGATCGGAAAATCAAAACATATTGCAGAGTGACCCAGAAAAAACAGAACCTAATTTTTATTAATTTATTTTTTCCATTAAACTAACCCTAAACCCCAACCCAACCCCCCTAGTTAAAATTATTTATAACAAAATTTGTGGGTTCTATTTTTTCTGGGTCACCTTAATTTTCCGACCGATTTGCAAGTTTAGCCCTTTTTTTTATAAAAATATAAAAGAATATCTAAATACTCAGATTTTCTTTAATTTATGTTTAATGTCTTGTTTTTTTTAGATAAACAAGAATATCTAAATATTTTGATTTTTTTTAATAATTTGTAATTGATTGTTGGAAATAAATATATTAAAATAAAATAAAATACTGAAAAAAATGTTTTGATTTTTTATTTGTAATTGATTGTCGAAAAATAAAAATAGAATAAAATGAAATACCGAAAAAAAAAAAAAGATATTTTTTTGCGGATTGAAGGCAATTTCCAATCGACAATTTTTTTTTTTTTTTTTTTTTTTTACCTTTTTTCGAAGGTACTGTTTTTAAGCTAAACACGCCTAGCGTTTTTTTTTTTTTTTTAAGTCAGAGGGCCAGGACGGATCTCTGCGAATAGTACAAAAAAAATTTAAAAAATAAAAACTCTGAATTCAAACCTGGGCTGACTTCTGAATACGGTCGGAAAATTAAAACGGAAAGTTTTTTGGTGGTCCCCAATGACAGTTTAACTGCCGTCTTCAGATGTCAGCCCAAACCTGTTAAACCCCGCATAAGTAATTGACCTTGTGTCACATCCTGTTCATATGGAAGGATTGGTAAATTTTTTTTAAATATATATATATATAATGTGTGTCCTATCCTGGTATAATGATTAGCAAGCGAATCTCGCACATCCATTATTATTGAATAGCGAGTTCGATCCTCGCTGAATATCCCACAAAAAATATCCACACATAAAAAAAGAAAAGACCTTGTATTAATCCGGTCAGGTGAAGGTCTGTGGTTATTAAATAAAAACTTATTAATAATCCAACTACCACAGACAATTTAATAAAATTAGGGTTTATACTAAAAAAAAAAAAATAACATATCTAAGAAAAAAAAAAAAAATATATATATATATATTATTAAAAACCTAAACCGAAATTTTTTATTCAAAGTTTTTTTTTTTTTTTTATAACTAAAGTGAAAATGAAAATCTTTTTCATTTTTGACTTTTCGATAAAAAAAAATGAACCTTAGAATTCTAGCGAATTATGGATTTCTTCACCTTAGCAAAAAAAAAATGATTGATTTTTTAAAAATAAATATTCAATGTTAAACATTGCAATTCAAAATATAATAATAAATATATACTTACACCCTTCTTTTTTTTTTTTTTTTAGTCCAGCAAAAATAATGCCGTTTCCCGTAAAAATTCCATAATATTTCGGCTTAACGGTGCATATGAAAATAAATCCCTTCTAAACAATCTACCCGGTGTTAATGTTAAGTCCCCTTAACTTGTACTAAACTTCCAATATTCGTACAGTAAGTACCGAAAATCGGAAAATAAAATGTAAAAAAATAATTAATAATTAATTTTTGGAGATTTCTTTTATACTCATTTCGATAATTATTTAATTGACTATTATCTTATAAAAGAAAAAATTATGCATCGGTATTTTTTTCTGCTTAAAAGGGGGGGGGGGCTACATTTTCAATAGAGTTTTTTCTTCAAAACGTATACTTTGATTGACTAAAATAAGGTTTGCATTAAATAGATATTTATTTTTAGAATCTAAAAATATAACATTTTTAACTTAACATCAGAATATTCTTATTTTAAATGATTTTTATATTTTGATTTTTATAGTAAAAATACTAAATTAAAGTTTTGAAATAAAATAACTGATGCATTATAAAATTTATTAATTGATAAATCAATACTGAAAATTTCATTAAAAACGGACAATTACCTGATTTTTGGTAATTTTTTTTGCAATCGCGAATGTTACAGTAAAATTGTAAACAAGCCAATAAAACCACTTAAAAAAACCAAAAATGGCGTCGGCGAGCAAAATTGACCAAAACAAAAATAAATTGCTAATGTAATGATATTTTTTTTTTTTTTAATGATGGTCATTATGTTACTACTTATCGATTTAGACAGAGTTTGACCTTAAATAATAGATTTAATTATTTTTAATTCGTTTTTAAAACTCCTAGCAGACGATTTTTGGGGGTATAGCTAATATAACAATATCAGTTTTAAGGAAGTATAACATAAAATATTGTATCTTTCAAATAAAACTAAAGGGTTTAACTTCAAAACACTTTCGACCTTGTGTCACATCCTACCCGTGGCAAACGGATTGAGTAAAAAGAAGTTCCCATCGTGGTGTAATGGTTAACAAATTAGAGTCATTACTACTGAATAGTATGGGGCTAATTTAAAGCTTTGTTGGGGTGCTGGTATTTTAGCCCCTATAAAAGCTTTGATTCTTATTTCTTCTTGTCTGGTGAGCTGAAATGGAAGGCATTCAAAGAACGAGAAAGGAAAAAGACAAAGGCAGAAGGTAGTTTCATAACTCAGGCTTTATTGAACGCAGCCATAGTGGTTGGTAGCGAGGGCACATGGCCTAGCTAAGGAAACAAACTACACTCAGTTGCGGCTCTCGATGGAATGACCGAGGGATTCTTTTTGGGGAAGGGAGTCAGGCATTTTTGTCGGGCTTGCGCAGATGGTATTTCCGGTCAAGGTCCCATGGGAGTTTGTTCATATATTTTAATCACCACACTCACAGTTGAATGTGCTGTATTTTTTTTATGAAGTTATAAAATGACGATTAGTTAAGTTTAAAAGTTAAAGCTAATAGAACACATGAATATCTTAATGTACCTTAAAAAGGAAATAGGGAATCAAGGACTATTTGCTCGTAAATTCCTACCATAAAATAACCTGAACCCCCATTTTATGTCCGTGTTTTTGTATTAATGTTTTATTTTTCTCTTGCACCCGTATTTTTTACATACAAAATATATTTATTTATTTTAATATTGATTTCAATGTGTATATTCTAAAAGTTTTTATTTTGTGAGAATGTTTAGTTTTAAAGTGGGGGCTCGTTTTACAATTTAGGCATAAATTGGATCCTCCTTTTATGACCGTAATTTTGTTTTTTTATCGACGATGATTAAAATCTGACATTTTTATTTTAGAGTAGCAAAGCCAAAAAGAAAAGAAATAACCACAAAAAGTAATATTCAAACTTTTTACTCGTAAATTCCCTGCATAAAATTAGGCTTGGACATTTTATGGTTGAATTTACGAGTAAAAAGTTGAAGGTAAAAACGACCCCCACTTTAAAAACTAGCATTCTCACAAAATAAAAGCTTTAAGAATTACACATCGAAGTGAAATATAAAAATAAATAAAGGAAAATATATTTCGTATTGTAACATAACGGGTGCAAGAATAAATAAAACATTTATTGCAACAACACGGACATAAAATGGGGGTTCAGTTTATTTTATGGTTGGAATTTACGAGGCAAATAAGTGCCTTCATTACCTGAAATAGTTTATTACAAATACTATAATAATGGAGATTCGCTTCGTTTTTGTCTGTAACAAAAACTACGTCACTGCCTACGTCACATTACCCAAAATCGTTATAACATAGAATAAATAACTCAAAAAATTTGAACACATGCAGCATTAGACATGTCCTCATTGTTTTTTTTTTAACAAGTTTTTATAATACATGACTGGGTATGTTATATCTATATATAGTAGTAAGTAAGTCGTCAGGGCGGGCCTAAAAGTCGGTTCAGCCAGTCAGCGAGGGAGTCTATCCTCTTTTTCACTAGCGCTGACAATGAAGATTATTTTAGGCGTCTGAGGTGGAGCGCCACACCTACCATCAGCTCTTACTTTACCGCACTAGATCCCTGTGCTCCTCATACGCTGAGTTGGCGAGAACGGTATCGACCTAGGAACTTGTGGTTTCTAGCCGAACGCTCTACGACTGAGCTAACGTCCGACGCCTCTATATATAGTTTGTTTTATTTTGATACATATTTACAAGTTTACTTTCAAAATTGTTTTTATTTTTTAATCCTTTAAATGAATTTGGATGTTTTACTTACTTAGGTACAAACTCGCTATTATTGGTTCCTTTATTTCATCTGGGCTGGTGAGCTGAAATGGAAGGCATTCAAAGAACGAAAAGGAAAGGAAACAAAGGCAAAAGGTGGTTTTATTACTCAGGCTTTTATTGAACGAGGTCATAGTGCCGAGCGAGGGGGTAGCCCCTGGCCAGAAACGACCTAACCTCAGTTGTGACCGAGTAGATGAAACGAGGTATCTTTTTGGGGAAAGGAGTCAGTCCTTTTTGTGACCTGCGCAAGCTCTTCTTCGGTCAAGGCCAATGGGAGTCTGTTCTTATCTATTTTATTTTTATTTTTGAGTATTTTTAAATCCCCACAACAGCGAGTTCGACCCAGGATTCCTCATATTTGTGACTTGAATCACATGCCTCGCTTGGTGAAGCGTAGGGTAAATACCTTCTTAATGAATCAAGCACGTGACCTAGAAAAGGGTCTTGTGACGTCATGGGGACGAATGGTTTTCTTTTCTTTTTTAAGAGGGCAAATAAAAAAAAAAGGTTTTCACACGATCTTTTTACAAAGATGGGCAGTTCCAGTGTTCGGTATGTGTACTTTTAAGCTCAGTAATAAACTAACATTTTCATTGTTAAAAAACAACACTCACAACTTGACATATACTTACCTCACCCGGGTTTCGACTGGGGGTCCGGCGAGCTTCGCGCTGGACCGGTTTAGGTTATACTAATAGCGTCGATCCGGGGCCATCCCCCCAGGCAACAACCTGCCCCTTGATTTTAAAGGGGCAGGGCTTGGGTTTATTGCCCAGTGCCTGAGGCGCCCCCTTGAGGGGG
>CM042182.1:6987148-6999648 GCA_023376005.1 Doryteuthis pealeii
GGATGCGTTTTCATTTAACACACAGCCTTAGTATTGAAAAAAAACGCCAACAGATGGGAGGTCAGGAATTTTTTTTTTTACCAATTACCGGGGCTCTCAAGTCATGGTACAACATAAACAACATACAGGCTGATCAGACAGACCTACATATTAATCTTTCTTTAATAAATATAGGATACAATGATATTGAAGTCAGTTTTAAGTCTTACTGTTTGGTTTGAGAATAACATCAGCCTAAGTAGACACATCAAGCAGTCTGTCCAAGACAGCTGGTTATAAATAGGAATCAAAATGACCCCAATCCATGAATCTGCCCATGGGGTGATTAGGGTGATCCATTCCTTGAGTGCTGCTTGACTGCTTGGATTTTGAATGACATTCGTGGAGTCTTATATATGACTTTTAGAAGGGGATCAAGTGTCTGTAGTATCTGTTCCAGAATTCTTATGCTTTGACACTTACCTCTATACCGGCGCTCGGCATGGGGAGTTCCAGTGTGGCTTCGGCCCTCTTGGACCGGGGTAAAAGTACAGTAAATAGGCATCATTTCCAAGGGAGACCATCACACCCAGGATGCGAACACTTTGCATTATGTGCCCACGTTTATAAAACACGAGACCTTGTGTCCAGCCCTCATAAGGGGATGAAGCAGGCAAATTATCCTTTACTCTTTCTATTACCGCCTCGGCTGGGGTCCGATTGTGTGCTTTCAGCCCTCCTGGTACCGGTAAAGTACCAATTAATTAGCATTGATCCAAGGGGCTTATGCCCCCCAAGACCTTGCAATTTTTTATGTGCCCATGTTTGAAAAACAAGACCTTGTTCCACCCTCAATAAGTGGGATGAGGGCAGGCAAATACCCACTTTTCTTATACCCGGCCTCGGCTGGGGTCCAGTGTGCTTCGGCCTCTGGACCGGTAAAGTACAATTAATAGCATTGATCCAAGGGGGGGCTATGCCCCCCAGATCCTTGCAATTTTTATGTGCCCACGTAAAAACGAACCTTGTGTCCAGCCCTCATAATGGGATGAGCAGGCAAATACCCTTACCTTCTATACCCGGCCTCGGCTGGGGGTCCAGTGTGCTTCAGCCTCTGGACCGGTAAAGTACAATTAATAGCATCGATCCAAGGGGCTATGCCCCCCAGATCCTTGCAATTTTTATGTGCCCACGTAAAAACGAGACCTTGTGTCCAGCCCTCATAAGTGGGATGAGCAGGCAAATACCCTTACCTTCTATACCCGGCCTCGGCTGGGGGTCCAGTGTGCTTCAGCCTCTGGACCGGTAAAGTACAATTAATAGCATCGATCCAAAGGGGCTATGCCCCCAGATCCTTGCAATTTTTATGTGCCCACGTAAAAACAAGACCTTGTGTCCAGCCCTCATAAGTGGGATGAGCAGGCAAATACCCTTATATATACTTTGTCATTTTGCAGTGGACCTTGTAGCATTCGGGTTTGTATTTAAGTTACAAACGTTTGTTGCCTTGTCTTCCCAGTTCGACGGTAATTGGAACTTTAATTATTCTTCACAATGGAACCTCGGTTCTCAAATATAATTCATTCGAGAACCAATTTGTTCGAAAACTGAAACAATATTTCCCATCCCTCTATCTATACATATATAAAGGGCAGTTGTGTGAATATGTTTGTCCGGAGGAAACTTCGAAAATAAACTCGGACAATTTTTGGTATTGGAAGCTCAGATTTTAGGGATTGCTTTAGGGTCATTCCATATCAATTCACCAGGGTGTTATACCCACCAACCGACACCAAATTACTAGAAATTTGGCACAATTAAATTAAAAAATCATTTTTTTTATTTTTTTAAAAAATACTGAGATTCTATGACACCTCGCAGCCTTAATTTAGAGGCAAAATAGGAAAAGAATAACCCCCCTCCTCTAAAATCGGAACGGTAAAGTTTAACACAAATAATTTGGCACACTTTCCTAATTCATGAAGGGGACATTTGTGTCAAATTTCAAGTAAATCGGTGTCGGGGGTAATGCCCTGGTGAATTTAGTGGCAAAATAGGAAAATTATACCCCCCTCTAAAATCGGAACGGTAAAGTTTAACACAAAATAATTTGGCACACTTTCCTAACTCATGAAGAGGGACATTTGTGTCAAATTTCAAGTAATTCGGTGCAGATTTCAACTTTTTGCTGGTGTTTTGACATGGATTGACCCCTTACATGATCAAAATTTCAGAAAAATTTAAGGAGGTGGGTTAGTGACGTGGCCAGGATTATTTGACATGGAATTACCCTGAAGTAATTTTCTTTCATGTTAAGACAAAAATGTATGAGAGGCTTGGTTTACCAGAGTCCTGGTTTTGAGGGTGTGCCACACTGTCCCATCCGGTTTGCTAAATTGACAAGCAACATTCAATGTCAATGGGGACAAACTAGCTAATTTGACATGACCCCCCCCACAACACACACACACACAGACATAAACTGGTATATATATATTTACCAACCCCTCCACACAAGCAGGATGTGACACAAGGTTTATTTCTTAAGCGGAATTTGACAGGTTTGAATTCAGAGTTTTCCTTCTCCTAGATTGGTTACCTAGCCATGGTTAAAGAACCCAGTCTGCCCTGCTATTTCTTAAGCGGAGTTCAACAGGTTTAGAATTCAGAGTTTTCCTTCTCCTAGACTGGTTACCTAGCCATGGTTAAAGAACCCAGTCTGCCCTGCTATTTACCCATAGCTGGAAGGAGAGTAGGATTCATAACTTTCCCAAGGGTATTAGCGCTAAGTGAAATGTAATTACCACGTCCAGGATTTGAACTCGGGGCGACGAGTCCATTTTCCATGACTTTAACCATTACACCACGCGCTTCCTTACTAAACTGGTATATATGGTATGTATTTTTGGTTAGTTGGTTGGTTGGTTTATATATTTACCAACCCCTCCACACAAGCAGGATGTGACACAAGGTTTATTTCTTAAGCGGAGTTTAACAGGTTTGAATTCAGAGTTTTCCTTCTCCTAGATTGGTTACCTAGCCATGGTTAAAGAGCCCAGTCTGCCCTGCTATTTACTCATAGCTGGAGGGAGAATTGGATTCATACCTTTCCCAAGGGTATTAGCACTATTGAAGTCAGTCAGTCAGTCTACTATTGGTTTGAACATCAGCAACTGGCCACGCACAACTGAACCAGTGTCAAGACAACTGGTACTATTCAGAATAGTCCACTCATGCATTTGGGTGATTCCATTCCTTGAGTCCTGATTGGCTGCTTGGTTTGTATGATGTTCTGAGGCTTCATAAATAACCTGCCATTTTGCAGTAGTCTTTGCAGTAAACCAGATTTGTATTAAGTTACAACTGCTTGCTGCTTTGTCTTACCAATTCGATGGTAATTAGAACTAGTATGATTATTCTACAAGCGCTATGTGAAATTCAAACAGCTTCGTCCAGGAATTAAACTCAGGCCGACGAGTCCATTTCCTATGACTAACCATTAGACCACGCGCGATTTGGTTGGTTTATAGGGCCAGTTTAGCTCAGTTGGTAGCATGTCCAACACAAGGTTCCTGGTTTGATAGGGATCTGTGGGGTAAAGTAAGGTGTGGTGCTCCACCTCAGATGCAGAAACAATCTCCTTGGTCTAGCACCAGTGAAAAGGGAATAGACTCCCTCGCCGTCTGATTGATACTGACTTTAGGCCAACCCAAAGACTAATTAGTTAGTTGGATTTTACGACAAGTCAACACTTGGGTTATTTTATGCCGAAGATTGTAGAATAATACTAAGTTCCAATTACCATCGAATTGGTAAGACAAGGCAACAAGTAATCGTAACTGAATACGAATCTAATCTTGTTGCAAAGACTACTGCAAAATGCCAGGGTAATTTATGAAGCCTCATAACATCATATAAACCAAGCAGCTAATCAGGACTCAAGGAATGGAATCACCCAAATACATGAATGGACTATTCTTGAGTTCCATAAATACCAGCTGTCTTGGGTACTGGTTCAGTTGTGCTTAGCCAGTTGCTGTTGTTCAAACCAACAGTATACTGAGGTTCTATTCATTCTTGATGGATATTTAATATTTTTTTAAAACCTTTTTTTTAACTCATTTTTTCTATTTAACCCTAACAGGTACTATCACTCCAGGTCAGAGTGGATCTGACAGTAATGGTAATGAAGGGGCTACTCACAGCAGAATTGGAACCTCACCATTAGATGCAGTTTCATATGGTATGTATTGACACAACCCTCCCCCATGAACAGGATATGACAGTCATTGTTTTTAGCCTGTAGAATAATCATACTAGTTCCCGAATTGGGTAAGAACATGCACAGCAAGGCACTGATAGCAATCTGTCCTTGCAAAACCTGCAATGCAGCTGTCCTAACTGGAATATATTATGAAGCCTCATAACATCATAGAAACCAAGCAGCCAATCAGGACTCAAAGAATGGAATCACCCAAATGCATGAGTGGACTATTCTGGATTCCCATAAGTACCAATTGCCTCGGCATGGTGGGACTGAAATAGGTAACCGGCCACGGATGTGTGCTGCATGGGGTCAACCCTGCAATGCGTGTGGCAAATGGAACCACTTTGCAAATGTCTGCCAATCAAAGAGTGAAGAAGGTGCCATAAAGTGTTTCGAGGATGAAGGAGCCACTATGGATGCTCTGATTGCGCACCTAATATTCGATCCAGTAACTGACACCTACAAACCAGACGATAACAACGGTCACGAGGAGGTGGAAGCAACATTAACCCCATTATCCCCCTACCCTGAATTCTTCGACAAAGCCGATTCCAGCTGGTTTGAACTCAGTAGCAGTCAACATCCCTCTTGAACAGCTCTGTGCTTTCAGAATCTTCCATTCCGTAAATGCAAGTTAGTCAGTCATCTTGAACAATGTGACTGACCAAGCACAACTGAACCAGTGTCTGGTACTTATGGAATTCAGAATAGGCGGTGAATTTGAGTCTTGATATAGGATCTCTGAGGCTCCATAAATCCTGCCATTTTGCTGTATTACCAGAATCGGTTAAATTGATTCGACGGTAATTAGAATGACACTCAGCAGTTACCTTGTTTTTCTTTACACTTGCATTATGATAACCTTCAAAACCAACCACCAAACCACTCCACTACAAACAGATTGTGACACAATATCAATTTTTCCACCCTGTCGGTGGGGCGTTAGAATGCACCGACTGCACCTCTGCAGAGGGGTAAGACTCCCCCCAATGGGGCCACCTGTTGGCCGTGGGTGGCGACCCGTGATGCTTAAGGATAGAGCCCAGGTGGGATGAGCAGTTCATGACTTGCAATACTCCACTTTGGCCTTTTCTTGGGCTAGACAGGCGGTCGGAGAGGCCCCCTCCGATCAATCGGCTGGTCACGTCAAGCCCTAGCACCTATATAATTTTCCAAACCCTATTGCCCTTATGGCAATCCCCTACCCTTTTTATCATATGAGTGCTAGAAGGCGGTGACTGAGGGTCTACATGTCCTAGGAATGACGTTAAACTCTATCTGATGGTGAGGTTCCAGTTTTGGAGGGGAATATTTGGGGAATGTGGAGCACCTCTTCATCACCATTGCTCCCTGGTCCACACTGACCCGGAGTGGTAGTACCTGTTAGGGTCCCATCTATGGGTTAAATAGAAAAATATATTTATAAAAAAATTGTATTATCTATTAAGAATGAATTTATTTCAAAACTTTATCGGCATTAAACTTTTAAACGGTGGCTGAGGATCTTAGTGTCCTGGGTATAAAGTTAAACTTCATCTAGAGGTGAAGGTCCAGTTTTGGAGCTCTAGGGAGTGTGGAGTACCCTTTCATCGCCATTACTCACAGGGCCACCCTGACCCGAAGTGGTAGTACCTATTAGGGTCCCATCTATGGTTTAAATGGACGAAATATGTATTTAAGAATACTTTTTTTTTAATTGAGTTTGAAAAATAAAAAGGAAAAAATTTGAATACCCATAAAAAAAACTAAAAAAAACTAGTAATTTATGAGGAAATGCGTCCCGGTCTCCTGCCTCAAAAATTGCTACCCGGTGACTATCAAAATAACAACCCCAGCTCGTCGTAATTCTTGTTTATTTATCGTAATTTGTCGTAATTCTTGTTTAGATATGAAGATGGATATATAGTTTGGAATAGACTGAGATAGATAGATAGATAGACAAACAAAATGAAGATAGATATTTTCGACAAGTAAATGTATTGGGGGACGCTTCTTTTTTGTTTTTGTTGTAATTCTTGTTTATTTAAACTAAAAACAAGACATTAAACAAACATGAATAAAAAAAATATCTTAGTATTTAAAGTAATATAGATAAATATGAACAAATTGAGATAGATAGATAGATAGATATGAAGATGGATAGTTTTGAATAGACTGAGCTGGGTCGTTATTTTAATAGTCACCGGGTACCAATTTTTGAGGCAGGAGACCGGGACGCACTTCCTCATAAATTACCATTTTTTGGCTGAACTTGCAAATCGATCGGAAAATCAAAACATATTGCAGAGTGACCCAGAAAAAACAGAACCTAATTTATTAATTTATTTTTCCATTAAACTAACCCTAAACCCCAACCCAACCCCCCTAGTTAAAATTATTTATAACAAAATTTGTGGGTTCTATTTTTTCTGGGTCACCTTAATTTTCCGACCGATTTGCAAGTTTAGCCCTTTTTTTTATAAAAATATAAAAGAATATCTAAATACTCAGATTTTCTTTAATTTATGTTTAATGTCTTGTTTTTAGTTTAGATAAACAAGAATATCTAAATATTTTGATTTTTTTTAATAATTTGTAATTGATTGTTGGAAATAAATATATTAAAATAAAATAAAAATACTGAAAAAAATGTTTTGATTTTTTATTTGTAATTGATTGTCGAAAAATAAAAATAGAATAAAATGAAAATACCGAAAAAAAAAAAAGATATTTTTTTGCGGATTGAAGGCAATTTCCAATCGACAATTTTTTTTTTTTTTTTTTTTTTTTACCTTTTTTCGAAGGTACTGTTTTTAAGCTAACACCGCCTAGCGTTTTTTTTTTTTTTTTTTAAGTCAGAGGGCCAGGACGGATCTCTGCGAATAGTACAAAAAAATTTAAAAAATAAAAACTCTGAATTCAAACCTGGGCTGACTTCTGAATACGGTCGGAAAATTAAAACGGAAAGTTTTTTGGTGGTCCCCAATGACAGTTTAACTGCCGTCTTCAGATGTCAGCCCAAACCTGTTAAACCCCGCATAAGTAATTGACCTTGTGTCACATCCTGTTCATATGGAAGGATTGGTAAATTTTTTTTTAATATATATATATATATAATGTGTGTCCTATCCTGGTATAATGATTAGCAAGCGAATCTCGCACATCCATTATTATTGAATAGCGAGTTCGATCCTCGCTGAATATCCCACAAAAAATATCCACACATAAAAAAAAGAAAAAGACCTTGTATTAATCCGGTCAGGTGGAAGGTCTGTGGTTATTAAATAAAAACTTATTAATAATCCAACTACCACAGACAATTTAATAAAATTAGGGTTTATACTAAAAAAAAAAAAAAATAACATATCTAAGAAAAAAAAAAAAAAATATATATATATATATTATTAAAAACCTAAACCGAAATTTTTTATTCAAAGTTTTTTTTTTTTTTTATAACTAAAGTGAAAATGAAAATCTTTTTCATTTTTGACTTTTCGATAAAAAAAAATGAACCTTAGAATTCTAGCGAATTATGGATTTCTTCACCTTAGCAATAAAAAAAAATGATTGATTTTTTAAAAATAAATATTCAATGTTAAACATTGCAATTCAAAATATAATAATAAATATATACTTACACCCTTCTTTTTTTTTTTTTTTTAGTCCAGCAAAAATAATGCCGTTTCCCGTAAAAATTCCATAATATTTCGGCTTAACGGTGCATATGAAAATAAATCCCTTCTAAACAATCTACCCGGTGTTAATGTTAAGTCCCCTTAACTTGTACTAAACTTCCAATATTCGTACAGTAAGTACCGAAAATCGGAAAATAAAATGTAAAAAAATAATTAATAATTAATTTTGGAGATTTTTTTATACTCATTTCGATAATTATTTAATTGACTATTATCTTATAAAAGAAAAAATTATGCATCGGTTTTTTTCTGCTTAAAAGGGGGGGGGGCTACATTTTCAATAGAGTTTTTCTTCAAAACGTATACTTTGATTGACTAAAATAAGGTTTGCATTAAATAGATATTTATTTTTAGAATCTAAAAATATAACATTTTTAACTTAACATCAGAATATTCTTATTTTAAATGATTTTATATTTTGATTTTTATAGTAAAAATACTAAATTAAAGTTTTGAAATAAAATAACTGATGCATTATAAAATTTATTAATTGATAAATCAATACTGAAAATTTCATTAAAAACGGACAATTACCTGATTTTTGGTAATTTTTTTTGCAATCGCGAATGTTACAGTAAAATTGTAAACAAGCCAATAAAACCACTTTAAAAAAACCAAAAATGGCGTCGGCGAGCAAAATTGACCAAAACAAAAATAAATTGCTAATGTAATGATATTTTTTATTTTTTTAATGATGGTCATTATGTTACTACTTATCGATTTAGACAGAGTTTGACCTTAAATAATAGATTTAATTATTTTTAATTCGTTTTTAAAACTCCTAGCAGACGATTTTTGGGGGTATAGCTAATATAACAATATCAGTTTTAAGGAAGTATAACATAAAATATTGTATCTTTCAAATAAAACTAAAGGGTTTAACTTCAAAACACTTTCGACCTTGTGTCACATCCTACCCGTGGCAAACGGATTGAGTAAAAAAGAAGTTCCCATCGTGGTGTAATGGTTAACAAATTAGAGTCATTACTACTGAATAGTATGGGGCTAATTTAAAGCTTTGTTGGGGTGCTGGTATTTTAGCCCCCTATAAAAGCTTTGATTCTTATTTCTTCTTGTCTGGTGAGCTGAAATGGAAGGCATTCAAAGAACGAGAAAGGAAAAAGACAAAGGCAGAAGGTAGTTTCATAACTCAGGCTTTATTGAACGCAGCCATAGTGGTTGGTAGCGAGGGCACATGGCCCTAGCTAAGGAAACAAACTACACTCAGTTGCGGCTCTCGATGGAATGACCGAGGGATTCTTTTTGGGGAAGGGAGTCAGGCATTTTTGTCGGGCTTGCGCAGATGGTATTTCCGGTCAAGGTCCCATGGGAGTTTGTTCTTATATTTTTAATCACCACACGTCACAGTTGAATGTGCTGTATATTTTTATTAAGTTATAAAATGACGATTAGTTAAGTTAAAAGTTAAAGCTAATAGAAACAATGATATCTTAATGTACCTTAAAAAAGGAAATAGGGTAATCAAGGACTATTTGCTCGTAAATTCCTACCATAAAATAACCTGAACCCCCATTTTATGTCCGTGTTTTTGTATTAAATGTTTTATTTTTCTTGCACCCGTTATTTTACAATACAAAATATATTTTATTTATTTTAATATTGATTTCAATGTGTATATTCTAAAAGTTTTTATTTTGTGAGAATGTTTAGTTTTAAAGTGGGGGCTCGTTTTACAATTTAGGCATAAATTGGATCCTCCTTTTATGACCGTAATTTTGTTTTTTTATCGACGATGATTAAAATCTGACATTTTTATTTTAGAGTAGCAAAGCCAAAAAGAAAAGAAATAACAACAAAAAGTAATATTCAACTTTTTACTCGTAAATTCCTGCCATAAAATTAGGCTTGGGCATTTTATGGTTGGAATTTACGAGTAAAAAGTTGAAGTGTAAAAACGAACCCCCACTTTAAAACTAAGCATTCTCACAAAATAAAAGCTTTAAGAATATACACATCGAAGTGAATATTAAAATAAATAAAGGAAATATATTTAGTATTGTAACATAACGGGTGCAAGAAAAATAAAACATTTATTGCAAAAACACGGACATAAAATGGGGGTTCAGTTTATTTTATGGTTGGAATTTACGAGCAAATAGTCCTTCATTACCTGAAATAGTTTATTACAAATCTATTAATAATGGAGATTCGCTTCCGGTTTTTGTCTGTAACAAAAACTACGTCACTGCCTACGTCACATTACCCAAAATCGTTATAACATAGAATAAATACACTCAAAATTTGAACATGCAGCATTAGACAGTCCTCATTGTTTTTTTTTAACAAGTTTTAATAAATACATGACTGGTATTATATATCTATATATAGTAGTAAGTAAGTCGTCAGGGCGGCCTAAAGTCGGTATCAGCCAGTCAGCGAGGGAGTCTATCCTCTTTTCACTAGCGCTAGACCAATGAGATTATTTTTAGCGTCTGAGGTGGAGCGCCACACCTACCATCAGCTCCTTACTTTACCGCACAGATCCCTGTGCTACTCATACGCTGAGTTGGCGAGAACCGGTATCGAACTAGGAACCTTGTGGTTTTCTAGCCGAACGCTCTACCGACTGAGCTAACCCGACCCTCTATATATAGTTTGTTTTATTTTGATACATATTTAAAGTTTACATTTCAAATTGTTTTATTTTTTAATCCTTTAATGAATTTGATGATTTTACTTACTTAGGGTACAAACTCGCTATTATTGGTTCTTTATTCATCTGGGCTGGTGAGCTGAAATGGAAGGCATTCAAAGAACGAAAAAGGAAAGGAACAAAGGCAAAAGGTGGTTTTATTACTCAGGCTTTATTGAACGAGGTCATAGTGGCCGAGCGAGGGGGGTAGCCCCTGGCCAGGAAAACGACCTACACTCAGTTGTGACCTGAGTTAGAATGAACGAGGTATTCTTTTTGGGGAAAGGAGTCAGTCCTTTTTGTCGGACCTGCGCAAAGCTCTTCTTCCGGTCAAGGCCCCAATGGGAGTCTGTTCTTTTTATTTTATTTTTATTTTTGTGTATTTTTAATCCCCACAACAGCGAGTTCGATCCTCGCAGGATTCCTCATATTTGTGACTTTGAATCACATCCTCCCTTGGTGAACAGTAGGGTAAATACCTTCTTAATGAATCAATGCACGTGACCTAAAAGGTCTTGTGACGTCATGGGGACGAATGGTTTCTTTTTCTTTTTTAAGAGCAAATAAAAAAAAAAGGTTTCACACGATCTTTTTACAAAAGATGGGCAGTTCCAGTGTTCGGTATGTGTACTTTTAAGCTCAGTAATAAAACTAACATTTTCATTGTTAAAAAACAAACACTCACAACTTGAAATATACTTACCTCACCCGGTTTCGACTGGGGGTCCGGCGAGCTTCGGCCGCTGGACCGGTTAGGTTATAATAATAGCGTCGATCCCAGGGGGCCATCCCCCCAGGCAACACCTGCCCCCTTGATTTAAAGGGGCAGGGCTGGGTTTATTGCCCAGTGCCTGAGGCGCCCCCTTGAGGGGGAATGCCGACGGGATCGACGCAATTTTTCACCCGCCACCCCATGAGCTTCGGCTTGTGGGTGGTCCCACATAAATAGGGCCTTGTGCCTGACCCGTACAAGTGGGGTACGTGGAAAATATCATACTTTCTCTTTGGAGGATCAAAGTGTAGTATCTGTTCCAGATTCTATGCTTTGAGACTTACCTTCTATACCCGGCCTCGGCTGGGGGCCCAGTGTGCTTCGGCCTCTGGACCGGTAAAGTACAATTAATAGCATCGATCCAAGGGGGCCATCCCCCCAGATCAATGCAATTTTTATGTGCCCACGTAAAGACGAGACCTTGTGTCCAGCCCTCATAAGTGGGATGAGCAGGTAAATACTCTTACCTAATCCACCCGGCCTCGGCTTGGGGGTCCAGTGTGCTTCGGCCTCTGGACCGCTAGAGTACAATTAATAGCGTCGATCCCAGAGGGCTTTCCCCCCAGGCAATACATGCCCCCTATGGCTGGGTTTATTGCCCAGCGCTTGAACCCTCCAAAAAGTTATATGGTCTCCGGGGGTCCATATGGACCCTGGTTGAGAACCACTGTTTAAAAAACAAAGTAATGTCACTAAAGTTATGGATGATAAACTATTTGACTTTAAGATAAGTTTTAAAATAAGAAACCCAAGGATTTTAATCCCTCCTACCGAGTTATATGGTCTCCGGAGGTCCACATGGACCCCGGTTGAGAATCACTGTGGGAAAAATAAAGTAATGTCACTAGAGTTATGGATGATAAACTATTTGACTTTAAGATAAGTTTTTGTCATAAGAAACCTGAGTAATCAAAACGTGACATTTGTATTTGTTGTTCGTTGGTGGTTATCAGACGAAGAAGAAGAAAAAGAAAGAAAGAAAGAAATAACAAGTTTGGCCGGGAAAGTTCATTTTATTTGAACTGTTACAAAATCAATCTGATTTTATTTTAGATCACAAAACATTGGCTGGTTTGTACAACACTCACAGGAGATAACAAAAAACAAAAACAAAAAAAAACAAGAAAAACAAAAAAAAAAACTAAAAACAACAAA
>CM042182.1:7004648-7094648 GCA_023376005.1 Doryteuthis pealeii
ATCGTAATTAAAAACAACCTTAATCCTCAAACCCCTAAACCATAACCCAGTTCTCAAAAAAGTTCATTCATACACTGTAGTTAAACTGTCATGGGGGACCACCAAATAAGTTTCCGTTTTAATTTTCCGACCAATTTGAAGGTTTAGCCCTATTTTGTAGTGTTTCACTGACTCACATTCCCCAACCCCATTGCCCTTATAGCAACCTCTAACGCTTTTTATCATATATGTGCTAGAAGGCGTTGACTGAAGGTCTTAGTGTCCTGGGTATGACGTTAAACTCCATCTACAGCCACGTTAAACTACACACAGCAAACAGGCACATATCTAAATATTGCAAAACTTTTGAATCACCCAAGTATACCCCGCTATCCCATGACATCAGTCTTTGGTTAGCTCAGTCGGTAGAGCGTTCGGCTAGAAACCACAAGGTTCCTAGTTCGATACCGGCCCTCGCCAACTCAGCGTATGAGGAGCACAGGGATATGTGCGGTAAAGTAAGGAGCTGGTTGTAGGTGTGTCGCTCCACCTCACACGCAAAAAAGCAATCTCCTTGGTCTAGCGCTAGTGAAAAGGAGATAGAATCCCTCGCTGTATGGCTCATACTGACATTAGGCCGCCCCGACGACTGTAAGTGTTAATTTTTTTTCGGGAGTAATGGAAAATGGTCGCATCCCAAAAGATCTTTTGTATGGCGAATTAGTAAAAGGCTCCCGATCGGTAGGTAAACCACGCCTACGATTTAAAGATGTGTGCAAGAGAGCCATGAGGATATGCCACTTTGACATAAACACTTGGCCTGGCGCCTTAATGTTAAGCAAGGCACGGAGAGGGGTGAGGCGGAGAGGAGAGTAGCCTCGACAGCAAATAGAGCCAGAAAGAGGGAGAAAAAGCAACAGCCCAAGAAAGCATCAAGGTTTGTGTGCATTCAGTGCATCAAAGACTGTCACTCAAGAATTGGCCTGCACAGTCACTTGCGCAGATGCAGATAATTTATTTATTTTATTTTTTATTTATTTATCTATTATTCTTCTTCTTTTTTTTGGACACTACGCCATCGTCCTTTGTGTTGCCAATAATAACAATAATGTGCCTTACCCTAACATGCTGGTCAAGTATGTGTTGGCTTCATCTGGTAGAAACATGCTTTAGTATTGTCTCTACCCTGTCGGTGGGGCGTTAGAATGCACCGACTGCACCTCTGCAGAGGGGTAAGACTCCCCCAATGAGGCCACCTGTTGGTTGTGGGTGGCGATCCGTGATGATTAAGGATGGAATCCAGGTGGTTGAGCAGTCCATGACTTGCAATACTCCACTTTGACCCTTTCTTGGGCTATACGGGCGGTTGGAGAGGCTCCCTCCGATCAATCGGCTGGTCATGCCAAGCCCTAGCACCTATATGATTGTCCCAACCCTATTGCCCTTATGGCAAGCCCCAACCCCTTTTTATCATATGGGTGCTAGAAGGCGGTGGCTGCGGGTCTACATGTCCTGGGAATGACGTTACTCTATCTGATGGTGAGGTTCCAGGTTTGGGGAATGTGGAGCACCCCTTCATCACCATTGCTCCCTGGTCCACTCTGACTCGGAGTGGTAGTATCTGTTAGGGTCCCATCTATGGGTTAAATAGAACAAATGTATTTATAAAAAAATTGTATTATCCATTAAGAATTGATTTATTTCAAAACTTTATCGGCATTAAATAACCCACTGAGGTTGATATGCCGTAAAATAAAACAAACAAATAAACAAACTCTATCTGATGGTGAGGTTCCAGTTTTGGAGGTTTGGGGAATGGGGAGCACCCCTTCATCACCATTGCTCATTGGTCCACTCTGACCCGGAGTGGTAGTACCTGTTAGGGTCCCATCTATGGGTTAAATAGAAAACATGAGTTTTTAATTACTTATTGCTTAGAAAAAAAACCCCAAATTACTATACATTTAATGTTGAAAAATATATTTTTTTAAACCAAGTTTAATTGAAATTATACATTGCAATATTAACACAAACAAGTGAGACTAATGTGTCTACCGTTGGATTCAATAATTAATTGCAATGGGTAATTAAATGGATAGTAATTTCGAGGTTTTTGTTATTTGTTTTTTGTTTTTGTTTTTGTTTTTATTAAGCAATACGTAATTAAAAACAACCTTAATCCCCAAACCCCTAAACCCAAGTCGCAAAAAAGTTCATTCATACACTGTAGTCAAACTGTCATGGATCAACACCAAATAAGTTTCCGTTTTAATTTTGACGAAGATTTGCAAGTTTAGCCATTTTCAATTGAATTTTTACAAAAACTCAAATTTCAAAACAATTTTCATACCGTACGTACTGTTTTGATTTTAAAATTTTGAAACTTAAAAATTTTGAAATTTGTACAAATTCAATAGCCCCCCCCCCCCAAAAAAAAACATCTTTAAAAAAAGATTTTGTAAAATATCTACATTGATTTGCCAATTAAAATCTGGGGGATGGGGGTCGTAATATATCTACATTAATTTGCCGACAAAAACACGACTCGGAAAATATCAAGTGGACGACGATTTGCCAGTAACCATTTTTTATTACTTTAAAACTTAAAATATTCTTGCAGTAAGAATAAAAAAAAAGAAAAAAGAAAAAAGAAAAAAAAAAGATAAAGAAAGTAACCTGCATTTAAAAACATTAAATGTCGCCAAACAATTGGCATTGAATGATTGAAAGGCGGTTATTCTTCCCAGAAAATGAAATCTATTAAAATCCCCACAGGGGATTAAGGTCCTACCCAGAAATAGATGACAGCCGTCAAGCCGGTGCTTGGTTCTCATGCTCGATCGATGATAGGCTAGTTCAAAATGCAAACAGCTACGTCCAGGACGTAACTATTCCTACTACTATATACGAGGGGAGTAAAAAAGTAATGCCATTTTGGTAATTTATGAGGAAGTGCGTCCCGATCTCCTGCCTCAGAAATTGCTACCCGGTGACTATTAAAATAACGTCCCCAGCTATGTTGTCTCGGCGTTTTACTTGAAAGCAAACAACCAACTTAGGCCGTTAAATGTATTTTAGAGGGGTGGGCTTCTCTTTATGAACAAATGGAGATGGTGGATAGATATATATAAAGTAAGTCGTCGGGCGGCCTAATGTCGGTATAAGTAAAAGGAAAAGTGAACAAAAAATAATGACTCAAACAAGTAGAAGTAGGAGAGAGGATATTTCTCCTTCTTACGCGAAAAATCATCAGTCTAACTTTATTCAAAGCAAAATACTACATTTGTATTTATAGAACAGAAATGAATTTGTGGTGAAATTGAGGCGTAGGGAGTGTAGGATAGATTCATTGAAACGAGTTGAAACATCAATAAAACTACCCCCATCCAAACTGCCTAGGATAGTTATCTCTTGAATTCTACCGTCTAACCTCTTTACCGCCCCCAATAACTCCCCAATTCATCTCATTCAAACCATCATGTCCCCTTCTATAACAATGTATATATATGCTTATAAAAAGCATTAGAGCACACCTGATTCATATGGTGAGAGTCCCATACATTATCCTACTTCAGCTTGTAGTCTTTATATTTTGTTCACTTTTCCATTTACTATACTTACCACATACACACATATATTATTTATTGAAGACGCGTAGGTGTAATGGATTAAAATTCATGGGAAATGACGGTACAGCTCGCCCCGAGTTCAAATCCTGGATAGTAATTGCATTCACTCAGCGCTAATATCCCTGCAGAATATATATGTATATTGCGCTACTTCCATCCAGACTATCTGTATTGAGAACCTGTATCTAATAGACTATTCTACCTATATTTTTGAAAGTAAATATAATATATTTATATTCAATAATGTATCTGCGTAGAAGAGAGAAAGACAATCGACACTACTTCACATTAACATCGTTGAGAGTTGCTCATTTATATTTTATGTTCACTAATCTATACTCTCACCACCAAATACTAAGTTCAGGATTTTACATCACAAGCCGCGTCTCTATCTCTATTATGTGTGTGTTGTGTCATGTAATTATGTATATCTATGTGTATGTTGAGGATAAGTCAGTGTCCTAGTGCGTAGACAGCTCAAGCGGAAGGAGTGATCAAAATCGCCCATAACCAAGCCATTGAACATATATAGCATTGTATAATACTATTGCCAAGTACCAATAATATACTAACTAAATACATACCGAAACCAGAAAGCCCGAATGCCAACAGACCCATGTAGCTCCCGGAGCTTAGAAAAATCGTCGATACAATAGTGTATTTTTCACAACTGGGGCAGCAGGTAACAGCCAGTCTCTGTCTCTCTCTCTCGCCCACATACCCCACAGTATATATCGACCGAAGCACCTCTCTCCTCCGTTCTCCTCCTCCCGTCTTCTCTCGTGCTCTCTCTATGAATAAAATCAATACATATTTACTGCTTAAATCTGCTGTAATCAAGCCGAATACTTATTTTATTACTATCCTCTCTTATATTCCCATTGAGGTTATTAACGTCACTATACACACATGATAATATTTTCATCAAAACTTCTATCTTCTCTATAATATATTTTAATATGGATGTGAATATATCAAGTTGAGCCTTACATTACAACATAATAAATATACAATGTATATATATATCTATACTATTAAGAGTGCACGAATATGTATGGATAAGAACCCTTAGAAATCTATTTGCATGTTGATTATAGAAATATTATAATAAAAATATATTAGCACTTAGTAATATAGCTTGATTGTTAGGTATTTATGATTATATTAAATAAAAATTAACCGCGAGAGTCAAAGAAGTTACAGAGGATATATATAAAATCTAAAATACCCATATATGAACAGGTATAAATATTATATAAACTACTTCACATATCCCAACATATGAGAATAGTTGAAACTAGACAAGTTAGCAATGTAAACATGAAGTGATAAGTTTGTAAGTTTCAGTAAATTCGATCTATATCTATACCCACATCTGTTCAAATCTTTCCCATAAGTGCTGTTCATATTATAATTATAATTCCTTAATATTGTATATATATAATCTAACGACACATTTGCACTCGTATTGGTCAGTATATATCTAGTGACGTAAAAATGAACCAGTTAGTATACCCATTAATATTTTGTATTATATTCTGTTTACAAAAACCCATAATAAAATACCACCGAGAATCAATAATATCAAATCCCAAATGAGATTACAATAATGGTACAAGTACGAACCTACTAATAAAGTTAATTCGTCTTAAATGCTCTTCAGGGCTAAACTTGAGATCATCTCAGATCTTAAACACCCAAGGCATAAAGCAGTAAACTTATTAGATATAAGTTACTGACTTCAATAGAATATATTATTCATTTTATATTTAGCTCTATCTTTTAGGTATTATGATGACTACTTATATTATACTATATAGCTTTAGTCTCCTGGCGGATTTTGTATGATAACCTAATATAGTATCATCTCTGTTTTAGGATAATATATTTATATACCCTCGCAGTGAGAAATAAAAAACACAAATAGTTTGATTGTAAAAATACTACCAAAACCAATCAACCGGAAGAAAAAAATTTGTATTAATTGTAATTTGTTCTATTTGACAAATATAGATGCCTACATAGAAATTTTATTGTTAAGATATCTATTAATTTTCGCGTCTTTCTTTACAAAATTTTTTTTCTTCCCGGTTGATGTTTGGTAGTATATTTTTACAATCAAACTATATTGCGTTTTTTTTTTTTCTCACTGCGGGGAAGATTACCAAAAGATGGTATATTAAATTTAATATATATATTATATATATTATTAATATAATATATATATATATAAGTATATATATATATTCTATTAAACAAGGAGATTCGCTTCCGGTTTTGTTTGTAACAAAAATTACGTCACTGCTTACGTCACATTACCCAAAATCTCACAACATAGATATAATACACTGAAAATTTGAACATGCACATTAACAGTCCTCATTGTTTTTAAAACAATTTTAATAAATACATGACTGGTATTATATATCTATATATAGTTTGTTTATTTTTAATACATATTTAAAAGTTACATTTCAAATTTTTTATTTTTATTCTTTAATGAATTGATGATTTTTACTTACTTAGGGTACAAACTCGCTGACATTGAATTTTTACTCCCACCCTCAGCAATATGTTTCAAAAATCTATTTTACATCGCCCGGAGGTGTTTTTTTATTTTTACTAGTATTAATATTAATATATATATATATAATATACTAGTAAAAATAAATGAAAGGCTAAACACATTTTTCTCGATTTGTTTAGCCTTACATTTAAATGTATGGCCGCCTAATTAATTAATTATTAATTAATTTTACTTTCAAAATTAGGTACGACTTCAATTAAGCACATATTCTCCCAAATATTAATATATATATATATATATATAATATATATATATACATATATATATATATATATATATATATATAATTTAATCCAAAGATTGGTAAGTAAGGATGTTCTATTTGGGATCATCGAAATCCACTGTACACTGTTTTTTTCTTTGTGCAATATAATATATATATATATATATATATATATATATATATATATAGAGAGAGAGAGAGAGAGAGAGAGAGAGAGAGAGAGAAAATATCTAAAAAGACAAACGTTGTTTTAGTGATAGTGCTCGATATCCAGAATAGAGCCACTTAATAGTGTAGGAGTGTAGATAATTTAAAAAGATTCTAACCGTTAAGGGGTCACTCGGTGTAAATGACAATTTAAGGTCAGTTGAAAGCTTGGATTTCATTGGATGAAGTAAAGTCAGGTGACTAGATATTGAAGTTAAGAAGCGAGATAGTAATTTAATCTTGACAACAAGATCTCCATCTGTACTATTACTCCATTTCTTCTTCTTCTTTCTTTTCTTTCTTTCTTAACAACCCCTCTCTTTCTTCTCTTTCTTTCTTTCTTTCTTTCTTTCTTTACTTTATTATTTATTCTTCCTTCCTAATCCTAACATTCTTTCTTTCTTTCTTTTTCTTTCTTTCTTCTTCATCCTTTCTTTCTTTCTTAACATACTCCTCTCTTTCTTTCTTTCTTTCTTTCTTTCTTTTCTTTCTTTCTTTCTTCTTATTTCTTCACCTAATCCACATTCTCTTTCTTTCTTTCTTCTTTCTTCATTCCTTTCTTCTTTCTTAACATACCCTCTCTTTCTTTCTTTCTTTATTTATTATTTATTCACCTAATCCTACATTTTCTTCTTTCTTTCGCTCTTTCGCTCTTTCTTTCTTTCTTAACATGCTCCTCCCTTCTTCTTTCTTTCTTTCTTTCTTTCTTTCTAACATAGTCCTTTCTTTATTTCTTTATTTCTTTCTTAACATAGTCCTTTATTTCTTTCTTTCTTTCTTCTTTTCTTCTTCTTTCTTTCTTTCTTAACATAATTCTTTCTTCTTTCTCTCTTTCTTTCTTTCTAACATAGTCCTTTATTTCTTTCTTTCTTTCTTTCTTTCTTTCTTTCTTTCTTTCTTCTTTCTTAACATAATCCTTTCTTTCTTTCTTTCTTTCTTTCTTTCTTTCTTTTTCTTAACATAATTCTTTCTTCTTCTCTCTTTCTTTCTTTCTTAACATAGTCCTTTATCTTTCTTTCTTTCCTTCTTTCTTTCTTTCTTTCTTTCTTTCTTAACATAATCCTTTCTTTCTTTCTTCTTTCTTTCTTCTTTCTTTCTTTCTTAACATATCTTTTTTTTCTTCTTTCTTTCTTTCTTCTTTCTTTCTTAACATAGTCCTTTTTCTTTCTTTCTTTCTTTCTTTCTTTCTTTCTAACATATCCTTTCTTTCTTTCTTTCTTTCTTTTTTCTTTCTTAACATAGTCCTTTATTTCTTTCTTTCTTTCTTTCTTCTTTCTTCTTTCTTAACATAATCCTTTCTTTCTTTCTTTCTTTTTTCTTTCTTAACATAGTCCTTTATTTCTTTCTTTCTTTCTTTCTTTTCTTTCTTAACATAATCCTCTTCTTTCTTTCTTCTTTCTTTCTTCTTTCTTAACATAATTCTTTCTTTCTTTCTATCTTTCTTTCTTTCTTAACATGATTTTTCTTTCTTTCTTTTCTTCTTAACATAATTTTTCTTTCTCTTTCTTTCTTCTTTCTTTTCTTTCTTAACATAATTCCTTTTTCTTTCTTTCTTCTTTCTTTCTCTTTCTTCTTCTTCTTTCTTAACATAATTCTTTTTTTTCTTCTTTCTCTTTCTTAACATAATCCTTTCTTTCTTTCTTTTCTTTCTAACATAATTCTTTCTTTCTTTCTTTCTTCTTTCTTTCTTAACATGATTTTTCTTTCTTTCTTTCTTTCTTAACATAATTTTCTTTCTTTTTTCTTTCTTTCTTCTTTCTTTCTTTCTTAACATAATTCTTTTTCTTTCTTTCTTCTTTCTTTCTTTCTTTCTTAACATAATTCTTTTTTTTTCTTTCTTTCTTTCTTCTTTCTTTCTTTCTCTTAACATAATCCTTCTTCTTCTTTCTTTCTTTCTTAACATAATTCTTCTTTCTTCTTTCTTTCTTTCTTTCTTCTTCTTTCTTCTTAACATGATTTTCTTTCTTTCTTTCTTTCTTTCTTTCTTAACATAATTTTTCTTCTTTCTTTCTTCTTTCTTTCTTTCTTTCTTTCTTAACATAATCCTTTCTTTCTTTCTTTCTTAACATAATTCTTTCTTCTTTCTTCTTTCTTTTCTTTCTTCTTTCTTTCTTAACATGATTTCTTTCTTTCTTTCTTTCTTAACATAATTTTTCTTTTCTTTCTTTCTTTCTTATTTCTTTCTTTCTTTCTTAACATAATCCTTTCTTTCTTTCTTCTTAACATAGTCCTTTATTTCTTTCTTTCTTTCTTTCTTTCTTTTTTTCTTCTTAACATAATCCTTTCTTTCTTTCTTTCTTCTTTCTTAACATAATTCTTTCTTTCTTTCTTTCTTTCTTCTTTCTTTCTTAACATTATTTCTTTCTTTCTTTCTTTCTTAACATAATTTTTCTTTCTTTCTTTCTTTCTTTCTTTCTTTCTTTCTTTCTTAACATAATCCTTTCTTTCTTTCTTTCTTAACATAATTCTTTCTTTCTTTCTTTCTCTCTCTCTCTTTCTTTCTTTCTTTCTTTCTTTCTTTCTTCTTCTTAACATAATTTTCTTTCTTTCTTTCTTTTCTTCTTTCTTTCTTCTTCTTAACATAATCCTTCTTTCTCTCTTTCTTTCATAATCCTTTGTTATTTCTTTCTTTCTTTCTTTCCATGCAATTTACCTGAAATGCCACCTGTTCAAACAATCTCCAAACACCCCCTCCCCCGCTTGGTCGGCAGGGATGTATGTAGAATACACCGAATACACCTCCTCTGCAGAGGGTAAATCCCCCCCCCCCAATGAGCGCCGTGTTGATGTTGAAGAAGGAATCCTGGTTGCTGAGCAGTCCATGACATGCAACACTATATTTGGCTCTTACTTAGCTTAGCTCAGTCGGTAGAGCGTCATCCTAGGAACCACAAGGTTCCGAGTTCGATACCGGCCCTCGCCAACTCAGCGTATGAGTAGCACAGGGAATCTGTGCGGTAAAGTAAGGAGCTGATGGTAGGTGTGGTGCACCACCTCAGACGCAGAAACAATCTCCTAGGTCTAGCGCCAGTGAAAAGGGATAGACTCCCTCGCTGAATGGCCTATACCGACATGAGGCCACTCCGACGACTAGGCTAGACAGGCGGTCGGAGAAGCCCTCTTCCACGAATCGGCTTGTCCCGTCAAACCCTAGCACCTATATGATTGTCCCAACCTCATTGCCCTTATGGCTACCCCGTCAACCCTTCTTATCATATGTGACTGAGGGTCTTAGTGTCTTGGGTATGACGTTAAACAGAATCTAATGATGAAGTTTCAATTCTGGAGCTCTGGGGAGTGTGGAGTACCCCTTCATCGCCATTACTCCCGGGTCCAGTCTCACCTGGAGGGTCCCATCTATGGGTTAAAAAGAAAAATGATTTTAAAAATGTGTTTAAAAAAAAGAAAGTTTGAAAAAAAATTAAATACCGTTAAGAATGAATAAAACAAAACGTTTTCGGTATAAAATAACCCAACAAGGGTTGACACGCCGTAAAATCCAACCAACCAAAAATTGAATGCCCATCAACAATGAATTAAACAAAATGTCTTTGGCATCAAATAACCCAACAAGGGTTGACGTGCCGTAAAATCTAACCGACCATATCAACTGACCACCCATTACTACAAGTGCCATGAAACAAAATAAAATGCAAAAATGTAAATCCTGATTATCTGGTGTTGTTTATCCGTTGAATTCTTATTTCTTGTGAGTGTCGTCACCTCAGCCATATAATGAACCATTCCGTTTTTATTATAAAGAAAGAAAGAAAGAAATGAGAGAACAGGAACATGCTACACAGAAAATATGATAAGAAAGAAAGAAAGAAAGAAAGAAAGTAGGGGAAAGATAAAAAGGGTGCGCGCGGAAGCGATAACGCTAATCTGTTTCAATCAAACATAATGAAAAGGAAAGAAAGAAAAAGGAGAGAGACAGACAGACGACAGACGTGTTGGTTATCCACCGAATTCTTATTTCTTATGAGTGTCGTCACCTCAGCTATATAATGAACCATTCCGTTTTTATTATAAAGAAAGAAAGAAATGAGAGAAAAGGAACATGATACACAGAAAAATATGATAAGAAAGAAAGAAAAAGAACAGGGAAAAGAAAATAGATAGATAGATAGATAGAGAGAGAGAGAGAGAGAGAGGAGAGAGAGAGAGAGAGGGGGGGGATGAGCACGCGGAAGCGATAACGCTAATCACTTTCAATCGAACATAATGAAAAGATGAAAAGAATGAAAGGAAGAAAAAAAAGTGTGTGCCTGCCTCTGTGTGTGTGTGCGTGTGTGTGTTTGTGTGTGTGTGTGTGTGTGTGTGTGTGTGTGTGAGAGAGAGAGAGAGAGAGAGAGAGAGAGAGAGAGAGAGAGAGGGTTAAATCAAGATTATTATACTTTTTAGTTATTGAACTATTTAGCAATAGCTCTTAAGTAAACATATCAAACGTTGTAATAATCAAATTATGATACTGTGGTATATCCACAGGTCCTGCTAGTCAAGATTATTATACTTTTTATATATTGAAGTATTTAGTAATAGCTCTTAAGTAAACATATCAAACGTTGTAATAATCAAATTATAATACTGTAGTATATTCACAGGCCATGCTAGTTAAATAGTAATACCGTATTTGACGGCATATAAGACGCACGGGCATATAAGACGCACCTCCATTTCAGCAGGTCAGATTCAGGGGAAAAAAAGGATTTAGTGTATCTAAGCATATATTGTTGAAAACAGTCTAGCTGTGCATTACACAAGCAGAAACATAGCTGTATAAAATCAATTTGGCAGTTCAGGCAAGCAATAAGCATACACAAGACATCTCAATAGCAGGAAATAATAATAATAATAAAATTAATACGAGAGGTCTCAAACTTCACCAACGATGTATAAGACGCAGGGTAGTTTTTGAGCCAAAATTTTTGAAAAAAGTGCGTCCTATATGCCGTCAAATACGGTAATTACTTTAAACTTTAAATACTTACTTTTACTAATTTTATTTTTTAAATTTTTTATTCGATTTAATAAAAAAAAAAGAAATATTCTACTATTTTTCTTCTATACTACCACAGAATACTGTGACCTTGCTTGAGTACAGAGAAAAGCGCAGAATAGCTAAGTCTGCCTAGGAATCGCAAGATTCCTAGATCGATACCGGACTTCGCCAACTCAGAATAGAATAGATTGGGTAATCTAGTATGTGCGGTAAAATGCGGAGCTGACGTTAGGTGTAGCGCTTTACCACAACAAAAATAATTTTCTTGGTCTAGCGCTAGCGAAAAGGGGATAGATTCCCTCGTTATCCAGCTGATACCGACAATAGGCAACTCTGTCAACTTTACTTAATAGTTACTTTTAACTAATCTATTTTTGATTTTTTCTATTTGATTAAAAAAAGAAGGAATATTCGATTTTTTTTTTTAACCATATGACCATTAGGCACCCCTTTTACGATCTCGATTCAAAAGGACATGTTTTTCATTTACACCGTCAAAATCTGGTTGTTTGTTAACAGACGATTTTTAGAGTTTTTTAATTATAAAAGTAACCCCTAACCTCTAACCCTAACACCTAACCCTAACCCCTAACCCTAACCCTAACCCTAACCCCTAACAAACAACTGGATTTTGACGGTGTAAATGAAAAACATGTCTATGTGAATCGAGGTCATTTTTTTCCATGTCGTTACAAAATACTAAGACTTTGCTAGAGAACAGCGAAAAGAGTGAAATACTATTATCTAATAATAATAGTTACTTTAAATTTTAAATATTTACTTTTACTAATTTATTTTAATTTCTTTAGTTGATTAAAAAAAAAAAAAGAAATGTTCTATTTAATTTTTTTTATATCATTATCATCATCATGTCTCGCAAGTAGCACAGATATCCATGACAATCTCTCACCAACCTTCCCTATCATTCATTGCCCCTGGTAGGTCTTCTGTGCAGCAACCAGCATCCTCGCATAGTTCGTCAATGCAGGTCCTTGGTGGGCGGCCCACATTAGCATGTCCATGTGTTGGCTTCCACAGGAGAACGTCGCTTATGAGCTCGTCCTTGCTTCTCCAGCAGTGTCCTGCATGCCGTCCGTCTCACTCGGATGGTATGTGAGATGGGGGGCAGATAGCCATACAGCTGTTTCCTTGTGGGTGCTGTTTCTACAACTTGTTCAAGACTGCATACAGCATTCTTGTGCAGCTCCCATCTAGCTTATTCTCAAGGCGCTTCGTCAGGGTCCAAGTGGTCCAGCCATACAGCAGTACTGATATAACCACAGCCTGGAAGAATTGTCGTTTTAACTTGTCAGTGAGATTGGATTTCCATATGACTGATAATCTGATAACCCTTACCCTAACCCCAACCCTAACCCTAAACGCTAACCCTAACCCTAACCCTAAACCCCCTAGTTCAAATTTAAAGTTTTATTACAAAATTTCTGGGTTCTGTTTTTTCTGGGCCACCCTAATTTACTAAACAAAAGTTCATAATTACCTTTATTTTTTATTTTTTATTCGATTTAAAATAAAAGTAATATTATTCTATTTGTTTTTTTTATGCCACAACAAAATACTAAGACCTTGCTTGAGTACAAAGAAGAGAGTGGAATACCCGTATCAAATAGTAATAGTTACTTTAAACTTTAAATAGTTACTTTTGATAATTCTTTTTTTTTTCGATTAAAAAAAAAAATGAAATGTTCTATTTTTATCATTTTTTTCTATACCACAACAAAATACTAAGACTTTGCTAGAGAACAGAGAAAAGAGTGGAAAACTATTATTGAATAGTAATTTTACTTTAAACTTTAAATAGTTACTTTTACTATTTTTTTTTAATTCGATTAAAAAAAAAAATGTTTCTTTTCATCATTTTTTCTATACCGCAACAAAATACTAAGACTTTGCTAGAGAACAGAGAAAAGAGTGGAAAACTTACTTTTACTAATTTTATTCATTTTTTTTATTATTCGATTTGAAAAAATAAATTACTCTATTAGATTGTTTTTCTATGCCGCCACAAAATACTAAGACTTTGCTTGAGTACAGAGGATAGAGCGGAATACTAGATTGGCAGTTGTGGCCTAATTCCTGGCAAATTGCTTGGCTTGGCATCGAGCCAAAAACCATTTTTATCTGAGACTGGGAGAATTAGAAATTTGTTTCAAGAATCGAGAGACTGCCCAAACGAGACTGACCACGGCGTTGTTGGTGTCTGTAAAGGAAGACTTGGGTGAAAATAGGGGGGGGGGCATTTGAGGAGAGGTCACTCACTCACCGACAGTAAAAACCTCCAGACATCTGGTGCACAAACATGAAGAATGCACCAAGGAAAAAGAAACGGTAGAAGTAGTAGTAGTAGTAGTCGTGGTAGTATCGACAGCAGCAGCAGCAGCAGCAGCAACGTTCGTATTACTACTCTGCCAGGACTGTAAGTTGAGTGAGTAGTACGTGTGTGTGTGTGTGTGGGGGGGATGTGAAGAGGCTTGCTGTCACTCAGCCCTCGACAATAACCACCCAGACGTCTGGTATGTTCATGAAAACGGAAGAAGAGTAGTAGTAGTTGTAGTCGGAGTAGTAGTAGTAGTAGTAATAATAATAGTAGGAGTAGTTGTAGTAGTAGTAGTAGTAGTAGTAGTACAGTATGATACTGAGAAAGGTGCTAAAGACATGAGGAGACTTGCTGTCCCTTAATCTCCAGTCAGGTAATAATAATAATAATAATAATAATAATAATAATAATAATGAGATGATTATGATGATAATAATAATGATAATAATAGTGTGATAATAATAAAAATAAATGATAATAATAATAATAATGTTGAGATAATAATAATAATAATAGTGTGATAAAATAATAATAATAATAATAATAATAATAAAATCAACAATATCATTATTATTATTATTATTATTATTATTAATAATAATAATAATAATAATAATAATAATAATAATAATGATAATAATAATATTGTGATAACAATAAAAACAAAAAATAAAATAATAATAATAATGATAATAAAACAACTATATTGTTATTATTATTATTATTATTATTATTATTATTATTTATTATTATTATTATTATTATTAATAATAATAATGATAATAATAATAATAATAATAATAAAATAATAATAAGAAGAAGAAGAAAAAGAAGAAGAAAAAAGAAGAAGAAGAACAACAAAAATAAAATAATAATAATAATAATATTGTGATAATAATAAAAATAAAATAATAATAATAATAATAATAATAATAATAATAATAATAATAATAATAATAATAATAATAATAAGAAGAAGAAGAAGAAGAAGAAGAAGAAGAAGAAGAAGAAGAAAAAGAAGAACAACAACAATAACAAAAATAAAATAATAATAATAATAATAATGATAAAAATAATATTGTGATAATAATAAAAACAAAAAATAAAATAACAATAATAATAATAAAACAACTATTATTATTATTATTATTATTATTATTATTATTAATATTAATAATAATAATAATAATATTGTGATAATAATAAAAATAAAATAATAATAATAATAATAATAATAATAATAATAATAAGAAGAAGAAGAAGAAGAAGAAGAAGAAAGAAAAAGAAAAAGAAGAAAAAGAAGAAGAACAACAACAACAAAAATAAAATAATAATAATAATAATAATAATAATAATAATAATAATAATAATAATAATAATAATAATAATAATAATAATAATAAGTAATTTAGATAAGAAATAATAAATTTTGTCTATTTATTATTCAAACTAATAAATTATTTATCATTCTTTAAAATGATAAATTATTCAGCCTTATTATTTGAAATAATATATAAATATTTTTTTCTGATAAGAAAAAAAAATGTTTTTTTTATTAAAACTAGATTTTTTTTTAACATATCTTCTTTATTTATTTCTAAATTTATTCATTAACACTTTTTTTTTTAATCAATTCGATTTAAACAATAAAACTCTGTTCCCATCTGTAACGTCTTTTTCTTTTCTTTTTTAAAAAAGGAATGAATGAATGAAACGTTAATGTAGTAATGATATTAAAAAGGTAATCCCAAAAAGGTAAATTTCGTTTCGTCTCTTCGTGTTTCGTTTTTTTCGCTCCGGTTTCGCATTTTCATCTAACCCACCATCAAGTGCGTGTTATTTGGGTCACAACATTCCGCCTATGTTATCTCTCTTGCTAAGAAGCATACAATCAAATCGCGGAGTTTATTTTTTTTTTACTCTAACCAAAAAGGATTTTAAAAACCTATCAAACATTTGGATTACTTCTATATGTTGTCTAATGTAAGTACAAGTTATATCTACCTTTGTTTTATTGAAGAAAATAGCTAATTTGGCCTTTTTTTTTAAAGTCCCACTCTTTCTTCCCACCATAGTCTTTTTAAAACTGTAGTAGTAGCTGCAGTACAGCTATGTCTAATTTCTTGTATTATAAGTAGTAGTATTTACATATATATATATATATATATATATATATATATATATAAACGATTCCTTGTATCTTTCTCTTTGCTTTTCTGTCTTTCTGCGGTTCACATTGCATAATATATATATATATATATATATATATATATATTTATCATTATTTTATAATTTAATATTTTATAATTTATTATAGTTATTATTTTTATTATTTTTTATATTTAATATTTATATTTTTTATTTTATTATTTATTATTTTATTTATTTTATTTTATTTATTTAATTTTATTTATTAGTTTATTTTTATTTTATTAGTTTATTTATTTTATTTTTATTTTTATTTTTATTTATTAGTTTATTTTTATTTTTATTTTTATTTTTATTTTATTTTATTTTTATTTTTATTATTATTATTATTTTATTTTATTAGTTTATTTTTATTTTTTATTTATTAGTTATTTTATTTTTATTTATTAGTTTATTTTTTATTTTATTAGTTTATTTTATTTTATTATTTATTTTATTTTTATTTTTTATTAGTTTATTTTATTTTTATTTTATTATTTTATTTTTATTTATTTTATTTTATTTTTTATTTTATTATTTTATTTTTATTTTTATTTTTATTTATTTTATTTTATTTATTATTTATTTTTATTTTTATTTATTATTTATTTTTATTTTATTTATTTTTATTTTATTATTTATTATTATTTTAATTTTTATTTTATTATTTATTTTTATTTTATATTTTATTATTTATTTATTTTTATTTATTATTTATTTTTATTTTTATTTTATTATTATTTTTATTTTATTTATTATTTATTTTATTTATTTTATTATTTATTTTTATTTATTTTTATTTATATATTTTTTTTATTTATATTTTATTTTATTATTTTATATTAATTTTTATTTATTTATTATTTATATTTATTTTATTATTTCATTATTCTTATTTTAATTCTATTTATTTTATATTTTATTGTCTTTAATTTTTATCTATTTTTCCATTATTTTATTTTTATTGATATTAATTTATTTATTTCATATCTATTTATGTATATTTTTTCCACTATTTTACATTTATATTTTAAAATATTTATTTATAAATAATGTGTCAATGGCGGGGTTTATTGAACCAGCCATGTGCAGTTCCTTTTCTTCTTTTTTTAATTTGAAATTTTTTTTTCGTTTTCTTCTGTTTATTTCTTTTTCTTTTCTTTTAGACTTTTATTTTTATTTATTTATCTATTCTATAAAAACAATGATTGTATATTTTGCATCGTGGGGATTTAAAAAAACAAACTTTCTTTTTAAGTTTTTTTCCCTTTTTTATTCCTTAATAAATGCATCCTGTTCGTTTTATGAGAGAAAAGATTTTTATTCTTCCTTCGTCTTTTCATTTCTTCTTTCTATCTCATCATTTTTTTTTTTTTCATTTTTAACCCTTTTCCCTTTAGAATTAATTTTCTATTTATTTAAAAAACACCCAAAAAACTTTAACATAAACATCAGTTGACTAACTTTTTAAATATATATATATATAATTATTCTTTTAATAAATAAACAAATGATTTTTGAATCAATGGTATTTGTTTTTTAAAAATTATCTTACTTGTGAAAATTTAAAAATTTGATTAGTTATGATTTTTAACTTGTAAATTTAATGGATCAAAGTTTTTAACTTATTTTTTCAATTAAAAACAAAATTAATTTTTAAAAAAAATCACGCTCATGATTACAAAGATGCTTTGATTTTTAGTTATTCGTTAAACTTTAAACTTTAATTAATAATAATGACACAAACTTTAAAAATATGTGCATTCAAATAATTTATTTAAAAAAAAAAATGATTCTTGCAGATTTTAATTAAATCTTATTTCGATTTGTAAATTATATAGTATTATTAACTTGTCTTAGTTATATAAAGTTTTATTAATTTATTTATTTCTAATTAAATAAATATTTAAAAATCGTTGCTTTTTCACGGATTGATTAAAAAATACTTCTTTAATTTTTTAATTATTTTTTAAACAATAAACATTAAAAAAAAACATAACTTTAGTTTCAAAATTGAATTTTGAATTATAAAAACAAAAACAAATATTGAATTCTAAACGATAGAAATAATTTTAATATTTAAAGATATATATATATATATTATATATTTTATTTTTAAAAAAAAAAGTGTTTGGATAGGGACTTCTTTTTCTTTTAGTTTTTGCCAACAAAGTAATCAGAGTATGACCCATGTGGATGTTTGTGTGCCAGAAAATTATATATCTAATATTTAAGTATATAATTTTCTGGCACGCAAATGAAATGCTTAAAATTTCTTTTTAAATTTTATGTTTAAATACATTTCTTTAAATATTTTTTAAAATAGCTTTTTAATTTTTCAATAAAATATAAATAAATTTATATTGAAAATTTCACACGAATAATAATTGATTATTTTATATGAAATTTTCTATATAAATTTTCATTTTAAAAAATCGTCTCGTTTAATTTAAGATTATTTTATTATTTAAACATCTCATACTTTTATTTATGCTTAATAATATAAAAAAAAACCTTTGACAGCATTTTTTTGGCGGTTTTAAAACAAAATATTTTGTTTAATTCTTTTAAAAAAAAACGAAACTATTAGACATTTAAAGATATTTTTTAAAAATCCCTTTTCTTCCACAATAAAAAAAAGTTGATTTAAGAATAATCTTATCGTAAACCGTACTGAAGACAAAGTTATTGGAATTAATATTTAAATTATTAATTTATAATGCAAATTCAGGATTATTTATTTTAAAATGTTCTGAAAATAACCCTCCCCCCAAAAACTTTAAATGACTAACGTCGAAATTTTGGGTCATATTCATTTTCTTTTTATGAGGCATGGTAAAAAAATGTGAAAAACTTGAGACTAATTTTTAAAAATATTTAATTAAATTAATAAAACTAAGACAAATATTAATTGTCCTTTCTTATTCAGTGAAATATTTTTAAAGCAGTTTGAATTTTTTTGTGTAAATTTTAAAATTTATATTTGATTTTTTTGTTGTTTTTTGATCGAAATATTTTAATATATTTTTTACATAAACAAAATCAATAAAAAAAATAATACAAGAAATTTTATAATTTTTTTCATTAATATTGAATTTGAATTATTTCTATAAAAAAAATAATACGTGTTTTAATTTAGTTATTAAAAAAATAAATTTATTATTAAAAAAAGAAAAAAAAAATTTTTTTAATACACCTCCCCCGAAAAAAGTAAAAAGGGGGCACAGTCGAGGCCGAGGCTTTGGGACAGTACCCTAAAAAAATTTTATAGTTTAATTTATTGAATTTTTGATATAATAAAATAAAAAAGAATAAAGTTATTATTTAATAATATTTAATTTAAGAAAAAGTATTTTTCAAATACCCCCCCGAAAAAAAGTAAAAGGGGGTGCATGGTACCCTAAAAAAACTAAAAATATTAAAATAAAAATAAAAATAAAAAAACTTTTATAGTTTAATTTATTGTATTTTTTAATAAAATAAAATTAAAAAAATAAAGTTATCCTTTAAAAAGAAAAAATATGTTCAAATACCCCCCCCGAAAAAAGTAAAGGGGGGTACCCTAAAAAAACTAAAATATAAAAATAAAAACTTTTATAGTTTAATTTTGTTGTACTTTTTAATACAATAAAATTAAACTATAAAAGTTTTTTTTATTATAATATTTTCAAGGTATCATCCCCCCCTTTTGCTGTTTTTGAGGTGGGGGGGGGGTAAAATACTTATTTATTTATTTAAAAAAATTAATCATTTATAACAAACAAAAAAGAAAGAAAAACGGCATAAGTTTAATTTTTCAAATTTCAAATTGATATTGAAGATTCAAGTTTGATCCCACGTGTGTAAATTTAATTTCCTCTTCCCAGTCTGACATAAGGTCGAAAGTCAAGAGCGCTCGGTGTGGATCAAACTCATTGTTTGATGAACTTAATTGGTCGACGTTGACGAGGTACTCAACTACAACTTTTTATGATATTTAAAAAATTTTTAAATCATAGTTTGGCACAAGGCTATCATTTTGGGTCACTCGGTGATTATCAAGCTCACTATTATTCAAATACTGGTAATAATAAATATAAGCAAACTAGTACCGTAAACCTTAGGTATTTGGAATTTGCTTGTTAACCATCACTTTACGATGTGGTGACCCCCCTCCCCCCTAAAAATGAGGATCTACAGTGGCTTGTGTAATGCGAGGTATTCATAACTAATGTAGTTTTTTAGTTTGGCGTAAGGCTAAGGATATGGAGCACTCGGTGTGGATCGAACTCACTAATAATGACCCACTAGCTGAACTCTCTCTCTCTCTCTCTCTCTCTCTCTCTCTCTCTCTCTCTCTCTCTCTCTCTCTCACACACACACACATTTGTCATATCAGTTTGTAGTTAGACTTGTTAACCATTACTTTATGGTATGGTGACCCCCTCCCCCATCAAAAAAAAAAAGATTCTTCTGGTAGAGGTCCCCAATGAGGATCTCCAGCGGTTTGTTTAGTGCGAGGTATCCATTAGTTTGGCGCAAGGCCAGTAATATAGAGCATTCGGTGCTAATAATGGCCCGCTTGTCAACCATCTCTTTCTCTCTTCTTTCTCTCTCTTTCTTTCTTCTCTTTCTTTCTCTCTCTCTTCTTTCTTTCTTTCTCTCTTTCTCTCTCTCTCTTCTCTCTCTCTTTTCTCTCTCTCTTCTTCTCTCTTTCTTTCTCTCTTTCTCTCTTTCTCTCTTCTTTCTTTCTCTCTTTCTTTCTTTCTCTCTTTCTCTCTTTCTTCTTTCTCTCTTTCTTTCTTTCTCTCTTTCTTTCTCTCTTTCTCTTTCTCTCTCTCTCTTCTCTCTCTTTCTCTCTCTCTCTTTCTCTTTCTCCCTTTCTCCCTTTCTTTCTCTCTCTCTCTCTTTCTCTTCTCTCTCTCTCTCTGTTTCTCTCTGTTTCTCTCTGTTTCTCTCTCTCTTTCTCTTTCTCTCTCTTTCTCTCTCTTTCTCTCTCTTTCTCTCTTTCTCTTTCTTTCTTTCTCTCTTTTCTTTTTTCTTTTTTTTCTTTTTTCTTTTTTTTCTTTTTCTTTTTTTTCTTTTTTCTTTTTCTTTTTCTTTTTTCTTTTTCTTTTTCTTTCTTTCTTTTTCTTTTTTCTTTCTTTCTTTTTCTTTTTTCTTTTTTTCTTTTTTCTTTTCTTTTCTCTCTCTTTTTCACACACACAATTTGTCATATTTTACAAAGGTCAGCTTAGTACACATCAGTGTTGAGTGAATGAATCTCTTCCTCTAAAATCAGCATTCGAAATTTGATTTTTTTTCTTTCCTATCATGAATGATTTTAATGCAAGATTGAAATATTTATCCAAGCTTTAGTTCGCATAACAGAGCCAATGAAGGGGGGGGGGTAGCAGGAAGACTGTGTAGCTCCAGTCTTCTAAGTGAAGAGGAAGCTTCTTAAAATTATCATTTCGAGAATCCGCTCTTGTAAATATTGAAAACAAATCCAGATCTATCTATCTATCTATCTATCTATCTATCTTCGTGTGTGTAATGTCCATCTATCTGTCTATCTATCTATTTTCGTGTGTGTAATGTCCATCTATCTGTCTATCTATCTATCTTCGTGTGTGTAATGTCTATCTATCTATCTATATCTATATATATATATCTATAACTATCTATATCTGTCTATCTATCTAATATATATATATATATATATATATATATATATATATCCATCTATCTATCTATATCCATCTATCTATCTATATCTATCTATCTATCTATATCCATCTATCTATCTATATCCATCTATCTATCTATCTATATCTATCTATCTATATCCATCTATCTATCTATCTATATCTATCTATCTATATCCATCTATATCTATCTATCTATATCCATCTATATCTATCTATATCCATCTATCTATCTATATCCATCTATCTATCTATATCCATCTATCTATCTCTATCCATCTATCTATCTATCTATCTATCTATATCCATCTATCTATCTCTATCTATCTATCTATCTATCTATCTATCTATCTATAATAATAATAATAAAAAGCCAAAAGATTCGGGAGGGGGTATTTTACTATTTTATTTCAACATAGTCTCCTTTCTTTCCTTGACAGTGCCTTTAGTGTTAAATATTAGTGGCATAAATTTGAATACAGCCAGACATTCAGATAAAAGTCCTAATATATCACACTACGAACTTATATTTCCCCCTCTCTCTCTCACACACACACACACACATACACACACACATATATATATATAGAGAGAGATGACTGGCATTTAGAACTGTCTTAATCTAACTCCTTTATCTACTAGGATATGTGTTCAATTGGACAATCCAGTGTGAATTTTTTCAATTGCAAAAGTTACAATTTATTTTGTAAAAACGGATTTTAAGTAGCCTCTTGGCAGGCATCTTGATCAAAATGGATGAAAAAAACCTTTTAAATATATCAAAAATAAATTATATGTGTAATATTATTTTGCTTTTTTACTGATACGCATTATGTTACTACTTTTCGACTTAGACAAAAATTTGACCTTAAATAATCAATTTAATAAATTTTAGTTCGTTTTTAAAAATGAAAAGCAGATGATATTTTGGCAGACCCTACTCTTTTCCCGAATCATCTAGAGAGAGCTTAATGGGTGACCCAACCGGTCACGTTTTGTCTAGTATATATATATATAAGAACGAACTCATTAGTGACGTTCTCATGTGGTCCGACTAGCAAAACTCCACATCAGTCAGCTCTGTGTGGATTCTGGATGCCGTGTGGAAGAAATCAGGGGTCGATGACTGATATCAACGACGGGTGTCGGGGGAGAGTCATAGGAATCCGTGCTGTCAGTGCCACCTCGTGATGATGATGATGATGATGATTGGTATATATATATATACATTTTAATTTGAATGTGTTCTATTCTTAAATCTAATGAAATGATTGTAAACATTTATATTTTTACTTACAAATCTAATTTTATAGATGTGTTTGTAAAATTTTTGAAATATTTCTCCCACATTCCTTGTGCTCTACACACACACACACACAACACACACACACACACACACACACACACACACGTATGTATGTATACAAAAATGGTAAATAATCTATCTAAAAATAGACTTAGTTTTTATTTTGTTTATTTTTATTTAATTTATTTATTTACTTTTTTTTTTTTTTTTTTTTTTTTGAGTTTAGTATCAGAATTTTTTTTTTAATAAATGAAAATGTTCAATATTGCATTAAAGAAAGAAAAAAAAGAATTATTGATAAGTATCAATATCTATGTTGTTTATTTAGTAAACTTAGAATAGTTTTGAGGTCACCCAGTGAGAAACGAATTCTGTAGTATCTGCTACACCAGCTCACTAACAATCAAATCATACGGTCTCTTTATTTTTATAAATAAACGCGCGCACACGTGTGTCTGTGTGTATGTGAGTGATATACATGTGTGTGTGTATGTGAGTGATATACATGTGTGTGTGTGTGTGTGTGTGATATACATGTGTGTGTGTGTGTGTGTGTGTATGTGTGTGATATGCGCGCGCGTGTGTGATGTGTGAGTGATATGCATATGCATACGTGTGTCTGTGTGAAAGAGTGATATGCATACGTGTGTGTGTTGTGTGATATGCGTGTGTGTGTGTGATATGCGTGTGTGTGTGTGTGATATGCATGTGTGTGTGTGTGTGTGTGATATGCATACGTGTGTGTGTGATATGCATACGTGTGTGTGTTTGTGTGTGTATGATATGCATACGTGTGTGTGTTTGTGTGTGTATGATATGCATACGTGTGTGTGTGTGTGATATGCATACGTGTGTGTGTTTGTGTGTGTATGATATGCATACGTGTGTGTGTGTGTGATATGCATACGTGTGTGTGTGTGTGATGTGTGTGTGTGTGTGTGTGTGTGTGTGATATGCATACGTGTGTGTGTGTGTGTGTGTGATATGCATACGTGTGTGTGTGTGTGATATGCATACGTGTGTGTGTGTGTGTGATATGCATACGTGTGTGTGTGTGTGTGTGTGTGTGTGTGTGTGTGTGTGATATGCATACGTGTGTGTGTGTGATATGCATCTGTGTGTGTGTGAGTGTATATATATATATGAATGTGTGTGTATGTGCGTGTGCATTTTGGCAAGCAGCTCCTCCCTAATAGCTAGATCGTTGCTACACAGTCTTCCCTCTTCTCACTTAGCTTTAAGTTTCACAGCAGGGCTTATACACGAAGCTATTGCTATAATAAGTCGTAGTACCACTAGTAGACGAGAGAAATAGAGAGAGAGGGGGAGAGAGAGAGAGAGAGAGAGAAAGAGATAAGGAATCTAATTTATTGGCTTTGACTGCAAAACTGAACAAGAAGGGGAGGGGGGGGGAGGAGGAGGAGTGAAAGCGAACAGGATTCCCAGCACAAGTGAAGCCACGTGCTTCGAATTTTTAATTCACTCACTATTTTTCTAGCATAAATAATGGTCCATTCAATACCTCATTAATTCGGGGGACAAGAGGCGGTAGCTTAGTGGGGGAGCAAGATGAGGGGGGGGCGGGCGGAGGGAGCTTGTGTGAATAAGAATAGTAAAAAAAAAAAAAAGAATGCCCCCCCTCCGGGTCCCCCAAACGAATGATATATATATATATATATATATATATTAAAATAGTAGGTTTATATCTACTGCGAGATGGAAATATTTCTCTAAGCTTTGTATTATAAAGTCAGTGGTGGGGTGGGGTAATTATAGGAAGATTGTGTAGCGGAGCCTAATTTAAATAATTATTTCGATAACCTGCTTGTAAATACGGGAAACCAACTAATATCTATCTATCTATCTGTCTATCTATCTCTCTATCTACCTGTGTATCTCTCTCTCTCTCTCTATATATATATATCTATCTATCTATATATATATATATATATGCACACACACACACGAGGGTAGGTTGAAAAGTTCGTATGATGACGTCATTTTGAGAACTTGTCTAATGGAATCCAAGCACTGCAACACCGATGGAAGTATTGTGTGGACTGCAAGGGAAGTGGGGGGGATGCTATGTTGAAAAATAAATCTCATTTAGTCACATTCCACGTACTATTCAGTACCACAAGGATGGGTTCTGGCATTAAATAACCCACGAAGGTTGATATGCCATCAAACAAAGAAACAAAACTATATTTCGATGACATCTAAAGCCGATAAGAACAGATACTATATTTTGATCTTCGCTAAAAGATCGGAGGGGGGGGCTGTTATCTGGCTCCCTACTTGGGTAGGGGTGCTATAATGTGATATAAAGTTGACTTTAGTGCACGAGTACTGGCAAAAATTGTCCACTAGTTTTGGGACGCCTCGAGACTTACCGAATCAGTCGGTTGGTCACGCTAAGCCCTAGCACCTATATGATTGTCCCAACCCTATTGGCAACCCCCATGCCCTTTTTATCGTATATATGCTAGAAGGTGGTGGCTGAGGGTCTTAGTGTCCTGGGTATGACGTTAAATTTAGCGGTGGAGTTCCAATTTTGGATCTGTGTGAAGTGCCAATTCATCGCCATTACTCTCAGGTCCACCCTGACTACCGGAAGTGGTAGTACCTGTTAGTGTCCCATCTATGGGTTAAATAGATACAAAAATGAGTATTAAAGTGTTTTTTTAATTTTTTAATTGGGTTTGAAAAAGAAAAAAAAACAGCAAGAATGAATGAAATATGTCTTCGGCATAAAATAACCCAACAAGGGTTGACATGCCGTAAAATACAACCAACCAATCCAAGAATGAATGAAACAAATAAAATAACCCATCGAGGGTTGACATGCCGTAAAATCCAACAAAATAATCCAATAATGAATGAAACAAATAAAATAACCCAACAAGGGTTGACATGCCGTAAAAGCCAACAAAATAATCCAATAATGAATGAAACAAATAAAATAACCCAAGGGTTGACACGCCGTAAAACCCAACCAACCAAAGAATGAACGAAACAAATAAAATAACCCAACAAGGGTTGACATGCCGTACAATCTAACCCTCTACCAACCACTCAACCAACTCTTATCTAGTATCGACCTTGACCCTGTCCCTTTGAATTCGACAGGTGCTGCCTGTGGGTGAGATATCCTTGAAACCGGACATGCGTGTTGGTTTCCTCTTTAGCATAAAGCTGTCCCATTTCTAATGGTGAAGGTAGGATTTATACCCACCCACCCCAATTTGTGAAAAATAAAAGGTATATTTCTTATTTCTGTGTAACTAAAAATATATATGAATAAATGAAAAAGGTGTTTTAATTGGTATCAACTTAAAAATGAAGTTAAGCGAAAATTAATCTGTTCTGTATTTGAATGGGTGACCATTAGGGATCTCCAATCTGTCGTGTCAAATTTACCCCCCTCTCCTGTATTTAACACAAGGAAATTTAAATAAAGGTTAATATTATCTTCAAAATTGTTGACCATTCAATAAAAGGCAAGGCTGTCTAGTTATCTATCAGATAAAGCAAAAAGTATTCATTCAATTTTTAATCCTAATAAAAGAATTTGAAAATGTATTTTTCTTTTAAAGTGATTTATTTGTTTTATTGAGACGATTTTATTTAAGAAAAAATAATTATCTATTCATCTGTGTACGTATCTATTTGATGTATATGCACACACACACCACACACACACATATATAGATATGCAAATATATATATATATATAGGGGCCGGGTTAGCTCAGTCGGTAGAGCGTTCGGCTAGGAATCACAAGGTTCCTGGTTCGATACCGTCCCTCACCAACTCAGCGTATGAATAGCACAGGGATCTGTGCGGTAAATTAAGGAGCTGATGGTAGGTGTGTCGCCTTACCCCAGATGCTAAAACAATCTTCTTGGTCTAGCACTAGAGAAAAGGGGATAGTCTTCCTCGCTGATTGGCTGATACCGACTTTAGGCCACCCAGACGACTTTACTTATATATATTCTTACTTATTATTATTATATTATTATTACTTATATATATATATATAGAGAGAGAGATACACACACATAGATGAAAAGACACACACACACACACACACACACACAGATAGGTATACATATAAATAGATACACACACACACACACATAGATAGGTATACATATAAATAGATACACACACACAGATAGATAGCTGGAAAGTCAGACACACGTAGATGGCTAGATAGACATACACACATAGATGGATGGATAGACAGACACACACACACACTCACTCTCACACACAGATAGATAGACTCGCATACACAGAGAAAGACACACATTGATGGATAGATAGACATACAGTGAGAAAGACACATACACACAGAGAGGTTTGTGTTTATTTTCAGTATTAACAAGAATGTTTTCGAGATGATTAATAGACTCCCCCTCCCCCGCTCCCTGAGAAAAACTGGCTACACAATCTTCCTCTACCCCCCCCCCTCTATTGACTTTGTCATACAAAACAACGCCTAGCAAAATATCTTAATCTTGCATTAAAATCTTTCACGTTGGTAAGAAAGGAAAACATTGACCTAAAAAAACAAAAAATAACTTTATAATGCGGATTTTCAAGGTTGTCAGACTTTTCTCCTTCGAAATATTCACTCTATACAATCTTCCTATCCCACATCGCCATGTACTAAGCTGACCTTAGTTTATAAATATGAAAATTGTGTGTGTGTGTGTGTGTGTGTTCGGAGGAAACTTCGAAAATAAAACAATGACAAAGTGAATATGTGTACAGTGTGAGGAGTGAAGGATTTAATATATCCGACAAAATGGGGTTGAGAATAGATCAAAAAGTGGATATAACAACACAACAACTATATTGATATTTCGCCTCATTGTTAGCAGAAGCTTAAAAAAGCTTCGGCTAACAATTCAAGCTTTTTAAGCTTCTGCTAACAATGAAGCGAAATATCAATATAGTTGTTGTGTTGTTATATCCACTTTTTTAATCTATTCTCAACCACAGTGTGTCTGTCTGTCTGTATATGTATGTATGTGTGTGTGTATGTATGTATATATACACAGATACTCTGTCATCTAGTGATAGTGTGTATATTATACACATTAGCTATCACCAGATCTTGCTTTTTGAGCAAAATTAATGAAGATTTGATTTATATTCATGAAGATAATTAAAAAAAAAATTTAAATGATAACGGCATGGAATTTTTTTTTCTTTTTACATTTAATATCTTAAATAGGAGATTCTGATTTTTCTTTTCAGAGTGTATGTGTACTTTTGTTTTCTGAGCCCCCCACCCACCAGTCCAGATCAACGCCATCAAGGTCATTTTTTAAAAAATTAGGATTTTAATGGGGCATCCTGTGAGGATATAACTCGTAAGATCTATGAGATTACCTTTTTTTTTGTCCCCAGGCGAAGCTGGGTAGTCACTTCTAGTAGTATGTAGATACAATTGTTTGTGTGGTTAGAGAGCTCAGTAAAAGTTTAAAATCTTAAATTAATTTTAAAAAAAGGATAAAAATTTATTTGAGTTTTATTTAGTCGATTTAAAAAAAAAATTTTGTGGGTGAATTTAAAAAAATCGAATTTGTTTTTGTTGCGTTGGTAATTTAATTTTTTGGTAAAACTTGCACATTATACTGAAAATCCCGATATTACAGGGTGACCCAGAAAAAACAGAACCCAAATTATTCATTTATTTTCCCTTTAAACTAACCCTAAACCCCCCTAGTTAAAAATAAGTTTTAATACAAAATTTGTGGGTTCTGTTTTTTGTGGGTCACCCTGTATACACAGTGACCCAGAAAAAACATGCCAAATTATTTATTTATTTTCCCATTAAACTAACCCTAAACCCGCCTAGTTAAAATTAAGTTTTATTACAAAATTTGTGGGTTCTGTTTTTTCTGGGTCAGGGGATTTTGAGTATGATTTGCAAGTTTTACCAATTTTTTTTTTTTCAATTAAATAAAAATTGATAAAAATTTGCTCATGTTTTATTTAGTCGATTTAAAAAAAAAAAATTTGTGGGTAAAAATTTTTTCTTGGCCTTTTTGAAAAAAAAAATTTTTTTTTAATAAGTAAACAAAACAAAAGTCGTTTTTTACCACATACCTAAAAAATGCACAATGTTTCCTTCAATACACACACTAACAGCGCTACATACTCACACCTTAAAATAGAATATTTGATGTCATATTTCAAAACCGTCTCCTTTTTTCAAACTTCAGAAAAATTTTAAACAGACTGAATAAGAAGGATTACCACTCACTTTTTCTCATCATTCTGTGATATATAATTTCTTATCTTATGCCCTGAAGATGATCTATTTAATAGATCGAAACACTGCAGCGTCGGCCAATAAACTCACCACTTAACCCATTTAAACCTGTGTTTTTTCAATTTTCTTGATATATTACATACCGTCGGATTTACTTCCTCTCTTCACACATATATATATATATATATATATATATATATATATATATATATATATAATTTAATTTATATAAAAAAAATCTACCAATTACTTTGTGTGTGTGAATCATAGAGCACGTGAACTAAACGAAAAAGTCATAAGCCTGTGTAACTGTAGTCGAACTTTTCTTTTTTTTTTTTTTTTTTTTTTCAAAACACCAGTCCCACCTAAAATTGTTATTACAAAAAACACACCACGTGACATTACTAATTGTCAGGAGTAGTAACACATTTTCTTTCTTTCTTTTCTTTTTTTTCCAAAAGAAAGAAAAAGAGAAAGAGAGAACATATGTTTAAATTGTTCTCATTTCTAGAAACTTACTAACCTACTTCTTTCTACTTTTCGAGTCTACGGACTCACTTAGTTTATTATTATCGTAAATTTTCAAAGATCACAGTTTGTTTTTATTTATTTATCCCAAGATACTAGCCAAAGTCGAGATTCCAACGAGAGAGAGAGAGAGAGAGAGAGAGAGAGAGAGAGAGAGAGAGAGAGAGAGAGAGAGAGAGAGAGAGAGAGAGAGAGAGAGAGAGAGAGAGAGAGGTGTGTGTGTAAAGATATAATAATGATAAATAATATATAAAATCGTAATAAGAATAATATAAAGAATAGTAATAATGATTATATAATATAAAACAATAATAATATAAAATTATGATAATGATGAAATAATAAGATAAAATAATAATATGAAAATATAATGATGAAATAAAATATAAAATAATAATAATAATGGTGAAATAAAAATATAAAATAATAATAATAATGAAAAAACAAAAAATAAAATAATAATAAAAATAATAATATAAAAATAATAATAAATATAAATAATAAAAAAATAATATATAAAAATAATAATAATATATAATAATAATAATATAAGAATAATAATAATAAAAAAAAATATAATATAATAATAATAATATAAAAATATAATAATATAATATATAAAAATATGATAATATAATGATAATAATAATAATAATAATATAAAAATATAATAATAATGATAAAATAAAAATATGATAATATAATGATAATAATAATAATGATAAAATAAAAATAGAATAATAATAATATAAAAATGTAATGATATTACAAAAATGTAATAATGATAAAATAAAATATAATATTGATAAAATATAAAATAATAATGATAAAATAAAAATATAATAATATTGATAAAATATAAAAATAATAATAATAAAATATATACAAAATAATAATAAAATAAAATATATACAAAATGATATATAGAAAATTATAATAATAAATTAGTAAATGTATTGTCCGAATTTCCTGTTTATTTTATCTTTTATTAATTAACTAACTTGTTATGATTATGAAGAAGTTTAAATATAAATTTCAAAATGAACTTTTTGCTAAGGCGGGAAAAGAAAGAAAGAAAGTAATTAAAAATCAATTTCCAATTGGCGGGAAGTTGATTATTGGATTACATTTTATTTTTACTCACTCTCCTCCTCCTCCTCCTCCTCCTCCTTCTGGCTTTAATGAAAACAAAAAATCGGGTTGCAAATCTTCAATCTGAAAATAAACTTGAAATAAATATTTTTTTAAAAGCACAATCACCTACTACTAGTTCTTCTCTTGCTTCTTCTCTTGCTTCTTTTTCTTCTTTCTTCTTCTTTTTTTCTTTTTTTCTTTTTCTTTCTTTTTCTTTTTTTCTTTTTTTTTCTTTTTTTCTTTTTTTTCTTTTTTTTTCCTTTTTTCTTTTTCTCTTCTCTTTTTTTTCTCTCTCTTTTTTTTCTTTTTTTTTCTCTTTTTTCTTCTCTTTCTTTTTTTCATTTTTTCTTCTTTCTTTTTTTTCTTTTTCTTCTTCTCTTTTTTTGTTTCTTTTCTCTTCTCTTTTTGTTTCTTTTTCTTCTTCTTCTTTTTGTTTCTTTTCTTCTTCTCTTTTTTTGTTTCTTTTCTTCTTCTCTTTTTGTTTCTTTCTTTCTTCTCTTTTTGTTTCTTTTTCTTATAAAATAATTTTTTTCTTTTTCTTTTTTCTTCTCTTTTTCTATTTTCACTTTATCTTCTCTTTCCTTTTTTTCCTTTTTCCCTATTTGTTTATTTATTTATAGACTTTGAAAAGTAAAAGTTCAAGTGTCTGGACATTTTATTATTATTATTATTATTATTATTCATTTCTTTCTTTCTCAAGTCTACTACGACGTTGTTTAAAAGCAACGACGTTAGTCTTCTTTTCAATCAGGGGGGAAAAACAATCCACTACAAGGTCAAGTTTAAAGTAACGGGGGGGGGGGTTGCTGATGACCCTCCTGTCTGCTTATGGGTAGAGGACTGAAATTGTTCAGTCCCCTGGGCATTTCTTTTTTGGGAACGCACCAGTTATTATTCTTGACCTTTCTCTATTTAAGTACAATGGGGAGGTACAGCCTGGTAGGGGAACCTCTCCTCATACCTAGACATTTGCTTCTCATAAAAAAAGCTAGTGTAGGTTAACAACGGAAGGCGTGTGTGATAGTTAGACTCACTTTTTATTTATAGTGGACGCAAGGACTCGTATAAAATTCTAACCCTAACAAGGTGAATTCTTGTCAAGTACCATTTTTAAGAAATTAACTTTTAGAAAGATTGTTTTAAAGTTTGTTTGTATCACAGAATTGCACAACAACTAATTTTTAAGCAATTGCCTTTGAGATAATCCCAGGTTGCTTGTAAACAACTATTTTAATCTTTTAGCTTTTAGATAGTTTGAAATGAATTTAAATATATTTCAAATATATTTGGGTTAAACTTGCAAATCGTCGTCAAAATTAAAATGGAAACTTGCGAATTGGGTTAAGGGTTTGGGGATTAAGGTTGTTTTAAATTACGTATTGCTTAAAAAAACAAATTAATATATATTTAATGTTGAAAAATATTTTTTAAATCAAGTTTAATTGAAATTATACATTGCAATACTAACACAAACAACTGAGACTAATGTGTCTACCGTTGGATTCAATAATCAATTTCAATGGTTAATTAAATGTATAGTAATTTGGATTTATTTTCAAGCAATACGTAATTAAAAACAACCGTAACCCCCAAACCCTTAAACCGTAACCCAATTAGCAAAAAAGTTCATACACTGTAGTTAAACTGTCATGGATCACTACCAAATAAGTTTCCGTTTTAATTTTGACGACAATTTGTAAGTTTAATCATTGTTTTAAAGTTTGTTTGTATCACAGAATTGCACAATTATTTTTAAGCAATTATTATTATTATTATTATTTTTATTTATTTATTTATTTATTTATTTAGATAATCCCAGATTGCTCGTCAATAACCATTTTAATCTTTTAACTTTTAGGTAGTTTGAAATAAATTTAAATATATTTCAAATATATTTGCTAGACTAGGACCGGTAAAATAAGCTCGAAAAGCCTGTCTATTTTACGGGGACCGGCAAACTATTCTATTCGTTTGATTTAACCCCTACACATTCGTTTGATTTAACCCCTACACATTCGTTTGTTAAAGTTACTACCAGTGAAGAAGAAAGAAAGAACTTGTTTCCTACCCCCTCCTAAACAAATATTCCCCACCCAAAGACTGCTGATCTCTAGAGACACTCCCTGTTTGCCATTTAACTGTCTTTCCTCGAACCCCACGAGGAAGACTATTTAATATTCACACTTAGCTAACGAATACTGAAACTAAAAATCCCAAACCCCAAAAAATAAGTAAAAAAAAAATGTCAAACATACCTACTCATTTAAAAAAAAAAAAGATTTTTTTATGGGGGCCTTGCGTAGTGTAATGGTTAACAAACTAGACTGACAGAGCATTACTATTGAGTTCGAGTCTCACTGGGTGCCTCATACTCCCGACCTTGTCACCATAGCTAAAAGCTAAGCTTAGTAAACAACTACCTAATTTTTTTTTCTCGTCGACCACGAGGAGAAATTAAATTCAAGTAGTGTGGGCGATACTGGGCAATATCGCCCAATGATTAACTTAAAATAAATTTAGATTTTTTGTCGCACTGTTGTTCTCATCTTTAATGTCGTATGTATAGACACAACGTTTATACACGAAGTGTTCCAAAGTATTACCATCACGAATAAATATTTATCGTTTGGAACACATACCACAATAAGATAGTGGTATGTATAAAGTTTATACATACGTATTGTTGTGTTTATAAAGATGAGGACAACAGTCCGAAAGATCAAAATTATTCACATGAAGCCTCATCTCAAAAATACAAATAAATTTTGCTTTATTTTCTTTCATGTCTGAATTAAAAAAAAAAATTCTGGACCATATGATCTTTAGGCACCCCTTTTGCGATCTCGTTTCACAAGGACATTTTTTTAATTTACACCGCCAAAATCCGGTTGTTTGTTAACAGATGATTTTTAGATTTTTTTAAAAATTTATAAAACTAAACCCTAACCCCTAACAAACAACCGGATTTTGGTGGTGTAAATGAAAAAAAAAAGTCCTTATGAAACGAGATCGCAAAAGGGGTGCCTATGGGTCTTTTTTATTTTTTATTTATTTATTTTTTAGTATTTATTTATTTTAAGAAATATTTCTTTATGGTCGTAATTTCTGGACGAACGCATATCGGAGTCAATAGAAAATAAGTTCTCGGTGAAACTAACATTCCTTTAACTTAATCAGGCATAAGGTCACATTTTAAGGGAGCGCTCGGTGAATATCTAAACTAGCTTAGTAAATATTTTCGACGATCTTGTTTAAAACTTGTCCCACTACGAGGTGCCCTGAGGTATTTCTCGTTTTATCTGACACCCACATGCGAAACTACAAAATTAAGGACACTCCTGGGAATTGAAATGGTATAGTCTACCTTTTACTAATCACGGCGAAGCGTTGGTTGGCTGGTTGGATTTTTACGGCATGTCAACCCTTGTTGGGTTACTTTATGCTGATGACATTTTGTTTTATTCATTCTTGTTGAGTATTCAATTTTTTTTTCAAACTCAATTTAAAAAAAATCATTTTTCTAATTAACCTATATATATATATATATATATATAATATATATATATATAGGTTAATTAGAAAAATGATATATATATATATATATATATGGTATTTGTGGAAAAAGTGACTTACCGGTGAAAATGGTCACAGTGGTTAGTTGATGCAAGTTTCACAATGATAAGGCAGCGATATAACAAATATAAAGTGCTCAATACGTTAGTAGAGCAAATTTATTATCATAAAGGTACACGGTAATAACCTACTCGAGTTTCACCATAAGGATCTTCAGGGTTAAATCTACTGGATTAATCAAGATATTGATTAATTGCAGTTAATTGCACGCGTGTTTTTTTTTTTTTTTTTTTTTTGCGATAAACCGTTTATCGCAAAAAAATACACACGTGAAATCAACTGCAATTAATATCTTTATTAATCCAGTGGATTTAACCCTGAAGATCCGTATGGTGAAACTCGAGTAGGTTATTACCGTGTACCTTTTGATAATAAATATATATATATATATATATCCCTGACGACGGTCGTTCTTCTGTATACTTAAAAAAAAAAAACTTTTCATATATTTATTATTATTATTATTATTATTATTATTATTATTATTATTATTATTATTATTCATGTTGTATTTAAAATAATAAGAAATAGAATACATTGTGTACAACGACATCCTCTCGGCCGAAACACGTGTCGGCACGTCATTAAACATTTGTAGCCATTCAACATTTTCTTTCTTTTTATTTAATTTTTTCAGTATATATATATATATATATATATACCAACATCTCTGCACGAGTAGGACATAACACAAGGTCAATTTCTTATCGGAATTTAACGGGTTTAAATCCAGAGTTTTCCTTCTCCTATACTGGTTACCTAGCCAAGGTTGAAGAACCCAGTCTGCCTTACATAGTTGGATGGATAATAGTTGGGTTCATACCTTTCCCAAGAGTATTAGCGCTATGTGAAATGCAAAAAGTTTCGTCCAGGATTTGAACTCTGTTCGACGAGTTCATTTCCTACGACTCTAACCGCTACACCACGCACTTCCAAGATCGTTAGTGTTTGGAGTATTCTCGGTGCTTCTAAAGTTGAATATCACCCGAAATATTTTTTTTTCTATCTAAATATTAAATTACCTCTCCATTTTAATATATTTTTTATTATTTTTTACTTAGCTTCATATTCAGATCACGCAATCTTTGATCGTTTTTTTTCTTCGTTTTCATTGAATTATTTTCTGATAATTCCAAATTTCTGCCAATGCAGAATTGGCCAACATTTCGAATTTAGGTGAATGCGATGAAAATGATTGAAATGATGCAACACTTAATTTCTATTTACCTTACAGAAAGTAAGTTTATATCATTTAATAATAATAATAGTAGTAGTAGTAGTAATGATAATATAATGATGATGATATAGTAGTAGTAATGATAATAATGATGATAGTATAGTAGTAATGATGATAATGATAGTAGTAATAATAATGATGATGATAGTAGTAGTAGTAATGTAATAATAATGATGATGATGATGATGATGATGATAGTAGTAGTAGTAGTAATATATGATGATGATGATGATAGTAGTAGTAATAGTAATGATGATGATGAATAGTAGTAGTAGTAGTGATGATGATGATGATAATAGTAGTAGTAGTATGATGATGTAGTAGTAGTAGTAATGATGATAATTATAGTAGTAAGTATGTAATGATGATAATAATGATATGATGATATAATGATATTAGCAATAATAGTAGTAGTAATAATGATAATGATGATGATAATAATAATGATAATAGTAAATGTAGACTTTGCGGTAATAGAGATGAGACTGTAAACCATATACTCTGCGAATGTAGCAAACTAGCACACACAAAACTAGACACGACTGGGTTGTGAAGGTGATCCACTGGGAATTATGCAAAAAATTAAATTTTGACCATGCAAAAAAATGGTATATGCATAAACCAGAATCTGTTCTTGAGAACGAAACGCATAAAATTCTCTCGGACTTTGAAATAAAAACGGATCACCTTATCCCAGCAAGAAGACCAGACCTAGTGTTGATAAACAAAAAAGAAAGAACTTGTCAACTGGTGGATTTTGCAGTGTCAGCAGATCACAGGGTGAAGCTAAAGGAAAATGAAAAAATAGACAAATATCTGGACCTTGCCAGAGAACTGAAAAAGTTAGGTCTTTTCTTGTGCAACCTCTCCAAATTGTCGTTTGAAGTGTTCATATAATTGTTTTTCTTCCCATTTTTGTTTTCTAGTCTTTGTTTTTCTGTTTGTCCATCTGTCACTTCTACTATTGTTGGCCGCTATAAGTAATTTGTCTTTGCTCTTTCTTGTGTAATCTTCAAGTTGTTGGATTGTGGTTTCTACGCAGTCCTCTATGTTGGCAAGACCTCTTCCCCCTTCCTTTCTTGACACATATAATCTATCTCTATCGTCTCTAGGGTGGAGAGCCTTGTGCATATTCATTAACTTTCTCGTCCTTTGGTCAATCTGCCTGAGTTCTTCTTTTGTCCATTTTAAGAATGGTCCTGAGTATCTTATAATGGGGACAGCCCAGGTATTGATTCCTTTATTATTTGCTCCTTTTGAGTTTTCACATCAGCATTAGCTGATGGTCTTTCACTGGAGTCTGAGTGACAGCAAGTCTCCTCAGGTCTCCATGACTCTTCTGAGTATTCTGGCAGATTGCAGCAGTGCAGTGTTCTGAATGGTTTCAGCCCTTCCTCTGATTTCCAAACATTCCAGACCCTTTTCCAATCCTTTTGGGACTGTTCCAAGTACACCAACTACAATTGGTATAACCTTCACTTTCATATTCCATATTATTCCTATTATTATTATTATTATTATTATTAAAAAGTTAAATCCCAAAATTACAATTCCTTGTAAGTAGATACTTTTATTGTAGGGAAAGGAAAGTCTAACATAGAATATTTAACACAGCTTAACACTTGTACCCAATCATATTTAATGGAATGAGAACAGTCTACCCCGTGGATTGAATAAAGGGTTCGGTTCGAAGTTCCATGAAGGCTCCCGATTACAATAAGAAAAACCTGAAGAAGGCCGGAGGACAGATCGGCTGTAACGTTGTGTAGATAACAATGACAATGTGGACAATAGTCCGAATAATCCAATTTTTTTTTCTTTCTTCGTCTATTCCATTGTCACGTGGGTGACTGAAAAGTGAAAATGAATCCATACCCCTTTTCCCTCCGGTTTCCCTCACCCCCCCCTTTGAAACAAAAGGAAGTAGTACGAAGATGACGTACTTGAAACCTGGCCGATTTAACCAAAAATCTTCAAAATGGATAAATGCCAGAAGATCTGAAATCTTTTTAGGAAGATTTCTGCCCCCCCCCCTCCGAATCTCTTCACCGAAATTGGTTTAAGACTTCTTCGAAATTCAAGAGAGTAAGCACCTGCTTGTGACTTTTTGGCGAATTCTTTCTCACAAAAAACCCAAAAAAGAACCAAGAAATAAATATTTGTCTAAAATTGTAGAGATGCTGTACGAGTACAGGGCAGTGTCCGGTGTTTGAGCACCGAAGTACTATAACTCCTACTACAACCTTTTTTCTTTCTTTTTTCTTTTTTTCTCTTTTCTTTCTCTCTTTTTGCTTTCTTTCTTTTTCTCTATCTTTCTTTTTTTTCTTTTTTTTTTTCTTTTTTTTCTTTTCTTTTTTTTTCTTCTTTCTCTTTCTTTTCTTCTTTCTCTTTTTCTTTCTTCTCTTTCTTTTTTCTCTTTCTTTTTCTCTTTTTCTCTTTTCTTTCTTTTTCTCTTTCTTCTTTCTTTTCTCTTTTCTCTTTCTCTTTTCTTTCTCTTTCTTTTCTCCTTTTCTCTTTCTTTTCTCCTTTTCTCTTTCTCCTTTTCTCTTTCTCTTTCTCCTTTTCTCTTTCTCTTTCTCCTTTTCTCTTTTCTTTTCTCTTTTCTCTTTCTCTTTCTCCCCTTTTCTCTTTTCCTTTTCTCTTTCTCTTTCTCCTTTTCTTTCTTCTCTTTTTTTTCTTTATCTCTCTTTCTTTTTCTTTATCTCTCTCTTTCTCTCTCTTTATCTCTCTCTTTCTCTCTTTCTTTTTCTTTATCTCTCTTTCTCTCTCTTTATCTCTCTCTTTCTCTCTTCTTCTTCTTATCTCCTCTTTCTCTCTTTCTTTTCTTATCTCTCTCTTTCTCTCTTTCTTTTTCTTTATCTCTCTCTTTCTCTCTTTCTTATTCACATATCCTCCTTTCTAAATTCGAGCATGTGGTGTCGGCGGCCACTCTAACAAATAGGTCCAACTCGTGTGCGCGGGGGGTGAGCCATGGGGGTTGGGGTGGGGGGCTTCATTCTTCCTCTTTTTTCTTGGCTTCTCTTCAAAGCATTTTTTTCTTTTCTTGTTGACAGACTTTACAGTAAACAAGAAACTTTTTGTCTAGTGCAGTTAAGCGAATGTCAATTTAGATATTTTTAGATGCACAAGGCCACAAGAATGAGAGCACTGACCAACGGTTATATTAATATATATATATATATATATATATATATATATATATATATATATATATATATAAGGTTAAGTAAACAAACAAATGTTTATTTTTATATGGCTTTAAGCCGACAATTTTTGGAGGATATGTGCTTAATTGAAGTCATACCTAATTTTGAAAATTAATTAGATAATAATTAATGAATTTAGGCGGGCATATATGTTCAAATGTAAGGCTAAACAAATCGAGAAAATGTCAATCCTGAATGTACATTTCGACCTATCACGTCTCATCAGCAAGGTTATAGACATGGGAGACTGCTCCGTGTGTGACTCGAAACCTCGACTGTCTCAAGCTGACAGGTGAAGTCTCTAACCGTTACACTAGCTTGCCATTCCACGAGGTTTCGAGTCACACACGGAACAGTCTCCCATGTCTATAACCTTGCTGATGGACTAATAGGTCGAAATGTACATTCAGGGATTGACATTTTCTCGATTTGTTTAGCCATACATTTGAACATATATGCCCGCCTAAATTCATTAATTATTAACTAATTAATTTTCAAAATTTAGGAATGACTTCAATTAAGCACATATCCTACACACACACACACACATACACACATATATATATATATATATATATATATATATATATATATATATATATATATATTTTTTTTTTTTCATGAGACCGGCTCGAAATACCCACACTTAAACAATAAAGAGTATTGAAGTTTATATAGATATACGAGCACTTGCTGTGGAAATGGCATAAAATCTATGAATAATAATTGCACGAAATTTAAACTATGAATAACTTTCTGAGCTTATCCGTCTTCGGTTTCTATTTTAAGATCTGGTATCTAAAAAATAAATAAAGATAAGAGGACTTTAAAAAATTAAAAAAAAATGGTTAATGGAAAAAAATTGATTCATTTTTTTTTTTTTAATCCGGTAAATACATATATTCATCGTATTTTTTAGGGGGAAAAAAAGATTAACTTTTTATGTGTGTTGCTCGATTTTTCGATTTACAATAAGGCTATTGTTGCCGGTCAAGGTTGATTTGATAATTAACATAGTAAATAGCATTATAGTGTGTGTGTGTGTGTGTGTGTGTATGAGATAGCGTAGACAGTCAACTGCGTTTGGTAACTGTCAGTTTCTCGTTTATGAATAAAAAAAAAAGAAAAAGTTAAAAACTTTAAAAAAATGTTTTTTTTTAACTTTTTACTTTTTAACACATTTTTTTTACTTTAAAAAAATTTTTAAACATTTTTTACTTTTTTATTTATACTTTTAAAATTTTTACTTTTTAACTTTATTAAATTTATCAGATAATTTTACGGCTGACTTCTGATTTAGGTCGGAAAATTAAAACGGAAAGTTTTTTGGTGGTCCCCAATGACAGTTTAACTAAGTCTATGAATTAACATTTTGCGAATTGGGTTACGGTTTTAGGGGATTAAGGTTGTTTTTAATTACGTATTGCTTAAAAAGAATAAACAACAAAGAAACCAAATTACTATACATTTAATTAACCATTGAAATTAATTATTGAATCTATTATTGAGACAGTTGTTTGTGTTAATATTGCAATGTATAATTTCAATTAAACTTAGTTTTAAAAAAATATTTTCAACATTAAATGTATAGTAATTTGGGTTTTTTGTTTTGTTTTTTTAAGCAATACGTAATTAAAAACAACCATAATCCCCTAAAACTGTAACCCAATTCGCAAAATGTTAATTCATAGACTGTAGTTAAACTGTCATTGGGGACCACCAAAAAACTTTCCGTTTTAATTTTCCGACCTAAATCAGAAGTCAGCCAATATTTCTCGTGAAAGTGTTAGCTTAAATTTAATTTTAATTACATTTTTATTTCCGGTGATCATTGTAAAACTCACAAGTTCGCGAGTTCAATCCTCACTAGATGCCCTAGAATTCTGGTCGAATTTTTTAATATAAATTTTATAGAGCATCTCACTTAGTGTAATGTTTAGCGCGCCAGTCTAGCAGACCATTGTTAGTGATTTGGATCCTCACTGGGTGCCCCATATTTCTGGCCTTTGTACTATGTTATGCTTGGTAAATGACTACTGCTGCTGCTATAATTACCCTCCCCCCTCTTTATGTGGGGGTATGGAATACGATGTCGCCTCATAGGAGGGTAGGATTGAACGCTAAAAAGAGAGCCGTCTTCTTATCCCCTCTCTCGGCGTCATTTTCCATTTTATATGCTAGGTTGGTTAGTCTCCTTAACAAACACACACTCACACTCACAGAAGCCCCACTCCTTCTAGCTTATGCAAAGTACGTCTCTCTCTTTTCTCTCTCTCTCTCTCTCTCTCAAAAAAAAAAAAATAACAGGGTGATTGTAAAGTAACTCCCTATTTTAAAAATCTTAATATATTTTCAGCTAGATATATTAAGTCTGAGACCTGTCAGCTAGTTCCTTATATTTAAAACATTTATCGGCTATACTTGCAAATCGTCGTCAAAATTAAAAACGGAAAATTTTGACGACGATTTGCAACACATCAAACTAAATTTTGAAATTAAAATTAATTTAAAAAATCCAATTCAAAATACTTGACTTTTTTTTTTTTAGTAAGTCAGGTAAGTAATTGTTTTATTTCATTTATTTAACGAATCTTGAAATATTTTCTAAACTGAAATATTTATGTGCAGTTAAGAAAATATTCCAAGATTCGTTAAATAAATGAAATAAAACGATTACTAACATGACTTTAGTTTAATGTGTTGCAAATTCGTCGACAAAATTTTCCGTTTTAATTTTGACGACGATTTGCAAGTTTAGCCCATAATTCACCCAACTTTGCCTTAAAAGTGTTAAAAGATGGGGCATTCACTACTGGTGATGGTAGTATATTCCATGAGTCTACTACAATATGGGTTGGCTCAGTCGGTAGAGCGTTCGGCTAGAAACCACAAGGTCCTAGTTCGATACCGGTCCCCGCCAACTCAGCGTATGAGTAGCACAGGGATCTGTGCGGTAAAGTAAGGAGCTGATGGTAGGTGTGGTGCTCCACCTCAGATGCTAAAACAATCTCCTTGATCTAGCGCTATTGAAAAGGGATAGACTCCCTCGCTGACTGGCTGATACCGATTTTAGGCCGCCCCGACGACTTTACTTACTTACTACCATATAATTTTTTTTCTAAATCATTATTTTTACAAAAAAAAAAAAAAAAAAATAAATAAATAAATAAAATGAATATGAGAAGAACACAACGTAGAGTTTTATTTAAGATTCACCCATTTACGAACAACAATAGCAGAATGTGGAGGAGCACCATCTTGCCTAAAAAACCAATCTTTAATATTCTCCCTCCCAAGTATTGACAACTGGCTAGATTTCATCTTACAGCGTGGTGAGATATCTTTTGGTATTCCTGGTATTGGGAAGGATGGAGGGACCACAATACCCTGTCTGAAGTCATTTCACACCATACTGTCATCTTGGGCCGATTCTGAAAATTTTCAGAGAGTTACTTTTCAATCACCCCATATATAGTAAAAATTCCCATTTTTCAACGAACCCCCTTTGCCCATACTATCACGATAGTACTAAAATCCATACTACTACTACTCCTACTACAATATCTGATAGGGCACAGTGCCCTCTGTGTTAGGCTAGCAATCCATTGCTCTATAACGGGTTCTATTCGTACTGGGTGTATTTTACTTCTGGTTCGTTGATTTCTTTGTTTAATGGCATATAAACCCTCGTGGGTTATTTAATTCCAAAGCCATCCTTGTAGAAGAACAGTAGTGGTACTATTTAACCCATAGCTGAGAATGGCAAACTAGACTAGCAGGCCTTTGTGTGTGAGTTCAATTCATGGTACAATAGTTAGCAATCAGAGATGCTGATAGGTACGCGTCCTGCGTCCTTGACGCACAAAAATCTAAAAGGACGCATCTAAAATCGTAATCCATGCGTTCCAGTGTTTTTCTTTTTTCTCCCCTCACCATTTCAAGCTAACTATAAATACATTTCAATAGTTTCTTAGAAACGAATTACACAGGATAGGTTTAGAGGGTTTTAGTTGGGACATACATTTTCCCGGACACTCATTCAAAGTTATCAGCATCACTGTGTGTGTGTGATATTTATTCATTTTCCCATTAAACTAACCCTAACCCTAACCATAGACCCCCCATGGTTAACATTAACAGTTTTATTACAAAATTTGTGGGTTCTGTTTTTTCTGGGTCACACTAATTTTGACACCTTTGTGCAAGTTCAGAGCTCTGCTGATGAGGCCTAATGGGCTGAAATTTACATACAGAGATCGATTTTTTCTCGATTTGTTTACGCTTTACATTTAAACCAATATGCACGCCTAATTCATTTAATTATAATTAATTAATTAACAAATTAGGTATGACTTTAAGCACATAATCTCCGTAAAATATATATATATTAATCCTAATGAGTCAGTGACTATCTATCTAGGTTTCTCCCAATGAATCATCAGGATAATTGTAACTCATAAAGTCAGAATTATCCTGTTGATCCATTAGGGGAAACCTTGGTAGATAATCTTTTACTCATTACGCTTACTTTATTATTACTAGCAAATATATGCACCCTCCGGGTGCAAGTATTTAAGTTTTAATGTAATACAATATTGTATTAAAGGCCAATGAAACTAAATAAGAATACAGATAAAAAGATTTGAAACAGAGGGAGTATAATAAAAGATTTGAAACAGAGGGAGTATAATAAAAACTGAAACTTACTCTTCCATCACTCTCGTCTTTCATTGTTATTTTTTCTAATTTAAAGTATTTAGTTATAAGAGGAAGTAAAGAATAAAATGACAGTTATTTTATCTTGTTAATGGATTTCATTTAAGATTCATTGAAGAGATTTTTGCTTATATTCATTAAATAAAAACCAAACAGTTAGAAATCAATAATACTAAGCACATATTTATTAAATTCGATTTTTTAATATTAATATGCAAATTAGCCTTCCCGTTCACACTGTAAACCGCTATTTTGTTGTATATATAAATATAATTGCATGTTGTCAGTATGTAGACATAGTTAACAGTATTATAATGTAAGACAATTTTATTAATAATTGAGGTTTAGATAAAAATAAAATCATGGAGAATGTGATGTCAATAACTAAGAGAATTGTGACTTGAGTAGGAATATAGTTTCGGTTACAGACAGAAAAACACACAATCTCCATTATAATAAGATTATTGTCTATTGGCTCTACTTGGTGTATTGAGCACTTTAGTATATTTAACTTAGGCAACACTTACAGTATTTTTGTTTTTTTGTGCCGACCAATTATTTTCAGGTGATGTATATGACTTGGTCTTTTTTTTTTTTTATGTATTTTTCCTCTTACAAATTTTAGAACTGGGAGTTTTTGTTTTTTTACACCGTCAGAGTTTAGAAGTGTGGGTTGGGGTTGGTGTTGGTGTTAATAAAACTTTCTTTCTTTCTATGAGTGGTCACTTTGAAAAAGCACTTGTAGTTTGTTGAAATACTGTGAAATGTTTATTTCGAAAGTCTAGGAAATAAGTAACTCGTGTGGTGTAATGGTTAGCGAGCTAGTGACAAACCGTTACTATTGAGTTCGAAAATGAAAATTTGTACGTTCAGTATTTTTTTAAAGTATTAACGATGTATTTAATTAAATCTAAAAAAATACTATGAAAGTTTTTATTTTATTTCATTTTATTTATTTGTTTATTTTTTTTTTTTTGTGTGTTTTATCAAACACAAAAACTAACCCTGATTCATTCATTCATTGACAGAGAGAGAGAGAGAGAGAGAGAGAGAGAGAGAGAGAGAGAGAGGTGGAGAGAGAGAGAGAGAGAGGTGGAGAAAGAGAGAGAGAGGAGAGAGAGAGAGAGAGAGAGAGGAGAGAGAGGTGGAGAAGAGAGAGAGAGAGAGAGGTGGAGAAAGAGAGAGAGAGAGAGAGTGGAGAAAGAGAGAGAGAGAGAGAGGTGAGAGAGAGAGAGAGAGAGAGAGAGAGAGAGAGAGAGAGAGAGAGGTGGAGAAGAGAGAGAGGAGAGGGAGGACAGGAAACTTTCTAAGACGTACATTCGACCTTAGACATTTTCTTTTTATCTCTTTCTTTTTTCTTTTCTTTTTCTTTTCTTTCTTTTTCTTTTCTTTTCTTTCTTTTTCTTACTTTTTTCTTTTCTTACTTTTTTTCTTACTTTTTCTTTTTCTTTTTTCTTTCTTCTTTCTTTTCTTTTTTTCTTCTTTATTGGCTAGTCGTATTTCACACCTTAACTATATACCCCTGCACACACACACACACGCATATATATATATATATATATATATATATATATATATATATTATTTTTTTTTTCAGCTCCTCTCTCTATGAGTCCGGAGTATAAACAAGCTCTGAAAAATGATTTTTATAAATCGAAACATTGTTCAATATTAGCTATGAATATGATATAAAATATTTTCATTTTAACAGTGTTGTGTGTTTTCATATCCTTTTATCTATACTTAAACCGTCGGATTCATTTCCTTTCTCTTAACTTTATATATATATAATATATATATATAATATATATATTCCGTCTTTCACTTAAACATTTCTGTATTTTGTCTCTTCTTTCATCAAGAGCATCTGTTTCTTCATTTCTTACTTTCTCTCAAGAGTGATAAAGTCTGTTACCCCCATGAAAGTGTGAGGAGGGAAGTAGGGGAGGGAACAGGATAACGGATATAGACTGATCTGTTGCTCTCTCTCTACCCCCCGGGGTGGGGTGAGGGGTTGTATGTAACCCTCTATCATTGAAGTTTGACAGGCAACAAGTTTGGCACAAGGCCTGTTATTGAGCGCCCAGTGAATACACACGAATAATAAAAAAAAACAGTTTACGGTTAATCCCCGCCAGACATCCTGGTTGATTTCTCGGTATTATAAGTGTTAATTTCACAGATGAGTTGAAGTGCCGTGTGTACTCTTGTATAAGTCGACCTCGTGGGGAGTGGGGATAGGTTCTTGAGGGTTAGGAAATTTTACTTTTGAAGCTAAAGGTGGCTTATCGTCCTCTTTGTATTTAAATTTTAAACTGATAGAATTATCATTTATGTAGGTATGTTCGAAAAATTCTCTCTATATCTATCTATCTATCTATCTATCTATCTATCTAGCGAGGGAGTCTATCCCCATTTCAATAGCGCTAGACCAAGAAGATTGTTTCTGCGTGGAGCGCCACACCTACCATCAGCTCCTTACTTTACCACACAGATCCCTGTGCTACTCATATGCTGAGTTGGCGAGGACCGGTATCGAACTAGGAACCTTGCGGTTTCTAGCCGAACGCTCTACCGACTGAGCTAACTTCATATATATACTAAAGCTGAGTTAATCAACTTTTGCTTTCTAAAGTCTTTTTTACTGTCAGTTTAATGACACGAAATTTATACTAAATTATTCCTTACTTTTAGGATTGAATTATTACTATATATAAACCAATCTCACGTGGTGTAATGGTTAGCAAGGTAGATTTTTGCAGATCATTGTTAGTGAGTTCGATTTTCATTGGGCGCCCGATACTTCTGGCCTTGTGCCACATCTAAGCTAATCTTAGTAAATAAGTAATTTTAATAACTGAAACGTATGGGCTTGTTTTTCTAATGAATGCAAAGGTTTTATTTATTTATTTTTGTGATAGTGCGGGGTGGGGGGGGGCACGGTGTTGGCAAATAAAAAGAAATTTGAAACATCTCTGCTGTGTGTATTTTTTCCTTAAAATTCGATACTTGAATTCATTCTAAAAAATTAAAAAAATAAATAAAAAATAAAATGAAAACAAAAAAAAAAAAAATCCTGTTAATCTGTGTGATGAAACCTTCCTAGGAGATTAAGTGTTAAAAAATGATTTTTTAAAAATCCCTTCTCGTTTCACCGTCATAACTTCTATCTATCGCCCCTCTCTCTCATCTCTCTCTCTCTCTCTCTCTTTCTCATCTTTCTCTCATCTCTCTCATCTTTCTTTCTTTCTCACTTTCTCATCTTCTCTTTCTTTCTTTCTTCTCATCTTTCTTTCTTTCTTCTCTCTCTCTTTCTCTTTCTCATCTTCTCTTTCTTTCTTTCTTTCTCATCTCTCTCTCTTTCTTTCTCATCTCTCTTCTCTCTCTCTTCTCTTTCTTTCTTTCTTTCTCATCTCTCTCTTTCTTTCTTTCTCATCTTCTCTTTCTTTCTTTCTTTCTCATCTCTCTTTCTTTCTTTCTTTCTCATCTTCTCTCTTTCTTTTCTCTCATCTTCTCTTTCTTTCTTTCTTTCTCATCTCTCTTTCTTCTTTCTCTTCTTTCTTTCTTTCTTTCTCTTCTTCTCTTTTTTCTCTTTCTTTCTTTCTTTCTTTCTTTCTCTTTTTCTCTCTTTCTTTCTTTCTTCTTTCTTTTCTCTCTTCTCTTTCTTTTCTTTCTTTCTCATCTCTCTTTCTTTCTTCTTTCTTTCTTTCTCATCTTCTCTTTCTCTCTCTTCTTTCTTTCTCATCTTCTCTCTCTCTTTCTTTTCTCTTCTCTTTCTTTCTTCTCATCTTCTCTCTCTCTCTCTCTTTCTCATCTTTCTCTCTCTCTCTTTCTCTCTTTTCTCTCTCTCTCTCTCTCTCTCTCTCTCTCTCTTTTCTCTTCTCTCTCTCTCTCTCTCTCTCATCTTCCCTTTTCTCTCTCTTTCTGTCTCCCCTTTTCTCTCTATATGAGTGTTTATAAACGTCTGTGAATGTGTATGTGTTTATATATATATATATATATATGTGTATATGTGTATACATATATATATAATATATATATGTGTGTGTATACACTGCTCTGTCTCTCAATATATATATATATATATATATATATATATAAGTTCATGTAAACCGCGTGTTAGTTTTAATGCAAGGCTGTCTCCATTAATGGCTTGACTCATGGCGAGCGAGACGGAGGGTAGTGGAGGGGGGGGGAGGTAGCTGGTTGCCTGAGCCACAAGTTGTATGGCGACTACCACCACTAAAAAAAAAAATCAACCCAGACCCGGGCACGAACCAATGGCCGCCATTTTATATCCATGGCGTCATCGCTAAATAAAAAGACATCAGCTTCTTTTATTTTTATTTATTTTTATTTTTTTCACTTCTTCTCTTTCCCCTCGACAAATCGAAATCGTAATTTATTATCGTGAAAGGAACCCCCCCCCCCCGATTTGCTTCATTTGAAATTCAACCTGCATCTGTTTTTCTGCATCAAACCCCCTTCCCCCCCGCAATCGCGTCTGCCCCCCCCTCTCTCTTCTCTTCGTCATCAAAAATGACTGTCCCCACCCAGCTTCCCAACTCGACTTCCTAGCCCCCCCCCTCTACTCTTGGAAAATGATAACATTTTTGCCCGTGGACTATCCACATGTGTAAACACAGAACACACCACGAAGAAGGTTTAATTAAAATTGCCCTATGTAACGGTCGTCTCCGTGTTTTTGTCTTGCTTAATATAAAATCTTTTAAGTCATTTGAATAAAATAAAAAATAAAAAATAAAAATAATTCAAAATAATAAGATAATAATAATAATAAACCATGATGAATTAATAAATAATAAAACAAGATAATAAAAAATAAAATGATAATAATAATAATAAATGAAATGATAAATAAAATAATAATAATAATGACTAAAATGATAAAAAAATAATAATAATAATAATATATAATAATAATAATAATAATAATAATAATAATAATAATAAATAATAATGATAAATAAAATGATAATAAGAATAATAAATAATAATGATAAATAAAATAAGTATAATAAGAAAAAAAATGACAATAATAATAAATAAAATAATAATAATGACTAAAATGATAAATAAAATCATAATAATGATAAATAAAATGATAAATAAAATGATAATAATGATAAATAAAATAATAATAATAAATAAATTAATAAATGAAATAATAATAAATGATAATGATAATAATAATAAATAATAATAAATAAAATAATAATAATAAAATAATGAATAAAATGATAATAATAAATAAAATAATGAATAAAATGATAATAATAAATAACATAATAATAATAATAAATAGATTAATAAATAATAATAATAAATAAAATGATGATAATAATAATAAATAGATTAATAAATAAAATAATAATAATAAATAAAATGATGATAATAATAATAAATAGATTAATAAATAAAATAATAATAATAAATAGATTAATAAATAAAATGATAATGATAAATAAAATAATAATAATAATAATAAAATAAATAAGATGATAGTAATAATAAATAAAATAATAAATAATAATGATAATAATAAAATAAATGAATCGATAAATAATAAAAAATGAATGAATTGAAAAAAAAAAAAGGAAAAAAACAAACTGTCTGGCCGAATTGTTATTTTAAAAATTCTGCATGAATAAAAGCACCGGTATAATCATGGACCGCTGTTAGGACAGAAAACCAAAAACTCAAATAGTCCCTCTCATCCCCTCCCCCCGCATCCCCAGGAACGCCTCTGCGGATAAGTTTTTGGCACTTGGTCAATCTTATAAAGAGAACCAAATAAATGAGAGTGGAACACTATAGCTACGGCTCGAGTGACTAATTAGTTCTCTTGGGCTCGTTCTCTGTCGTGCCATATACTCCAAGCACCCCTAAGTAGTCGTGTTGCCAAGTGATATATTAAAAAAAACTAAAATGGAATTGATACTAAACTGTTTAGTAGTAGTAGTAGTAATCTTTATTCGCAGCGTCAAACAATATAAAGTACTTGACCGTGTTTAAAAGAAACAAAGAAAAATACCTATCACGCGTGGGGATCGTGGATTTTAGAAATTATATTGTGTCCACATATTTGTGAAAAGTTCGAATTTCGAAGACCCAATTTATGGTTTCCCAACCCTTATTGGCAAGCCCCAACCCCTTTTTATCATATGGGTGCTAGAAAGCGGTGGCTGAGGGTCTACATATCCTGGGAATGACGTTAAACCTATCTGATGGTGAGGTTCCAGTTTTGGAGGTTTGGGGAATGTGGAGCACCCCTTTATCACCATTGCTCCCTGGTCTACTCTGACCCGGAGTGGTAGTACCTGTTAGGGTCTCATCTATGGGTTAAATAGAAAAATGTGTTAATAAAAAAAAATTGTATTATCCATTAAGAATTGATTTATTTCAAAACTTTATCGGCATTAAATGACCCACTGAGGTTGATATGCCGTAAAACAAAACAAAACAAAACAAAACAAACCAATTTATGGGCAAAAGTTGAGGGTCGACTTATACACGAGTAATAATTTTGTAAGGTTGAAATTTCAGCATAATGGGAAGGACTAGAATGAAACCTTTGGCTTCAAAAATGAATTCCATAAATTGTAGATTTTGTGATCATAAATCAAGGGTCGACTTATACACGAGTAATAATTTTGTAAGGTTGAAATTTCAACATAATTGGAAGGACTAGAATGAAACCCTTGGCTTCAAAAATGAATTCCATAAATTAATGATTTTGTGATCATAAATCAAGGGTCGACTTATACACGAGTAATAATTTTGTAAGGTTGAAATTCAAATGTGATCGACCATAATCAAAGAGAGATCTTAAATCAACTTGTCAACGAGTATATACGGTATTTTCTAAGCTTTGCTTGATCCGGGACCAAATCAAACGGGGTAGGTAACTAAGAAGATTGGCGCAACACAATCTTCCCAGTGGCGAAGGTCTATCCGCTCTGTTGACCTTCGTACAGGCTGTTCCTGTGCTTTATCACAAGGCCGGAAGTATAGGGCACTCGGTGAGAATCGAACTCGCCAAGCTCGTTTCGCTAACCATTACGAGTGAGGTGCCCTAAACCTTTAATGACACAAGGTCAAAAATGCGAAGCACCCGGTGAGAATCGAACTCCTTAGCTGTGATTAGCTAAGGCAGCTTGTTAACCATTGCACCACATGCCCTGTCATTTGCTAAATCTAGTTTGGCACAAGGCCAAACGTATGAGGCACCCGGTGAGAATCGAACTCCATACGAATGGTTCGCTAGTTAGCTCGTTAACCATTGCAACAACTGAGGCACTCAGTGAGAATCAAACTCACTAGCAATGGTTCACTAAACTGAGTCGTTACTATTAAACTTAGTTTGGCACAAGGTCAGAAGTGCGATTCACCCGGTGAGAATCGAACTCATAATCGTTCAGTTGCTATCCAGTACACCATGCGAGTTAAGTCTGGCACAAGGTCTGATGTGCGAGTCACCCAGTGAGAATCGAACTCATTAACAATCGTCTACAAGTATATCTAGCTATTACAAAATGCAAGGTGTCCTGTCACTTTCTAAGTTTGGATTAGCTTGGCCAGAAGTATGAGGCACCCAGTGAGAATCGAACTCCCTAACAACTGTTCGCTCATCTAGATCTATAGTTTGACACAAGGTCAAGAGTATGTTGCACCTAGTGAGAATCTAGCTCTCTAATAATGGTCCACTAGCTCTAGCTATGTGGCACCCAGTGAGAGTCAAGCTCTTTAAGAATAGTTAGCTTGCCTTGCTCGCTAGACTGGCACAAGACCAGGAGTATATGGCACCCAGTGAGAATCGAGATCTTTAACAATAGTTCGATAGATTAGTTCGCTATTTTGGCACAAGACTAAGAGTATGTGACACCCAGTGAGAATCGAGCTCCCTAACAATTGTTCACCAGCTTAGCACAAACCCTGCAGTACGTGGCCACACAGTGAGAATCGAATTCAGAATGATTCACTATCCATTCATAACATCACTTATTCTGAAGAATTAGTAGTTGGTTGAAGTCGCTGGCCATTATTCTTATAGTGACTTCGATCCTCACCGGGTGCCCCCCACAGTAGTGTTAGTCTAATGTATGCGGAAGTGATACATTTACTTCCCCTATTTTTTCTATAAAAATGATATAAAAAATGTCGTCGGGGCTGTCTATGGTCAGTATCAACCGGAAAGCGAGGGAGTCTATCCCCCGTTCATGGTCGTTAAACCAAGGAGATTATTTTTTAGCGTCTGAGGTGTAGCGGCACACCTACCATCAGCTCCGCACTTTACTGTGCTACTCATACGCTGAGTTATAAAATAAAAGATTTTTATTCATACGATTCGGGATTATTTTTTTTTTTCTTTCTTTCCGTCTCAATTGAATTTGGAATAAATATTTTTAAAAAGTTTTAATTAAAAAAATAAATTACAACTTTCTTTTCTTTCTTTTTCTTATCTTTTTTTCTTCTATTCTTATTCTTTTTTCTTCTTTTTTTCTTTCTTTTTCTCTTTTTCTTTTTCTTCTTTTTTTCTTTCTTTTCTTTCTTTTCTTCTTTCTTTTTTCTTTCTTTTCTCATTCTTTCTTTCTTTCTTTTTCTCATTCTTTCTTTTTCTTTTTCTCATTCTTTTTCTTTCTTTTTCTCATTCTTTCTTTTTTCTTTTTTTTCTTTCTTTTTTCTTTCTTTTCTCATTCTTTCTTTTTCTTTCTTTTTCTCATTCTTTCTTTTTCTTTCTTTTTCTCTCTTTCTTTTTTCTTTCTTTTTCTCTTTCTCTTTCTTTTTTTCTTCTTTCTCATTCTTTCTTTTTTCTCTTTCTTTTTCTCATTCTTTCTTTTCTTTCTTTTCTCATCTTTCTTTTTTCTTTCTTTTTCATTCTTTCTTTTTTCTTTCTTTTCTCATTCTTTCTTTTTCTTTCTTTTCTCTCTTCTTTTTTCTTCTTTTTCTCATTCTTCTTTTTCTTTCTTTTTCTTTTCTTTCTTCTTCTTTCTTTTCTCTTCTTCTTTCTTCTTCTTTTCTTCTTCTTCTTTTTCTTTCTTTCTTCTTCTTCTTCTTCTTCTTTCTTTCTTCTTCTTTCTTCCTTCTCTTCTTTTTCTTCTTTTTCTTCCTTTTCTCTTTCTTTTCTTCTTCTTTCTTCTTCTTTTCTCTTCTTCTTTTCTTTTTCTTTCTTCTTCCTTTTCTTATTTTTCTATTTCTTCTTCCTTTTCTTATTTTTCTATTTCTTCTTCTTCCTTTTTCTTCTTTCTATCTATTTCTTCTTTCTATTTCTTCTTCTTTCTATTTCTTTTTCCTTTTACTTCTTTCTATTTCTTCTTCCTTGTACTTCTTTCTTTCCTTTCTTCTTCTTCCAACTAATTAAGAAACACTGCCTCTCTTTTTAGTATTGCACTATTTTTGTGGGTTTTATTCTACGTTGAACTAAGACTGTAGCAGTTTCCGCTCGATGTAGGTCAAAATAGAGAAGATTGGGGGGGGGTGGAGGGTGGAAGGGCCCACTGGTAAGTTGCTTTGTGGAGAACACTGCACAATCCCCCTCCCCCTCTCTCTCTTTCTCTCTCTCTCTGCATTATTATGTAACAATCTTCTATTTGGCTGTCTCTCTCTCTTTTTCTTTCGTAGTGAATTTGTGCTGAGGCCGGATTCCATTCACTCAAAACATCGCATAGATTTATACACACAGACATTAGTCATACGTGTGTGTGTGTATCTATGCTTGTGTGTGTGTGTGTGTATATCTATGCTTGTGTGTGTGTGCTGTGTGTGTGTGTATATCTATGCTGTGTGTGTGTGTGTGTGTGTGTGTATATCTATGCTTGTGTGTGTGTGTGTATATCTATGCTGTGTGGTGTGTGTGTGTGTGTGTATCTATGCTGTGTGTGTGTGTGTGTGTGTGTGTGTGTTGTATCTATGTATCTATGCTGTGTGTGTGTGTGTGTGTGTGTTGTGTGTGTGTATCTATGCTTGTGTGTGTGTGTGTGTGTGTGTATCTATGCTGTGTGTGTGTGTGTGTGTATCTATGCTTGTGTGTGTGTGTGTGTGTGTGTGTATCTATGTGTGTGTGTGTGTGTGTGTATCTATGCTTGTGTGTGGTGTGTGTGTGTGTGTGTGTGTTGTGTGTGTGTGTGTATCTATGCTTGTGTGTGTGTGTGTGTGTGTGTGTCTATGCTCGTGGTTGTGTTTGTGCTTATATGTATATATATCTGTGTATGTGAGTGCGTATCTGTGTGTATATATGTGTGCCTCTGTGTGTGTGTATGTCTGCCTATTTTTGTATGTATGCGTACCTGCCTGTAATATGTGTGTGTGTCTGTGTGCGTGCGTGCCTAGTGTTTGAATTGAATACGTATCTGCGTCTGTATCTATGTGTGTATGTGTATCTGTCTCTATGAGCTTATCAACCATTGATATTATTAGTCATAGATTGTGTGTGTGTGTCTGTGTGTCTCAGAGAGAGTAGGAGGAAAAATGCCGTACCTAAACGTTCTTGGAATTTGACCATGAAAAAGAAAACTTTCTTGTCCGAATATTTAGTTTTCATCGTCTCCTTCGAAATACTCCTCTTCTAGCTGTTTACACACACACACACACACACACACACGGAGTTGTTCGCAAGAATTCTACGTTTTCTTTTAGCTTAACACATTGTACATACAATCTCATTACATAATTCATGAATTGGTGTGTGTTGTGTGTGTGTGTGTGTGTGTGTGTGTGTCTGCATGCTTATATACCGGAGTGTGTGTGAGTATATGCGTTTGCGTGCGTATCTATCTATCTATCTATCTATTTATCTACAAAGTCGCTCCTCATTGAGTCGCTCTCAATTCTCCAACAATAATAATAATTTAACCAATATATATATATATATATATATATATATATATATATCCACAGACACAGTGTTTCGACGTTTCACGTCTCTTCAGTGTTGCTAGACACAGCAACTACCTCTGACCAGGAGCGAAATCCGACTAACTTTTCGTTAACCTCTCTAAGTAAAGGTCAAAGTGGAGTATTGCATGTAATGGGCTGCTCAGCCACCAGGGTTCCATCCTTAAGCATCACGGGTCGACTCCCACGGTCAACAGGTAGCCCCCATTCGAAAAGGGGTAGGAACCCCCCTTCCAAATGGGACCACCTCCCGGCTGAACAGTCCATGACATATAGCACCCCACTTTGGCCCTTACTTAAGCTAGTTGGAGAGATACCCCCCCCATCAGATCAATCGGTTGGTCACGTCAAACCCTAGCACCTATACGATTGTCTCGATCCTATTGTTCTTAAAGCCCTTTTTATCATATGGGTGCCAGGAGGCGGTGACTGAGGGTCTTCGTGTCCTGGGTATGACCTTAAAGTCAATTTGATGGCGAAGTTCCAATTCTGGAGCTTTGGGGAATGTGGAGTATCCCTTCATCGCCATTATTCCCAGGTGCACTCTGACCCGGAGTGGTGGTACCTGTTAGGTACCTGTTAAATAGAAAACATGAGTTTATAATCAAAATTGAGTATCCATTAAGAATTACTTTATTTAAAAACTTTATCGGCATTAAATGACCCACTGAGGTTGATATGCCGTAAAACAAAACAGACCAAACCAAACCCAGGTGCACTCTGACCCGGAGTGGTAGTACCTATTAGGGTTCCATCTATGGGTTCGATAAAATAAAATGAGTTTTAAAAAACGTGTTTAAAAAAATTGAGATCAAATACCCATCAAGAATGAATAAAACAAAATGTCTTTGGCATAAAATGACCCAACAAGGGTTGACATGCCGTAAAATACAACCAGCCAAAAATTGAATACCCAACAAGAATGAATAAAACCAAATGTCTTCGGCATAAAAAACCCAACAAGGGTTGACATGCCATTAAATCCAACCAACCAAAAATTGAATACCAACAAGAATGAATAAAACAAAATGTCTTTGGCATAAAAATAACCCAACAAGGGTTAACATGCCGTAAAATCCAACCAGCCAAAAATTGAATACCCAACAAGAATGAATAAAACAAAATGTCTTCAGCATAAAATAACCCAACAAGGGTTGACTGATATGCCGTAAAACCCAAACCAACCACTAGGCTAGAAGTATGAGGCACCCCGTGCGAATCGAACTCATTAACAATGTCAGTCTAGCTCGTTAACCTTGACAACATACTTTGATCAATTTTGAAACGAGGTCATGGGGTTAGAGTTCAAGTGACCGGCGAACCTTTTGAACATATTTTCGTGATAGGTACACCGTGTACTTAAGTATGTGTGTAATCTATTCTCCCCCCCCCTCCGCACCCCCCCTCTCTCTCTCTCTCAAGATGAACAGTAATGATAAGACAAACAGGATACTATTTCTTTATATCTACTTATATATGAATTATTTTCGACTACTTTTCGACCTTAGGTCATTGGGTTTTTTTGTTGTTTTTTTCAAAGATTTTTTTTATTTTTAATAAGTTGTCTAGTTTGGTACAAGGCTAGTAGAGTGAGGCACACTGAAACGACAATGGTCTACTAACTAATTATAGTGCGTCAAGTGCTCATATTTAGACGGAAGTTGCCATAGTGGCTGAACTTGCACAAAGGTGTCAAAATTAGGAGTAACCCCCCAAAAAACAGAACCCAAATTATTCATTTATTTTCCCATTAAACTAACATTAAACCCCAACCTAACCCTAACCCTAACCCTAACCCCAACCCAACCCTAACCTTAAACCCCAAACCCTAAACCCCCCTAGTTAAAATTAAGTTTTATTACAAAATTTGTGGGTTCTGTTTTTTCTTGGTCACCGGTATACAGGGTGAGCCAGAAAAAACAAAACCAAATTATTTATTCATTTTCCCATTAAACTAACCCTAAACCCCAACCCCCTAGACCCCCGTAGTTAAAATTACGTTTTATTACAAAATTTGTGGGTTCTGTTTTTTCTGGGTCACCCTAATTTTGACACCTTTGTGCAAGTTCAGCCGCCATAGTAAAAATTGATTATTTTCAATAATTATCGAATTTTATACGACATACGCATTGTAATTGCCTTCATATATATATATATATATATATACATTTATTATAGTGTACAATACATTTAAGGTGCAATCGCTACCATAGGTTTCTAGGTAGTATTCTTGATACTACCCTTCATCACAGCAACGCGCCTATATATATATATATATATATATATATATATATATATATATATGTGTGTGTGTGTGTGTGTGTGTATATGTAAAATCAAATTTCTGACCGAAACACGTGTTAGTAAAATTGATTGAAATATCCTATTTTATACATTGTATACTTTCTTTCCTTTATTTCTCTTTTCACACACACACACACACACACACATACATATATATATATATATATACTAGCTTGCTGACAACGTGAGTTTTTATCTTGTCTTCTTATCTTATTTGATTCTTGAAATATATTGTTATATTGCTGTACATTTTCATGCACAGAGCACTGTAACGAATTTACAGATTAAAATCGCTTTTACCGTTAAATCACAAAATACACATACATATGCGCGCGCATACATTCTGTTGGCCTTCCTGCTACTTTACTTATATAATTTCACCTCAAGGATATTAATTATTGTATCCTGTCAAAAAAGATTTTTGTGTAGGTTTAAAAGGAATTGTATTTGAATGGATGTAAATCCGCAAATTGCAATAAATAGCTTAATCCTCCTTGGGGGTTAGATACTGTATCTTATTAGAGACCTTGTTTTTTTCTCTCTAATTTATTCTGTAAAAATCTGTGTGCGTGTTCTATTATTAAGACCTATGTGGTAGAGATGGAGAGAGGCCAGTGAACGTGCAGGTGTGTGTGTGTGTGTGTGTTGTACGAAATATATGGTCAAATTCATTTCTACATATCTTTCCTCCCTAGTCTCACAAATGTTTTTTTCTTTCTTCTTTTTCTTCTTTTTTCTTTTTTTCTTTCTTTTTTTTTTTTATTCCTCATAAAATTCAATCACTTTTGATTTGCTCTGTGGAAGATTCCAGGTTATTTTTTCCCCTTTCCAATAATAGTCTACATTTGAGGAAGTGAAGAAGAAGAAAAAAAAACTTACGTGTCTCGATTAGAGACACCTGGTAGTTTTTTTTCTTCTCTATATTCTTTTTAAATAGAGAAACTGATAAAATGTATGTGTATATTGTGTATATCATATGTATGTGTGTGATTGTGTGTATTTCTGGTGTTGTGTGTGTAATTGTGTGTTTTTCTGGTGTGTATATTGTGTGTGTGTCTGTGATGTGTTTCTGGCTGTGTATATTATAGTGTGTGTGGTGTGTGTGTGTGTGTGATTCGTTCTGGCTGTGTGTGTGTGTGATGCGTTTCTGGCTGTGTGTGTGTGTGTGTGGATGTGTTTCTGGCTGTGTGTGTGTGTGATGTGTGTTTCTGGCTGTGTGTGTGTGTGTGTGTGTGTGTGTGTGATGTGTTTCTGGCGTGTGTGTGTGTGTGTGATGTGTTCTGGCTGTATCTTGCGTGTGATGTGCTGTGTTCTGTCTGGCTGGCTGTGTTTGTTGTGTGTTTCTGGCTGTATCTGTGCTGTGTGTGTGATGTGTTTCTGGCTGTATCTGGCTGTGTTGTGTTTCTGGCTGTATCTGGCGTGTGTGTGTGATGTGTTTCTGGCTGTGTGGGTGTGTTGATGTGTTTCTGGCTGTGTGTGTGGTGTGTGGTCTGGCTGTGTGTGTGTGTGTATGTGTTTCTGGCGTGTGTGTGTGTGTGATGTGTTTCTGGCTGTGTGTTGTGTGTGTGTGTGATGTGTTTCTGGCTGTGTGTGTGTGTGTGTGTGTGATGTTTTCTGGCTGTGTGTGTGTGTGTGTGTGTGTGTGTGTGTTTCTGGGCTGTGTGTGTGGTGTGATGTGTGTGTGATGTGTTTCTGCTGTGTGTGTGTGTGTGTGGTGATGTGTTTCTGGCGTGTGTGTGTGGTGGATGTGTTTCTGGCTGTGTGTGTGTGTGTGTGTGTGTATTGTTTCTGGCTGTGTGTGTGTGTGTGTGATGTGTTCTGGCTGTGTGTGTGTTGTGTGTGCTGTGATGTGTTCTGGCTGGTGTGTGTGTGTGTGTGATGTGTTTCTGGCTGTGTGGGTGTGTGGTGAGTGTTTCTGGCTGGTGTGGGTGTGGTGTGTGATGTGTTTCTGGCTGTGTGGGTGTGTCGTGTGTGATGTGTTCTGGACTGGTGTGGGTGTGTGATTGTTTTGGCGTGTGGGTGTGTCTGGTTGCAGATTTGGCTGTGTGGTGGGGTGTGTGTGTTGTATGTGTTTTCTGGCTTGTGGGTGTGTGTGTGTGTGATGTGTCTTCTGGCTGTGTGGGGTGTGTGTTGAGTGTTTCTGGCTGTATCTGGCTGTGTGTGTGATGTGTTCTGGCTGTGTGTGTGTGTGTTGATGTGTTTCTGGCTGTGTGTGTGTGTGTGTGATGGTTTCTGGCCGTGTATTATTGTGTGTGTGTGGTGTGCATTCTGGCTTTGTGTGTGTATGTATTTCTGGTTGTATATATATATGTGCGTGTGATTGTGTATATTGTGTGTATGCATGTATATCATATACATATAATTTTATATTTATAGTTTAAATCTATTAAATTTCTCTACCCCCCCCTCCCAATGAATCGAAAATAACTGCCATTTCGAAAATGCCACACAGGTCTTCACCTAATCAATAATTTATTTCGACATTTCTTTAACATGTGCTTTAATAAACATTCTCATTAATAACATTTTGCTTCATAAGATCCTTCCCCACGCCCCCACCATCCCCACATTGTTCTGGTTCATCTTGGTGGTTAGAATGTTGGGCATGGGACCAGAGGAGTTAATCTCGACTTCGAATTTTAAACTTGAAAAATATTTTAGTTTGCTTTGTTTTACGGCATATCAACCTCAATGGGTCATTTAATGCCGACAAAGTTTTTTTTATTAGTTATAACCGTACGTATACACACGCACGTTTCGTGTTTGTGTGTGTGATATATATACTATATAATATATATATATATATATATATATAATAGGGTTAGCTCAGTCGGTAGAGGGTTCGGCTAGAAACCGCAAGGTTCCTAGTTCGATACCGACCCTCGCCAACTCAGCGATGAGTAGCAACGGGGATCTTCGCGGTAAAGTAAGGAGCCGATTGTAGGTGTGGCGCTCCACCTCAGATGCAAAAACAATCTCCTTGTCTAGCGTAGTGAAAAGGGGATAGACTTCCCTCGCTGATTGGCTGATGCTGAGGCCACCCCGACGACTTTACTGTTATAATATATAGTATATAACCCCTTCGCACGGGATAGGTGTGCACAGTCAGTTTCTTAAGCAGAGTTTAACAGGGTTGAATTTCGATTTATTCTTGCCCAGACTGGTGGTTTACCAAAGTTAAAGAACCCCGGTCTGCACTACTATCTAATCATAGCTGTGAGGGCGATGTTGATTGACATTTACTTAACCAACAGTATTGGATGAACATTCTATCCTTCTTGAGAAATAAAAAAAAAATATTATGGAAAAATATGAATAAAATATTCAAATACATCCACGAAAAATGCTACACCTGTAAAGAACACTCTGTAGTATCTAACTTTTTATCCACCTCTAACAGTTTGGATTATCAAAGTAACCACAGGGTTTTTATGCCATTTAAACAAAGAAACCACCAACCAGATGACAGTTAATGAAAAATTATTTCTACCAATTTGAAGATTGTAGAACTTGAAACAGAAAACTTTTAGGCTTGTTTCGGCATTAAATGACCCGAAAAAGGTTAAATATGCCGTCAAACACACACAAACCAAACAAATGAGAGTTGAATGGCAATAATTCTCTACAATTTGAAGATATTAGACTTAAAATATATTAAACTTTTACTAAAAATGGCTTCTTCGGCATTAAGATAACACGAAAAGGATGAGATCGCCGTTAAAACAACCAAACCAAAAACTATAAACTTTTATCAAAAATGGCTCTTCGGCATTAGTAACCCGAAAGGAATTGGATTATGCGCTCAAACAAACAAACTACACCAAATGAAGTTAATGGAAATATTTCTGACCACATTTGAAGAGTATTAAAACTTAAAAAATATAAACTTTTATACAAAATGGCTTGTTCAGGCATTAAATTGCCCCGAAAGGGTGATGAACTGCCGTAAACAAACCAAACCAAAATAAAACGATCATAATTCAACATCACTTTTCCTCATTTTTAAAGAATTCTACTCTCGATTTGCAATTGATGTGGAGCAATGATTACAAGCCATACTTCAGTGTCCTCTTGATGGGTGGTGGTGGTGAATCCATTTTGAAAGTCCAGGGAATTGGTATCAGCGCATACATCTTTAGACCCCAATCTACTCCCTCCCCTCGCCCACTTCATCCACTCCATCTTGTATTGACAAAGTAACCTTTGATATGAATATCATCAAATAGAATGGTGTGGTTTCTCTCTCTCCTGATCTTCTCTTCTTTCTGTCTATTTTCATACACATCTTCTCACTCTTTCGTTTAGAACTCCCTCTCTTTCGTCTAGGTCCTTTTCTCTCCTCTTTCGTTCGTAGTCCTTTTCTCTCTTTCTCTTCTCTTTTCGCTCTCTCATTCTCTTTCTTCTATGCTCTCTCCGTCTCTCTCTCGTCTATGTCTCTTTCTCGTCTCTCTCTCTTTCGTTCTACTGTCTCTTTCTCCTTCTCTCTCTCTTTCGTTCTACTGTCATGCTTCTCTCTCCTCTCTTTCGTTCTATGTCTCTTTCTCTCGCTCTTTCCGTTCTATGTCTCTTCTCTCTCCTCTTCTCTTTCGCTTCTACTGTCTCTTCCTCTCTCTCCTCTCATTGGTCTTCTCTTCTCTTTCGTGTCTACTGTCTCTTTCTCTCTCGTTCTATTCGTCTTCTTACTCTCTCTTTCTCATGTCTCTCCTCCTCTTTCCGTTCTAGTCTCTTCTTCTCTCTCTCGTCGTTTTAGTCCTTTCTTTCTCTCTCCTTCGTTTAGGTCTCTTTGCTTTCTCCTCTCGTTCAGTTTTAGGTCTCTTTTTCCCTCCCTTCGTTTATAGGTCTCTTTCTTCTCTCTCTGTTGCGATTTTAGTGGATCTCTCTCTCTCCCCCCTGTCGCGTTTAGGTGCGCCGGCTCTTTCTTCTTCTCTCATTAATCCCTATCCTCTCTCTCTCCCCTCTCGTTCGTTTTGGCCCTCAGTCTCTTCGTTTCGTATAGGAGGTCTTTCGTCTTATCTTACTCCTCTTTCGTGCATTAGTTTCTCGCCCCCTCTCCTCCCTCTGTCATTATAGGGTCTTTGCTTTTCTTTTCTTTCCCCATCTGTTCTTTCCTAGAGTCTTCCCCCTCTCACTCGTTCGTTCTAGGTCCTCTCTCCCCCTCTGTTCGTCTAATTCTCTCTTTTCGTTGTTTTATTTATCTCTCATTCAGTGCTTAAACTAAATTCTCTATGTGTGTTGTGGTCTGCATTATGCATGACCCCCAAAGAATAAGTGTGTAAACTTGAACGACTACCCACAATTCATATTTCCTCGCCACCCTTCAAATTAGAGAACTACTGCAATATACAAAAAAAAAATACCTTCTCTCTCTCTCTTTACACTTTTTGAATAATTTGAAGGGGAATTGCTCTCCCCCTCTCTCTCCTCTCCCTCTCCCTGCTCTCATCTCTCTCTCTCTCTCTCTCCACACAAACATCTTTTTTCATCTCTTTCTTTCTACGATGTTGCTCCGAACGAGATACACTAGACTTTTTTTCTTTCTTTCTTTTTTCTTTTTTCTTTGTTTTTTTTCGTTTTTATTTTTTCTTCTTTCTTTCTCTTTCTTTTCTCTCACTCCTTTTCTTTTCTTTCTCTCTCTCTCTTTTCTTTCTTCCTTTCTCTTTCTCTCTCTTCTTCTCCTATTCTCTCTTTCTCTTCCTCTTTCCTCTCTCTCTCATTTCCTCTCCTTTTCTCTTTCTCTCTCTCTTCTCTCTTTCTCTCTTTCTCTCTCTTCTCTTCCTTCTCTCTTCTCTCTCTTCTTCTTTCTCTTTCTCTTCTCTCTCATCTTCTCTTTCGTTCTCTCTCTTCTCGTCTCTCTCTTCTCTACTCTCTCTCTCTCTCTCTCTTTCTCTGACCAACAACATCTTTTTTTTTAAAATACTCTTTCTACGATGAATCTGCGATCGACGAAACACTAACCTTTCTTCTTTATTCCCCCTTTCTTTATCTTTTTCTGTCTTTTTTTTTCTCTTTCTTTTTTTTCTCTTCTTTTTTCTTCTTTCTTTTTTTTTCTCTTTTCTTTTTTTTTTCTCTTTCTTTTTCTTTCTTTTTTTTCTTTCTTTTTTTCTTTCTTTTTTTTCTCTTCTTTTTTTTTCTCTTTCTTTTTTTTTTCTTCTTTGTCTCTTTCTTTTTTTCTCTTTTCTTTTTTCTCTTCTTTCTTTTTTCTTCTTTTCTCTTTCTTTTTTTCTCTTCTTTTTTCTTTTCTTTTCTTTTTTCTTCTCTTTTCTTCGTTCTTCTTTTTGTATTAATGCACCATTTTCTGCAGCAGCAGACGCACCCCTGTCAGAGTGCATTGCAATAAAGATGTTTGCCTCTCACTAACATCTTAAAACGTGTGTGTGGTGTGTGTTGTGATGTGATGTTGTGTTTGTGTGTATCTAAAACCAGAAACCAGACAAAAATAAGAAAAAAAAAAATATATCATAGCAGATTTGTGTTAGAGCAATACACTTAAAAAAATAAACTGTAATTTAGAAGCAATTTGCAGTCGAGATTGGCAGCTAAATAATCGAATCTTCATGGGGTCTGTGTCCGCGCTGAATCTCACTTTAGTTATATAAAATTCGATATAACGGAAAGTGAATAACGACGAGAATTTTTCACTCTCTTCCTGAAATAGACAGCACCAGTATAATACATGGTTAACCGATCTCAAAATCATCCTCTCGCTGTTAGTGCCCCCCACCCCCTCTCTCTCCATTCCCCATCTCTCTTGCTCGTTTCTAATTGAGAAATGAACGAGGTAGAGTCGCTTCGATTAAGTTATTATAATGTATCCGGATATTAAACTTCGCAGAATCGTGCGTCAAAATTAAAACGGAAACTTACTTTGGTGTGATCTATGACAAATTAACTACAAGTGTATTGAATGACATTTTTGCGAATGGGTTACGTTTGGGGATTAAGGTTTTAAGTTACGCAATTGCTTTAAAAAAAGACAACAAAAAACCCCAAAATAATATACATTATAAGCGTTGAAAAATAACTTTCTTAAAAAGCAAGTTAATTGAATAATATTCATTGCCAATACAACACAACAATGAGACTAATGTGTCTACCCGTGTGCTTCAAGAATATTATATTCAATAAGGTTAATCATGTATATAATTTGGATTTATTTTCAAGCAATACGTAATCTAAAACAACCTTAACTCCCCAAACCCCTAAACCGTGGAACCAATTCGCAAAAAAGTTCATGGTAGTTAAACTGTCATGGATCACCGAAATAAAGTTTCCGTTTTAATTTTGACGACGATTTGCAAAGTTTAACCATACTCGTAGGCAGTATTGCGGATGACTGTTTGAGATACAATGAAGTTTGGTACAAGGCTAGTAGAATGAGGCACCGAGAAATATCAATGGTCTGCGAACCAATTATACCGCACGAAGTGCTCATATTGTTATAGTTAAGTTTGGCACAAGGTTAGAATTATGAGGCGCCCAGTAACAACATTTCACCATTCTATTTAACTTCCCACCTGTGTTTGGTCGATTTCCATCTGAAGAAGAACCCTAATGGAGTTAGTTGAAACATCACATCAAACCGATAATTACAACTTAGTGTGTGTGTGTGTGTGACAGACGGACAAATTGATAGATATTGCACTTTCCCCCTCTCTATATATATCTTCATTAACTACTCTTTAGTTTATCTGTGAGTGTAAAGAGACAGATTGGAGAGTGTGAGAGGGAGATTGAACTTCCAAGAATCGGGTCAAATAGGTTAAACGTTCCCTTTCTCAGTGATGCTGATCGCTTTTTAATTTAGTGCGTCCTGTGACGCATGTATTTGACTTGAATGAGTCCCCAGTAAATTTTATGGGTCCCAACTAAAGTTTCTTAATAGATTGTAGAGTTTTTATCTATGAACAACTAAAACCGTCTAACCTCTATCTTCTAACACATCCCGTGTAATTCGTTTCCAAGAAAATATTGAAATGCATTTACAGTTAGCTAATAGTGGGAGAAGAAAAAAAAAACACTGGGATGCATGGAAACGGTTTTTTTTTTTTTTTTGCGTCCTTTTAAATTTTTATGTGTCAGGGACGCAAGACGCATCTCTGCGTTCTTAGAAATCTTCAAAATGATTTTAGTGTTTTTAAAAAAAAATTAAATTCTCCGATCGTATTTATTTAAAAATTAATTCGCTTTACAAAATCACTTCTTTCCTATCTAATTATATCAATTATCTAACCTGAGCTCAATGGTTGACTTAACGTTTTTTTTTAGTTTACAATTTTCCTTGACTTTTTCAATGAAAGGTTATTTGAATAAATTTGTGTAGGGGATTGTTTTGATACTGGGTGACCCAAAAGTCACCCAGGGGTTAAACAATTAAAAAAAAAAAAAAATTTCATTTTAGAATAAGCAGCCGGCGGGGGTGGACTCTGTGAGTAACCTTGACCCCCCCCCCTTCCAGGGCAAAAGAAGAAGAAAAAAAGGGTTATTGTCTTCTTAACTTATCTCCCCGTTGCATCCGTTACTGATAGGGACAATCTTAATCAGACACTTGTTTGAAATATCTGGGTGTTGAATTGGAGAGATTTAAAAGACAGGCAGAGAGAGATTTAGAAAGAAATTTAGAGAGAGGGGGGTTGAGAGAGAGGGTTTGGGTTGAGATTTAAAGAGAGATTTATATAGAGGGTGTTGAGATTTAAAGAGAGGGGTGGGTTGAGATTTATAGACGGGGGGAATTGAGATTTAGAGAGATTTAAAGAGAGAGGGGGAATTTAGATAGATTGATATTTAGAGAGGGGAATTGAAATTTAGAGACGAGAGAGAGAAGAGAGAGAGAGAGAGAGAGAGAGGAGAGAGTGGTAGTTGAATTCGGAGAGGGAGAATGTGATTTTATGTGTGATATATATATAATATATATAATATATAATATATATATATATATATATGTGTGTTTGTATGAGAGAGAGAGAGAGGAATTTATGTGACAGAAATTCTCACAGTAATGTTTATTTTCAGTGCTATATGATATACTATCACGAATGTATCTCTCTCTCTCTTCTCTCTCTTATCTCTCTTCCTCTCTCTTATCTCTCTTCCTCTCTCTTATCTCTCTTCCTCTTCTCTCTCTCTCTCTCTCTTTCTCTCTTCTCTCTCCTTTCTCCCCCCCCGAGTGTATTATTTATAGAACAACCAATTGTTTAAAACATTTTAGCTATAAACTCATTTATTCGAACGAGAATGTGCTACCTAAGCCTCCCTTAGTGCTTTGGGCCCTCGAGCACTGTCCAATTGCCCGAACGCCCACTCCGCCCTTAGAGAGTGTAGGTCTCTCTATTCTCTGCCTTAGATTAAAGCAGTGGTTCCCAAATGGGATGGCGGAGAGGCTAGGTGAGTGGGGGGGGGGTGAGGCGGAAAGATTCGAAGATTTAGAAACAGATTCAGAAAATTGATATTCCAAAAATAAATATGATTTCAGAATTCCATATATTGTGAAAATCGAACTACCCTCCCTCCAGCTATGGGTGAATATAGTAGGGCAGACCTTGGTTAGGTACAGGTTTAGGAGAAGGAAAACTCTGAATTAAAAAATTTTAAAGTCCGCTTAAGAAATTGACCTTGTGTCACATCCTGTTTGTGCGGAATGGTTTCATTGTGTTAAATATAGGGGGTGGGGTAAATTTCACAGGGAAATTGGTGGTACCTAATGAACAAATTAAAAAGCTTACAGGTTTTATTTTTAAATCTCCGTTGACTTTCGAGACATCCTGTTTATAGAAAAGTTTCTTAAGTAAAATTAAACAAAAAACTTGTTTTTATAAAAAAAGACATTTTATATTTAGAAAGTGGAAATCCGCCTTTTATTTCCGCCGCTCAGATATTTCTAAGATCTGAATGCTCGTTGTTTTTAGATGCTTTTCAAACGAATTTCTCATTAAAATATATAGATTTTATGTGGGCCCACCCACAAGCCGAAGCTCAATTGGTGGTAGGCACAAAAATGCGTTGATCCCGTCGGCATTCCCCCTCAATGGGTGCCTCAGGCACTGGGCAATAAACCCAACCATGCCCCTTTAAATCAACCCTACCTTGTACCCCATACAGTGTAATTCGTTTCCAGGAACATATAAAAATATATTTATTGTTAGCTGGAAACGGTGGGGGAAGAAAAATAAACAGAGTGGGACGCATTGGATACGATTTTTATGTGTCCTTTTATATTTTTATGCGTCAGTGACACATGACGCATACGAAGCGCTTGGTGTAATGGTTAAAGTCATGGGAAATGGACTGATCGCCCCGAGTTCAAATCTTGATGTGGTAATAGCATTTCACTTAGCGCTAATACCTTTGGTAAAGGTATGAATCATACTCTCCCTCCAGCTATGGATGAATAGTAGGACAGACTGTGCTCTTTAACCTTGGTTAGGCAACCGGTCTAAGAGAAGGAAAACTCTGAATTCAAACCTGTTGAACTCCGCTAAGAAATTGACCTTGTGTCACATCCTACTCGTTGAGGGGAGGGTTGGTATATATATATGTTATATATTATATATATATATATATATATAGTCATCTAAAGACATGTGTTTCGACTTATCAAGTCTCTTTAGTGTGGCTAGGCATTTGTGAGCTACCTACAGCCGGGATTGAAATCCGATCGGTTCAGTGTCAGTCAGACACCTTAACTGCCAGGCTACATAGTCACCCACAAAATGCGAAGGGGATTTTATATGTTTTAATACACACATCTGTATGTATGTAAAGGCCGCCATAGAGTGCTCCATCCTTTTATAGGAGAGCGTTACGTTTTACGCTTTAGTTGGCAGTCATCAGCGAAATCCCCCCTCAAAGTGCTCAATCCCTGGGGGATGGGGGGGTGTTTGTGGAGGGGGGGGTCAAGTATAGTGTTGCCGAATTACAAGAAACATGAAGTTTTTTTTGCTCTTGGAGAAGGGTTATTTAAAAAAATTATTTATTTTTTAATTTTAAATTTTCATTTTTTTCCCTAGCTTCTAGATCACCTCGACTTTTATTTTTCTAGCTTTGCCAGAAAAAGAATTTGACAAAAAAAAAAAGATAGAAAAAGCAATATAGAATTTGGTGTTTATTTCGTTATTCTGTACCAGAAACAAAACCAAACCATTATCACCCATTCCACTGGCTCCAGGGGTCATTCCCTCCCCCCCCACGCAGCTCCTATCCCATTGTGATAAAAGTTGGTAGGATGGCTGAGAATCGCCCTCGCAGGGAAATACCAGGGCTATATTTGGCACCACTCACCCGTCCGCAGAAGCGTCTAGGTCTTTGGTTAAAACTATCTTCGTGGTGGTAAGTGACTGGCTGGGTGGGTGTCTGCTCGGAATTGATACGGTAGATTTATTTCATTAGTCTCTTCCGCTGCTAATATATTTTTTCGGGGGTGGGGTTAGACGAAAAATACGGAGTTCTATATTAATATTACATAGCATTAGCTTCTTTTTTGTTTTATTTTAATACAAAAAGAAAAAAAAGAATAATTTTATTTTTATAATGTACATGTAAGTCGTCAGGGTGGCCTAAAGTCGGCATCAGCCAGACAGCGAGGGACTCTATCCCCTTTTCACTAGCGCTAGACCAAGGAGATTGTTTTTTGGCAACTGAGGTGGAGCGCCACACCTACCATCATCCAAATTTTGGAGTTTGCGCTTCGTGGTGAACACATCATTTTAGCGCTTGTGTACGTGTGTATGTTTGCGCATATGTTTAAGTGTGTGTGTAATAGAGAGAGAGAGAGGAGAGAGAGATAGCATATATATATATATATATATATATAAGGCACTGCCAAAGTTTTGAAATAAAAAACTGATGCATTATGAAATTCATTCATTGATAAATCAACACTGAAAATTTCATTCAAATCGGAATATTTCCTGACTTTTTGTAATTTTCTTTTCAATCGGGGGGTGGGCAGTGGATAAATTTATTTTGTAAAATACGAATTTTAGGCAGTGTTTACGATATATTTAAGCAAAATTGACCGAAAAAATAGTTTGTAGTTTACTAGAAATAAATTACATGTGTAATATAATTTTGCTTTTTTATAATGTTATTTTATGTTTATTTTTTTTTTTTTCACTGATGCTCATTATGTTACTACTTTTTTACTTAGACGAAAATTTGACCTTAAATAATCGATTTAATTAATTTCGATTCGTTTTTTTTTTTAAATGAAAAAGAGTCAACATTTTGGCAGATCTTATATATTGTGTGTGTGTGTCTGTATGTGTGTCAACCTTTTAGGTAACTACTATTCGTCCTCACCGTCAGATATTTCTGGTGACAATGAAGAGTTTCTAAGAATAATCGTTTGCAAATAAACAAGACCATCTTTTTTCTTTCGTATATGTGACCCCCCACTCCCCCCCTTGCCGCCGTCCCCTCCAGCTGCAACTGAAGTGGTTTCTCATATCTCGTCCAACTAAAACTCTCTTTACTCTCCTCCTCCCCTTCCTCCCTCCCTCCCTCCTCTTAAATTCAAGGAGTGACGCTTTTAGTTGCTTCTAAAAGAGAGAGAGAGAGAGAGAGAGGGGGGGGGGTCTTGTTAAAGTCGTTACACGTTATTTCCTTTTATTTCCTCTTTTTTTTTCTTTCTTTCAACTGATCAAAAGAAGTTTAAGAATGAATTTTCCTGAAAATGGATATACCCCCCTCCACAGGAACACGATAGATAATTACCGTATTTGACAGCATATAGGACGCAATTTTTCCCCAAAATTTTGGCTCAAAGAATTGCCCTGCGTCTTATACATCGTAAGTAAAATTTAAGATCTCCCGTAAGCCTAGGCTAATCTTCTCTATGAGGCTCACTAACCCAGCTTACGCTCAGTACTTTTACCTACTTATTACTTGCCTGCTAAATTGCTTTTATACAGCTATGTTTCTGCTTGTGTAATGTACAGCTAGACTGTTTTCAACAATATATGCTTAAATACACTAAAAACTTTTTTTTCCTGAATCTGACCTCCTGAAATGGGGGATGCGTCTTATACATCATAGGTGAAGTTTGAGACCTCCCGTAGGTCTAGACTAATCTTTTCTATGAGGCTCACTAACCCAGCTTACGCTCAGTACTTTTACCTACCCTAAACTCCATGCATCCTTATTTTATTGCTGGTATTGTTATAATCAAGTTTAACAGGAGCGGATGGTGGCGAAGAAAAAAAAACACAGGTTTTGGATTTCATTATTATTATTATTATTATTATTATTATTATTATTTACCCCTTTTGAGTTTTCACATCAGCATTAGCTGATGTCTTTCACTGGAGTCTGAGTGACAGCAAGTCTTCTCAGGTCTCCAGGACTCTTCTGAGTATCCTGGCAGATTGCAGCAGTGCAGTGTTCTGAATGGTTTCAATCCTTCCTCTGATATCCAAACTTTCCAAACCCCTTTTCCAATCCTTTTGGGACTTATTATTAATAATTTTATCATTATTATTATTATTTCCTACTATTGAGATGTCTTGTGTATGCTTATTGCTTGCCTGTACTGCCAAATTGCTTTTATACAGCTATGTTTCTGCTTGTATAATGCACAGCTAGACTGTTTTCAACAATATATGCTTAAATGCACTAAAATTTTTTCCCTGGATCTGACCTGCTGAAATGGGGGTGCATCTTATATGCCGTCAAATACGGTAGTTTGCCATAGCCGTCTGGATATAACGAAATTTGAAATTAGACCTTGATTTGTCACGTGTGTAAAAAATTAGACTTTGCCTAAGCCACATTTATATATTATTATATTGTCTTAGCCTTTTGGGTATAACGAAATTAGACCTTTGTCATCGATGTCTGGTATAACGAATGAGAAATTAGACCCTGCATTAGGCACATTTATATAACGAAATTAGACCTAACCAGTTAGCCGTCTGAATAGAACGAATTAGAAATTAGACCTTGATTTGGTCACATGGGTGTAAGAAAATTAGACCTCGCCATAACCTCCTGGGTATAACGAAATTAGAGCTTGCCTTAGGCGTATCGATAGAACGAATTAAAATCATTCCGTAGTCACCTTGATATAAAGAAATCGGACCTTGCTTTAACCGCCTGGGTATGACGAAATTATAAATTAGTTCTTGTATTGAGGCGCCTGGGTATAAGAAAATTAGACCTTGGCTTATCCGCGTGGCTCTAACGAAATTAGATCTTGGCTTATCCGCGTGGCTAATAACGAAATTAGACCTTGTTTCGCGTGGCTATAACGAAATTTATCCGCCGTGGCTATAACGAAATTAGACCTTGGCCCGTAACTCCTGGCTATAACGAAATTAGACCCTTGCCGTAACCTCCTGGCTATAAACGAAATTAGACCTTGCCGTAACCTCCTGGCTATAACGAAATTAGACCTTAACCAACTCTATGAATGTAAGAAAATTAGACCATGACTGTTTCTAGCGAAATGTAAACGAGATATATAAAAAAAATGTATTTATTTCATTGTACTACAGTGATGCTGATAGCTTTTTGATTTAGTACGTCCTGGGACGCACATGTTTTGCTTTGAACGAGTCCCCGGGAAGATTTATGAGTCCCAACTAAAGTTTCTTAATAAATTGTAGGGTCGTTATTCATGAACTGAGGAAAAACTAAAGCCGTCTAACTCCTATCTTGTAACCTATCTTTTGTAATTCGTTTCTAAGAAACTATTGAAATGTATTTTCAGCTTGAAATGGTGAGGGAAGAAAAAGAAAAACAGTGACGCACGGATAAGATTTTACTGCGTCCTTTTAGAGTTTTATGTGTCATGGACGCGTCGCGTACCTATCAGCATCTCTGCTACTAATTGATATTAGTACAATGCTACAAAAAGAAATATGGGGAAATCCCCCCATCAAATATGTTTGGAATTCATCCACCCTTTAAAAAAAGTAGATTTCTCCCTGGAAGAATGAGGAAGGAGATAAAACGAGAATTTTCTTTTCTATATATTAATATTCGTGTTCCTTGATTGTATGACCGTTATCATCTTGCAACATTCTGGTTAAATATGAACTCGTCCAAATAAAGAAAAGGAATAAAAAGAACATGCTACACAGAAAATATTTTTTCTTCCTTCCCTTTCCTTCTTTTTCTTTCTTCCTTCTTTCCTTCCTTTTTTTTTTCCTTCCTTTTTTTTCTTCTTCCTTTTTTTTCTTTCTTTCCTTCTTCTTTCCCTTTCTCTTTCTTCTTTTCTTTCTCTTCTTTCTTTTCTCTCTTTCTTTCTTTTTCATCTTTCTTTCTTTTCTCTTCTTTATCTTTCTCTTCTTTATCTCTTTTCTCTCTTCTTTCTCTCTCTTTTCTCTCTCTCTCTTTCTTCTCTCTTCTCTCTTCTCTCTCTTTTTCTCTTCTCTTTCTCTCTTCTCTCTTTTTCTCTCTCTTCTCTTTCTCTCTCTCTCTTTCTTCTCTCTCTCTCTTTTCTCTCTTTCTTCTCTCTTTCTTTCTTTCTCTCTCTCGTCTTCCTCTCTCTCTTTCTTTATCTTCCTCTCTCTCTTTCTTTATCTCTTCTCTCCTCTCTTCTCTCTCTCTCTTCTCTTTCTTCTCTCTCTCTTTCTTTATCTCTCTCTCTCTCTCTTTCCTTCTCTCTTTTCTCCTGTGTGTGTGTGTGGTGTGTCGGAAATGTCTTATTTCATCATAGCTCTAAGAAAGACATATTTCTTTGGCAATAGAAATAGCAGCAGCAGCCACTTCCACCACGACGACTACGACGACGACAATTCTCAGTAAACAACATTGGCAGAGTCTCAAAAATTAAACTTCAATATATTTTATTTTATTCTATTTTCTATCTACCGATTTTACTTACTTTTCTTACAATCAGTCTTGAATATATTGGCTATTAAGTTATTTTTACCCAAAGAAATCTATAGCCTATTTTGAATTCATCAGCGAACGTCTTTACCAATATGAGCAATATCCCTTACCTTCTAGTAGTATTTCGTATTTATTGACGAAGTTTTCACTTGGCACAGCATAAGGCCAAATTAAAGTGTTAGGAAGATTATGTTGCGCCAATCGTTCAAGTGGAGTGTTTCTGCCTGCTTTAGAAAATCAGTATTCTATATTATGGCCCGAAAGTCTTATCACACTTACATATTGTTTTAACTTTCATTATTTTTTGTTTTAATATAATACATTAATGATAATGATAATAATAATAATAATAATAATAATAATAATAATACTATTTTCTATTTCCTTTCCAGCAATTATAGTTGATTAATAGGGGTTAAAAAAAAAAAAAAAAAGACTTTCGGACCACCTTGTATTTTTTCTTACCTGGGTTCGAACACCGATCGTCACCGCCAATTAGTTATACAAAAACAAACCGCAACTTTATATTTTTTTTGTGTATTTTCTCGGATAATTCCCTACATATTTTTCTAGAGGTAAAATAATTACATAATTTATATATAATATCATTAAAACAAAAGCTAGTGAAAGTTAAAACAATATATGTAGGGGTGACAAATTCCACAAATCATCGGTTTTGTGTCCATATATCAAGGGTCGACTTATACACGGGTAATATACTTTATATCCCCAAGGAAAAAAACAAGACAACTCCTCCCCAACTAAAAGAGTGAAAAATTGAACAAATCGACTTATACACCGGTTATATACTTTATACCCCACCCCCCAAAAAATGAAAAAACAAGTCGACTTATACAGGGGTAATGAGGTAAAATATAAGCAATGAAAGAACAAAACTCAGACAAAAATGTGTAGTATATTTCGCTGGAGTTTTGAACTCTGCATCTTCAGCTTTTAAAAAGCAGAAGAAGCGGAGTTCAAAACTCCAGCGAAATATACTACACATTTTTGTCGTAGTTTTGTTTTTCATTCCTTATATTTCTACTACATTCTGTCTGATTCATTCCAACCCCCCTTTTCCTCACAGGGGTAATATACTTTATATTCTCAAGGAAAAAAACAAAACAAATACCCCTCCCCCCAAAAAATTCGACTTATACACGGGTAATATACTTTATAAACCCACACACAAAAAGAAAGAAAAACAAAACAAGTCGACTTATACACGAGTAATATACTTTATATCTCCCAAGGAAAAAACAAAACAACTACCCCAATCCAAAAAGAAAATAAGTCGACTTTTACACGGGTAATATACATTGTACCCCCCCCCGAAAAAAAAAACCGAAAGGAAAACAAAATATGTCGACTTATTTACGGGTAATATACTTTATACCCCCCCAAGGAAAAAACAAAATATTACCCCTCTTCCCCCAAAAATCTAAAAAAAAAACAAAACAATTCGACTTATACACGGGTAATATACTTTATAGCCCCAAGAAAAAGCAACTCCCTCAACTAAAAGAGTGAAAAATTAAACAAGTCGACTTGTACACGGGTAATATATTTTATACCCCCCCCTTAAAAAAAACAAAAAAAAACAAATTCGACTTATACACGGGTAATATACTTTATAGCCCCAAGAAAAACAAAACAAGTCGACTTATACACGGGTAATATACTTTATAAAAAACCCTTTAAAAAAGGAAAACAAAACAAGTCGACTTATACACGGGTAATATACTTTATAGCCCCAAGAAAACAAAACACATACAAAAAAAAAATAACGAAAGAGAAAAACAAAATAAACGAAAAGAAAGAAAGAAAGAAGAAAAAGAAAAAGAAGAAAGAAAAAAAGAAAGTTCGACGTTTATTCTCACTTGTGCGTTCATGTGCTTCTAAAATCGATATTAGTTGCTGTCATCTCGAAAGAGAACAGTCACCACCACCACCAACAACAGCAGGCAACGATTTTGAAACCCAATAATCCCCCCCCCTCTCCCCATATTGTTAATTAACTGACAATATCACTTCCAAAGTTTCTTTCTCGGATTTTACAAGTACGTGAAAAATCTACTCGGCTTGTTTAACCCCATTAATCAAGGTTTTTAAAAACAAACGTCTTTACTAGCTGAGCCGCGACACGCACCCAACCTTGGAGGGAAAAAGCAATTTCGTATGACATTTTTGCTAGCCCACTATAGTGGGGAGGGGGGGAGGATGTGTATCAGGGAGGCGGACGGAGGGGGGTGGGGTGTCGGGCGTATGACTCTAACCAATCCTGTTTTATAGGACCAGTTTCAAAGAACGGAAACCCCAATATCGTCATTACCCCCCCTCCCCCCTCCACACACAGCTGAGTATCTTATAGATATGTTAATGCTTTTTTGTAATTTTTGTTTCTATCATAGATTATCGGGCTAGGAGTTATAGAACTCGCAGCTGTGAGAGATAAACTTATAATTCTGGCGACTATAAGAAAAATATCTGAGATTTTATAAGTATATTCTAGAACACGAGTCGATCTCGTGTATAGGTCGACCCTTGATTTATGGACACGAAATAATTCTTTTTTGTGTGGGGAGCGTATATATAAATTTTTGAATTTAATTTTTTTTTTCAAGTACCCTGACTAGTAGAACTACGCATACCTAACTGCATTGTACTCGTGTATAAGTCGACCTCGTGTATAGGTCGACCCTTGATTTTTTTTTTTTTTTTTTTTTTTTGGCGAAAAGTAATTTCGTGTGACATTTTTGCTAGCCCACTATAGTGAGGGAGAGAAAGGATGTGTATCAGGGAGGCGCGAGGGGGGGGGTCGGGCGTATGACTCAAACCAATCCTGTTTTATAGGACCAGTTTCAAAGAACGGAAACCCAATATCTTCATACCCCCCTTCCCTCCACACACACACACAGCTGAGTATCTTATAGATATGTTAATGCTTTTTTTTTTCATTTTTGTTTCTATCATAGATTATCGGGCTTAGGAATTATAGAACTCTCATCTGTAAGAGATAAACTATAATACTCGACTTTATAATAAAAGTATCTGAGATTTTATAAGTATATTCTCGTACACAAGTCGATCTCGTGTATAGGTCGACCCTTGATTTCAGGACACGAAATAATTCTTTTTTTTGTGTGGAGAGCGTAGATATAAATTTTTAAATTTAGATTTTTTTTCAAATACCCTGACTAGTAGAACTACGGATACCTGACTGCATGCAATCTACATTGGTGTACTCGTGTATAGGTCGAACCCTTGATTTTTTTTTTTGGGGGGGAAGTAATTTGGTATGACATTTTTGCTAGCCAACTATACTAGGGAAGGAGGATGTGTTACTCGACCAACCAAGAGAACGGAAACCCCAATATCTTCATACCCCCCCCATACACACAGCTGAGTATCTTATAGGCATGTTAATGCTTTTGGGGGGGGTGATTTTTGTTTCTATCAGATTATCAGGTTAGGAGTTATAGAACTCGCAGCTGTGAGAGAAATAAACTTATAATTCTGGCCATTATAAGAAAAATATCTTAGATTTTATAAGTATATGCTAGTACACAAGTCGATCTCGTGTATAGGTCGACTCTTGATTTATGGACACGAAATAATAATTTTTTTGTGTGTGGGGAGCGTAGATATAAATTCTTGAATTTAATAATTTTTTTTTCAAGTACCCTGACTAGTAGAACTACGCATACCTGACAGCGTGCTTCTACATTTGGTGTACTCGTGTATAAGTCGACCTCGTGTAAATATATTAGATTTTATAAGTATATGCTAGTACACAAGTCGATCTCGTGTATAGGTCGACTCTTGATTTATGGACACAAAATCATTCTTTTGTGTGTGTGTGGGGGGGGGCGTATATATAAATCTAAAGGTATATTACTTGAAGCAACCATGTTTATACGACCGTTTAAAAGAACGATAGATTATCGGACTAGGAATTCTAGAATTTGCAGCTGTGAGAGATAAGCTATAATACTCGACTTTATAATAAAAGTATCTTAGATTTTATAAGTATATCCTAGTACACAAGTCGATCTCGTGTATAGGTCGACCCTTGATTTATAGACACGAAATATTTTTTTCTTTTGTGTGTGTGTGTGGTGGGGCGTATATATTTTTGGAAAAAGCAATTTCGTATGACATTTTCGCTAGCCCCCATAGTGGGAATGGATGTGTATCAGGAAGGGACTTGGAGGGGGAGGGGCTTAATACTCGAACCAAGCCTGGTTTTATAGGACTAGTTTAAAAGAACGGAAACCCCAATGTCTTTATCACACCCTATTAAAAATGGCTGAGTATCTTATAGATGTTTTACTGCTTTTTTAAAAAAAAATATTTTTTATTTTTTTCTACCATAGATTATCGGGCTAGGAATTATAGAACTTGCAGCTGTGAGAGATAAGCTATAATACTCGGCTTTATAATAAAAGTATCTGAGATTTTATAAGTATATGCTCGTACACAAGTCGATCTCGTGTATAGGTCGACCCATAATTTATGGACACGAATTCATTCTTTTTAGTGCGGGGGGGGGGTCCTAGTTTTTTTTCTTCTAGTACCCTGACCAGTGGAACTACACATGCTACCTGACCGCATGCCTCTACATTGGCGTACTCGTGTATAAGTCGACCCTTATTTTTAACTGAAAATTAAATCTTAAAAATACAAGCTATTTGTATACGATTTCAAGTTATTAAGTTTAAGTTATTATTTCCTTCATCTTAATTTTTCTTTTTTTTTTCTTCTTCTTTCTTTCTTTTCTTTTTTTTCTTTTTTTTCTTTTTTCTTTCTTTCTTTCTTTTTTTTCTTTCTTTCTTTCTTTTTCTTTCTTTCTTTTCTTTTCTTTTTTTTTTCTTTCTTTCTTTTTTCTTTTTTCTTTTTTCTTCTTTTCTTTTTTTTCTTTTTCTTTCTTTTCTTTTTTCTTTCTTTTTTCTTTTCTTTTCTTTTTCTTTTTCTTTTTCTTTTTCTTTCTTCTTTCTTTTTTTCTTTTCCCTTATCTTTCTTGTTCTTTTTTCTTTCTTTTTTACTTTTTCTTTTTTCTTTTTCTTCTTTTTCTTTTTTTTTTTTTTCTTTTTTTCTTTTTCTTCTTTTTCCCTTTTTCTCTTTTTCCCTTTTTCTTTTTCTTTCTTTTTCCCTTTTTCTTTTTCTTTCTTTTTCTTTCCCTTTTTTTCTTTCTTTCTTTTCTTTCCCTTTCTTTTTCTTTTTTTCTTTTCTTTTCTTTCTTTTTTTCTTCTTTTTCACTTTTTCTTCTTATCGTCTTTTCTTTTTTTTTTTCTTTTTTCTTTCTCATTCCCGTTATTTCTATAGTATAACAACATCTTTACCAACTGAGCCATAAACCCTTCCGAAGATGAGTAATTACGCTTCTATCACAGCCCAGCTGTTTACATTTTTGTTGTTATTTCATATTCTATTCAAAGCCTAGATTCCCGTTCATAGGTCACAAATCTAAATATACCCTCGACAAAACGAGCCTCATAAATTATTACAATTCTTACAAGCCAATTACCTACACCTAGGATTGAACTTAAATTGTCTGGTTTAAAATAGATTACCCGGTTCTATTTCGAAATAGAACATCCATTTTTATTGGCGCCAAAACTCGATTGTAAATAGAAAGGTGGGGGGGGGGCGAGTGGATAGACGTCTTTATTTTATGAGCCACGACCTCTCGGTTGCATTTAATTATTGCTATACTCCCCGTTGGGCTCTCAACGGTCCATGATGATATTTATGCTTCTATCCAAGGAGTGGGTTTCAGTATGGATAGTTATTTTACTTTATAATTAGAATTTTGATAATAAAAAAAGGGCTAAACTTTCAAATCGGTCGGAAAATTAGGGTGACCCAGAAAAAACAGAACCCACAAATTTTGTAATAAAACTGTTAATTTTAACTTGAAGTTTAGTGGTTAGGGTTGGGGTTTAGGGTTAGTTTAATGGGAAAATAAATAATTTGGGTTCTGTTTTTTCTGGGTCACTCTGTAAAATGTTTTAATTTTCCGACCGATTTGCAAGTATAGCCGACGTTTTAATTTTATGAGCCACGACCTCACGGTTCCATCCCTGTTGGGCTCTCAGCGGTCCATGGTGATATTTATGCTTCTATCCAAGGAGTGGGTTTCAGTATTGAGTTATTTACTTTATAATTAGAATTTGGATAATAAAAAAAATGTTTGGGCTTATGTTAGATTATTCGGACTATTGTTCTCATCTTTTATATACACAACGTTTCGGCCAATGTGACCTGCGTCTTCTTCAGGTATTTCGTCGTCTCAAAAATTTAGAAATTAAAAAAAAAAAAAAAAAAAAAAAAATCCTTAGCAAAAATGTGGACCCCTTAAAAAATATATTTTTAATATGTAAATCTCGTTATCATGTGGTGTTTTTTTAATACCCACAATGAGTTGAGCGAACGAGTATTTTAAAGTCTCTTTTGTTCAACAATCTAGTATTTTCAAATATGGTGCACAAATAGCTCAAGATATATGCCGTGTTTCCGTCACTACTAAATACCGCCCAGATGCTTTTGTGACTACTAGTTAGTTAACCGTGGCGTATATCTAGTTAGCATTAAACAAAATATCTATTTGGTATATTTTCGACTCTAGTCTATGGCACACGGTGAGGATCTAACTCGCTTTCTTCGCTTCAAGTATAGCCCAGATGGTTTTCTTAATTCTAGTTTGTTAACTGTAGCGTATTTTTAAGTTAACACAATTTTATAAAAATTATTTATTTGGTATATTTTAGGCCAAAGACAAGGGCACACGGTGAGGATCTAACTCACTTCTTTCGCTTCAAGTATAGCCCAGATGGTTTTCTTAATTCTAGTTTGTTAACTGTAGCGTATTTAAGTTAACACAATTTTTTTAAAAATTATTTTTGGTATATTTTAGGCCAAAGACAAGGGCACACGGTGAGGATCTAACTCACTTCTTTCGCTTCAAGTATAGCCCAGATGGTTTTCTTAATTCTACTTTGTTAACTGTAGCGTATTTTAAGTTAACACAATTTTTATAAAAATTATTTATTTGGTATATTTTAGAGTAATGACTAGGGCACACGGTGAGGATCTAACTCACTTCTTTCGCTTCAAGTATAGCCCAGATGGTTTTCTTAATAGTAGTTTAACTGTAGTTTATTTTTAAGTTAGCATTATTTTTATAAAAAAATATTTATTTGGTATATTTTAGGCTAATGACTAGGGCACACGGTGAGGATCTCACTCACTTTCTTCGCTTCAAGTATAGCCTAGATGCTTTTCTTATTACTAGTTCGTTAACTGTAGCGTATATTTAAGTTAGCATTATTTTTATAAAAATTATTTATTTGGTATATTTTAGGCTAAAGACTAGGGCACACGGTGAGGATCTAACTCACTTCTTTCGCTTCAAGTATAGCCCAGATGGTTTTCTTAATACTGGTTAGTTAACTGTAGCTTATTTTTAAGTTAGCATAATTTTTATAAAAATTATTTATTTGGTATATTTTAGGCCAAAGACAAGGGCACACGATGAGGATCTAACTCACTTCTTTCGCTTCAAGTATAGCCCAGATGGTTTTCTTAATTCTACTTTGTTAACTGTAGCGTATTTTTAAGTTAGCATTATTTTCATAAAAAATATTTATTTGGTATATTTTAGGCTAATGATTGGGGCACACGGTGAGGATCTAACTCACTATTTCGCTAGCTAAAGATGTACCATGTTTCTTCGCTTCAAATATAGCCCAGATTGTTTTCTGATTATTCGTTAGTTAGCCGTAGCGTATATCTAGTTAGCATTTAAAAAAAATATTTGGTATATTTTAACATAAAGACTAGGGCACACAGTGAGGATCTAACTCGCTAGCTAAAAATGTACTTTGTTTCTTTGCTTCAAATATAACCCTGATGTTTTTTTTCTGGTTAGTTAACTAGCATTTTGAAAAATAACTTTACTTAACTGGACATATTTTCGACTCGAGTCTATGGCACACGGTGAGGATCTAACTCACTTTCTTCACTTCAAATATAGCCCAGATGTTTTTGTGACTACTAGTTAGTTATCCATAGCGAATATATATATATATATATATATATATATATATATATATATATATATATATAACATTAAAAAAAATATTTAGTATATGTTAGGCCCGAGACTAGAGCACACGGTGTGGATCTAACTCACTATTTCGCTAGTTAAAAATGTACCCTGTTTCTTCGCTTCAAATATAGCCCAGGTGGATTTCTGACACGAGTTAGTTAACTATAACGTATATATAGTTAGCATTTAAAAAATACTTGCTATATTTTAGGCTCAAGTCCATGGCACACGGTGAGGGTCTAACTCGCTTTCCTTGCTTCAAATAAAGCCCAGATGTTTGTATTTTTATAGCCCATGGGGATTTCTGACTGCTAGTTAGTTATCTATAACGTATATATAGTTAGCATTAAAAAAAATATTTGTTTAACTGGGCTAGACAAGGACACACGGTGAGGATCTAACTCGTTATTTCGCTAGCAAAAAGTGTTTTTTTTGCTTCAAATATAGAATATAGCCCAAATACCTTTCTTACTAGTTAGTTGACTAGCATTAACAATATTTACTTAACTGGACGTATTTTAGGACACACGGTGAGGATCGAACTCGCTTTCTTCGCTTAAAATATAGTCCAGATTTTTTTTAAAGCCCATGTGGATTTCTGACTACTAGTTAGTTAAATATAACGTTATCATTTAAGTAAATGATTATTTACTTAACTGGGCATGACTAGGGCACACGGTGAGGACCTAACTCGGAACTTTGCTAAAGATTTGCCATGTTTCTTCAATTCAAATGTAGTCCAGATGGATTTTTGACTACGAGTTTTAGTTAACCATAACATATATCTCATTAGCAATTTAAAAAAAAATCTAAAAAGAAAAAAAAAACTATTCAACTAGGCAAGACTAAGGCACACGGTGAGGATCTAACTCGCTATTTCGCTTTAAATATAACCCAGATTCTTTTTTTAAGCCAAGGTGGATTTCTGACTACTAGTTAGTTAACTTTAACGTTAGCATTTAAATAAATAAATATTTACTTAAATGGGCATGACTAGGGCACACGGTGAGGATCTAACTCGCAATTTTGCTAAATATTTGCCATGTTTCTTCAATTCAAATGTAGTCCAGATGGATTTTTGACTACGGGTTTTAGTTAAACCATAACATATATCTCATTAGTAATTTTTTTAAAAAATCTAAAAAGAAAAAAATAATTCATTCAACTGGGCAAAACTAGGGCACACGGTGAGGATCTAACTCGCTATTTCGCTTCAAATATAGCCCAGATTTTTTTTTAAGCCAAGGTGGATTTCTGACTACTAGTTAGTTAAATATAACGTTAACATTTGAGTAAATAATTATTTACTTAACTCGGCATGACTAGGGCACACGGTGCGGATCTAACTCGCTATTTGGCTAATAATGATTCGCCAAACCAGTTTTTGCTAACCGTTGCTCCATGGCGAGGCAGCTGAGTCAACGTCTTCTCTGTTTTGATTCACAAAAACTTAGTCACATATATTGACTCTTTCAGCGGGGGGAAAAAAAACAAACCAGTCTTTCGCTAGCTTTCTCGAATTAAGAGAAAGACGTACAGCTTTTTACGGTAGACTGTGAATTCAGGACGTAAATTTTTATCATAGTTTACCGGACAGATGTTAGTAATATATGAAATGAAGTCCATTGTAAATATCTTTCATTTCTCAACTGGGATTAATACTTTTAATAAAAATCAAGCACTAAGAAACACTATTTAAGTAATTAGTATTATTTGGATTATTCGGACTATTGTCCTCATCTTTATTGTTATCTACACTATTTCTCTGAATTTTTTAGATGAGGCTTGATAATTAGTATTGTTTGGATTATTCGGACTATTGTCCTCATCTTTATTGTTATCTGTACTATAACTATGTACAGATAGCAATAAAGATGAGGATAATAGTCCGAATAATCCAAATAATACTAATTATCAAACCTCATCTCAAAAATTCAGAGAAATAGTAAGGAAAAAAAAATTTGATACGTTAATTCATTTATGAATTTAAAAAAATAAACGACTGTATTAAGTGATGTTGTATAGATTTAAAATTGTTGCGTAGTGATTCAGTTATACATTATTTTTATTTATTTTTTTTTTTTACCTGAGTGTTGTTATTTTAAGAGAATCGAGAGTATAAACTTATCAAGTCTTATACTGAAATAAACTGGAAAATTACTATTCGCTGGTAATTTTGGCGAGCATTTAACGATATTTCTATTTCAGAGTGAAAAAAAAAAATACCCCCCCCCCCTGAATTCACAGTCTACCCTTTTTATTTATTTAGTAAGTTAGTAAGTCAAGGTGATCATTCTTTCGTTTCCATATGTTAAACCAGAAAGACCACCCCACCTTACTCTCCACAGAAAAGAAAAAAGAGCATTTTAATCAGATGAGCCAACACCGTGCCCTTACATTGTAATATGTAGTAGTAGTAGTACTAGTACTACTAGCAATTATTCGAACGAGCACTTGGTTCACTCACTATAAAATGTATGACGGATACAGAAAATGGGGAGATATCAAAAAACCTAGATTCCCGCTCATGGGTTGAAGTAAAGAAAGACTTCATTCAAAATGTACTGATAGTTAATACTTTTTTTTTGGTTTTTAATTATTTATGATCTTTGTATGTTTTTTTTTTTTTTTTTTTAGATTTAAATTTATTATTATTATTATTATTATTAGTTTTTTTTCTTTTTTAATCATCTTTGACAATTTTGAATATTTGCGTCTCCTCGCATCCAGTCGCCGGATTCGAGGAGAAGAGCGTTGGAACTAGACTGACTGACCAACAAAATGGAGTCTAGTTGCTGACGCATTAAGTTTATTGGGGAAAAAAAGATTTTTTTTTTCTTTATTGAACTGAGCGCGGATAAACTTGCAAATCGGTCGGAAAATTAGGGTGACTCAGAAAAAACAGAACCCACAAATTTTGTAATAAAACTGTTAATTTTAACTAGGGGGGTTTAGGGTTAGGGTTGGTGTTTAGGATTAGTTTAATGGGAAAATAAGTAAAGAATTTGGGTTCTGTTTTTTTCTGTGTCACCCTAATTTTCCGACCGATTTGCAAGTTTAGCTCCGAGCGTCTATTTAAAAAAAAAAAAAAAAAAAGTAAAAAAGATATCTCTCTGTACCACGCACTAACAGTGTGTAAAAATAGTATACACACACTCATACACACGCGCGCGGACATACACATACACACACGTGTATGTGTATGTGTGGAAAAGTAATAAATGTGTGAATAAGAGTCGGAACGCTGATTTGTTAATATTCGAAAATTATTGTGGACGTTTAAAACGTTTCGGTTAATAAATATGAAGGTCTCTGTAAATGTTTTCGGTGTTAATTTTTGAAAATGAGAGTCTTTAATAGACAGTTGAAAACTTTTTCGCTGGGAAATTTTGCACATAATACAAACTGCCTTGACTTGGGGTGGGGGTGGGGGTTGTTTGTGGAAATTACTTGCTTGGATTAATAAAAAAAGAAAGATTTCCTTTTCCTTTGTTATTTTCTTTTCTTCTCTCTCTCCCTCGCCCTCTCTCTGGTTCTTATCCCCCTCTCTCTCTTGGTTCTTATCCCCCCTCTCTCTCTCTGGTTCTTATCTCTCTCTGTGGTTCTTATCCCCCTCTCTCTCTCTCTCTTCTATCTCTCTCTCTCTGTGGTTCTTATCCCCCCCTCTCTCTCTCTCTCTCTCTCTGGTTCTTATCCCCCCTCTCTCTCTCTTATCCCTCTCTCTCTCTCTCTCTTTCTGGTTTTACCCCCCTCTCTCTCTCTTCTTATCCCCCTCTCTCTCTCTTTCTGGTTCTTATCCCCCTCTCTCTCTTTCTGGTTCTTATCCCCCCTCTCCCTCTCTGTTCTTATCCCTCTCTGGTTCTTATCTCTCTCTCTCTCTCTCTCTCTCTCTCTCTCTTTCTGGTTCTTATCCCCACTCTCAGGTTCCTACCCTCTCTCTTATCCCCTCTCTGGTTCTTTTCTCTCTCTCTCTTCTCTCTCTCTTTCTCTCCTCTCTCTCTCTCTCTCTCTCTCTCTCTTTCTCTCTCTCTCTCTCTGTGTGCTTTTCTCTCTCGTCACCTCCCTCTCTCTCTCTGTGGTGCTTTTCACTCTCGTTCCCCTCCCTCTCTCTCTGTGGTGCTTTTTCTCTCTCGTTCCCCCCTCTCTCTCTCTCACGTCCTTTTCTCTGTTTCACTCTCCTCTCTTCTCTCGAACACTGCTATGATGGTTTTACTTTTTAACGGTAATTGTCGAAATAAGCAATTTCCTAGACTATTCTTTCTAACAGTTGTTCATGATGATATTGATGTTTCTATTTAAGGAGGAGTGAAAGGTTCAATGTCCGTTATAACGAGAATTTTGATGATTAAAATGACCTTCAGTGCGAACGCAGACCCCCAGAAAAATGAATATTCACTTGCAAATCGAATTTGAAATTCTTTGATTCTATAAAAAGAGCCTAAAAATCACACCATGATTTTTCTGCGATACGTTGTGTGTGTGTGTGTAAGATAACTACTATGTCTGTAGTTACTTACTTACTAAGCTTTGGTTTGTTGTGGCACAAAACCGCGTGTATAGGCCACTCAGTGAGAGTCGAACTCATTAGTGATAGTCTGATAGTCTAGTTATGTCCTTATCTCTTCTATTTTTCTGGTTCTTCTCTCTCTCTCTCTCTCTCTCTCTCTCTCTCTCTGGTTCTTCTTTCGTTCTTCTCCCTCTCTCTCTGGTTCTTCCTCCCTCCCCTCTCTCTCTCTCTGGTTCTTCTTTGTTTTTTCTCTCTCTCTCTCTCTCTCTCTCTCTCTCTCTCTCTGTTCTTCATTCGTTCTTCTCTCTCTGGTTCTTCCCCCTCTCTCTCTCTCTGGTTCTTCCCCCTCTCTCTAATTCTAGTTCTTTTGTTTTTCTCACTCTCTTTCTGGTTCTTCCCCAATCTTTTCACTCTCTCTGTCTCTGGTTTTTCATTCGTTCTTCTCTCTCTCTCTCTCTCTCTCTCTCTCTCTCTCCATTCGTTCTCTCTCTCTCTCTGGTTCTTCCCTCCTCTTCCCACTCTCTCTCTCTCTGGTTCTTCTCTCCCTGGTTCTTCCCTCCTGTCCCCCCTCTCTCTCTGCTGTTCTAGTTGTTTTCAACCTTGATCTTTTCATGATCCAGCAATGTTAGCCTTATTGCAACTCGAACCACCCACGTAAAAAATGAACGACTTAAATCACAAAAAACGAATCTTCAATTTTTCTATTCAAGGTTTTATTTATTTAGTTATTTATTTATTTTTTGTAATTTTTTATTCAATTTTTTTTTTGTTAGGCATGTGCTGAAAATTTATAAAATTTGAACCTAGAAATCAACAACGATTTGTCTCAGGGTGTTATAGGGTTAAATTCGTGCAAATATTATTATATAATTGTGTGTGGAATGGTGTGTGTTTATATATAGATGTGAAAATAAAAATAGAAATTAATCCGACAGTGTGAATATGATATATTTAAAAAACAAAGGACGTTTACAAATGCATGGGCTCATCAGGAGAGAATGTGCAAACCGTTATATATATATATATATATATATATATATATATATATATAGATAAGAGTATGAAAACACACAATGCTGTTAAAATGAAAATATTTATATCATTTTCATAGCTAATATTGAACAATATTTCGATTTATAAAAATCATCTTCAGAGCTTGTTTTTTTAAAATTTTTTTATTCCGGACTCATCGAGAGAGAAGCAGAAAATAATTATATATATATTGTGTGTGTGTGCGCTTATATGTGTGTATATATATAAATATGTGTGCACGAGGTCGTTGAAAGAGTGCAATTGGTACCATGTAACCCAGTGCTATCTGACTCATATTCTTCACTAGGCTCAACAACCAGCAGGATTAAGGAATTAAAAAAAAGAAGAAAAGACCTGTCAGAGGGTGGATGAACCCTCTTGTACTTTTAAGTTATCAACAAAAGTGCTTCTTTTTTTTTTTTTTTTTTTTTTTTTTTACTTTTTTTTTTTTTTTTTTTTTTTTTTTCCAGGAAAATAAATTCCCAATTTTCCCCCTCCCTCCACCGTGAAATCACAGCTACATTTCTTTCTCTTTTGAAAATTTGTACTTTTACTCCCCCACCGCTTGGAAAAAAAAAAAAAAAATCTTTAGTCTTTGAACTGAAATACATTTTAAATTGAATTAAATACAAAAAAAAAAAAAAATAAAATAAAAGTTTAAGTAGCACAGCCAATTCAAAATGTTGAAACTTGACATATGTAATTTGTAACCCCCGTTGAAAAGGTTACTGTGTATAGTAGTACCTAACCCCCCCCCTCTTCATCTTTGTATGTAAGTACTAGCGGCGGCTGAGTCAGAAAGGAACTTTCCTGGCCACTACTCTCCACGACTTCCTCTGGAGATAGATAAAATAGATTTCTTTCTCTTCTATCTAGAAAGTATTTCTCCCTTTGTCTCTTTGTTCAGCGGTCCGTAAATTCGGATGTTTTGTTAGCGTATTCATTCACTGGATTGCTTCCCCCCTCTTCTCCCATTAATAATTACTATAGAATTGTGCAAGGCCACGGTGAGGATCGAATTCATTGCAGTGTAGGTTCTATCAAAGGTTAAATCATTTTTAAAAAGATCTTTATTAATAGTGAACTTATGAATAGTATTAAAGTTTAGACTATTACGACTACTTTTTATATTTTCGTTTTTGTCCTTCACCCTCTACCCTCTTTCTACTCTCTTCTCTCTCTCTCTTTCTATCCTTCCTTGTCTCTTCTCTCTTATCTCTCTGTCCCTTCTCTCTATCCTCTACTCTATCTTCTCTCTACTACGACTACTACTACGACTACTCTCTCTTTTCTCTCTACTACCCTCTCTCTTTCTTCTCTTCTCTCTACTACCCTCTCTCTTTCTTCTCTTCTCTCTACTACCCTCTCTCTTTCTTCTCTTTCTCTCTACTACCCTCTCTCTTTCTTCTCTTCTCTCTCTCTCTCTCTCTTCTCTCTCTCTCTCTCTTTCTTCTCTTTCTCTACTCTTTCTTCTTTTCTCTCTCTCTCTTCTTCTCTTCTCTCCCTTTCTTCTCTTCCCTTTCTTTCTTCTCTTCTCTCTATTACCATCTCTACTACCCTCTCTATTTTCTCTACTACCTCTCTCTCTCTACTACTCTCGCTCTCTCTCCTCTCTACCACTCTCTTTTCCCTCACTATTTTACTTTTTCTACTATTCTCTCTATTTCTCCTTTTCTATCCTCTTTTTCCTCTTTCTATCCCTCCCTCCCTCTTTCCTCTTCTCTCTCTTCTCTTTCTTTTCTTTCTTCTCTGCCTCTCTCTTTCTTTTCCCCTCTCTCTTTCCTTCCCCTCTCTTTCCCCCTCCTTTATAACAACGTTCTCTATATTCTCACTACTCTTTACAATAATCATCACTCATGCTCCACTATTCGTACTACTCTTACACCAGCCCTTGTTGACTGCTGAAAGCTTTTAATACTGCTACTGGTAAACTAGTTTTACATATCCGCTCCACTACTACTACAACTACTATTACAACCACAGCTGCTGCTGCTGCTGAATCTTGCAACTCCGTCATAATTAGTAGGAGTAGCAATAGTATTTTTTTGTTTTTTTTGAGAAGAGAATCTATTTTTCGTTGTTGTTTACACGAACTGGCACGAAATCGTTACTATCATGGTTAGGAGTTCATTGACTGTTCCTGGTGCTGCTGTTACTACTGTAACTACCACCACCCGTGGCCCGGGTACTCGTTCTGGCGCGACTTTCCAAATGGCCGGGTACGACCTCTACCACCACTGGGGTTTCAAATTACTTTCGTTGTTCATATTGGTGTTTGGGCACATCATGTGGTATATTGGTTAGCAAGCTTGATTCGCAGACCATTGTGAGTGAGTTCGTTTCTCACTGGGCGCTCCTTTACTCTTGGCCTTGTGCCACATCTAAGCTAAGCCTAATAAATAACTATAAGCAATGTTCCATGGACACCTCATGTGGTGTAATGGTTAGCAAGCTAGATTTGCAGACTATTGTTAGTGAGTTCGATTCTCACTGGGCGCTCCTTACTTTTGACCTTGTGCCACATCTAAGCTAAGCTTAGTAAATAACTATATATTAACATTTATGCAAGTTTCATTGTTTTAAATATAGGGGGAGGGTTAAATTTCACAGGGAAAATTGGTGGTACCTACTGGGACCACCAATGGATCAGTTTAGGCCATCTTGAATAAAACGGAAATAAATATTTCCGAACTTTGTTTATCAAAAATCTCGTAAAAAAACAATTAAAGATCGTACAGGGTTGTTACAAAGAAAAACAGTTAATTCAAAGATCAAATTATCCGATTGGGAAAAATTACATCGTTATCCTGTCAAAGATATATATATAATTGTCGATCGATATATAGCGATGGTTGGGTCACACCATCCGTATACCTGCAGACAGACTCCCCCGTAAAATCCTTTATGGTGAACTCGCGGATGGCACGCGGAGGACAGGAGACCCCCAAGAGCGGTTCAAAGATCATATTAAGAGAACGCTGATGAAATGCACCATCACACCTTCTAGCGTGGAAGATCTGGCCTCTAGCGGACAGGGTTGGTGAGATGCCCTACCACACAGGAGCTGGGCGGCTCAATATCAATGCAGATGGAATTTCCCTTGCAATGTGTGTGACCGCATCTCTAAGCCCCGAATTGGACTAACCAGCCACCAGAGAGTCCATAACTGTTAACAACATGGAATGATGCGACGGACTTCTAAAAGGAAAGGATTATATATATATATATATATATATATATATATATATATATATATATAGGCCTTCGTATTTTTCATACCCCCCCCCATATTTTATATTTATTTTCGTAATCGTAACTTGTATGATCTCCCAACATACATATGATTCCTCCACTATTAATGCTCTCTATGAGACAGATATACCTACTAACAGTTTCGCTTAGTAGTTCGTCAGGGCAAAGATCTGACTAATTAGGTTCATC
>CM042182.1:7099648-7112148 GCA_023376005.1 Doryteuthis pealeii
GATTAATTTAATCAATATCACTTACACATGTTTCGGTCAGTTCATCTGTGTGAAAATATTACACACACAGAAGATTCAACCTTCATCAGAGTGAAATTTTATTTTATTCATTCTTCCTATAATAATGATAATAATAATAATAAAATATATATATATATATATATTATATATATATATATATGTAAAGAAAAGGAATTGAATCCGACACTATGAGGAAAAATGAGTAAAGAAAAGAAAAGTAAATGGATAAAATGAATTTAATCGATATCACATTAATTGATATCACTTACACATGTGTTTCGGTCAGTTTATGTGTGTGAAAATATTTCGCACACCTACAAGAATCGACCTTCATCAGAGTGAACATTTATTTTTATGATATTTTTATGATATTATATATATATATATATATATATATATATATAGTGATATTTTTATGAGATATATATTATTATGAGGAAGAATGAATAAAATAAAATTTCACTCTGATGAAGGTCGAATCTTCTCTGTGTGCGTAATATTTTCACACAGATGAACTGACCGAAACACATGTGTAAGTGATATTGATTAAATTCATCTTTTATTATCCATTCTGTTCTTTCTTTTCTTTATTCATTCTTCCTCATATTGTCGGATTCATTTCCATTTTTACACACATATTGAAGTCAGTCAGTTAGACAGTCAACAATTGGTTTGACTGGCCAAGCCTAACATGAAGTTACTAGTTCTCTAATGAACCCACTATAACAGCTTAAATAATTCCTGCCACTGCTGCCAGGAAGAGTCCATTAAGCTGAGGGGGTGTTTGACTGTTCTACTGTCCAATAGTTAACAATCTGTAACAGTCATTTCCAGACTGCAGGTTCAATCCTGGCTAAGGGTGAAAGTAACACAGAATAACAATTATCAGTATTCTACACACACACACACACACACACATATATATATATATATATATATATATATATATATATATACACTAGACTGTTCCTAGGCAGAAGGCTATCAAGTACCTCTTTGATCCTATGCAAACTTCATAGATACAGATACTACACCTTGATCCTATACAGAAGGGTCAACTTCCTAATAGATAATCTCCATTTTTTTTTGTTGTTTTTTTTTAAAAAATTTTGATGGGTACTTTACTGGTTGTACAATATTGATGAGAAGAGCATCAGTTTATTTGGACTAATATCCTTATCTTTATCTTTCTTGCACACACGAAAATGGTGGACTTGGCATGTGTACTAAAAAGAAACGTGTGGAATGTATACCACCACCACACCATCATCATCATCATCGCCTCCATCATCTTAACCATCATCCCCACCCCCAGGGCTTCAACTAGTAAATACATTCACTTGTAACTTCTTAAGTTCTCTTTCTCTTTCTCACTGTCCAATTTCCTGGTCTCTCTCTCTCTCCCTCTCTCTATCTATCTATTTATCTATCTAATTTCCTGGTCTCTCTCACTCTCGAATTTAGTGGTCTATTTCTCTGTCCAATTTTCCCGTCTCTCTCCCCCCTCTCTCTCTCTCTTTCCCCGGTCTCTCTCACTCTCCAATTTAGTGGTCTATTTCTCTGTCTTTCTTTCTCTCTCTCTCTCATATCTCTCTCTCTCTCTCTCTCTCTCCTCTCTCTCTCTCTCTTGGTCTCTCTCTCTCTCTCTCATATACTGGTCTCTCTCTCTCTCTCTTCTCTCTCTCTCTCATATCTCTCTCTCTCTCCTCTCCTCTCTCTCTCTCTCTCTCTCATATTTGGTCTCTCTCTCTCTCTCTTCTCTCTCTCTCATATCTCTTCTCTCTCTCTCTCTCTCTCTCTCTCTCTCTCATATACTGGTCTCTCTCTCTCTCTCTCATATACTGGTCTCTCTCTCTCTCTCTCATATACTGGTCTCTCTCTCTCTCTCTCTCATATACTGGTCTTCTCTCTCTCTCTCTCTACTGGTCTCTCTCTCTCTCTCATATACTGGTCTCTCTCTCTCTCTCTCTCTCATATACTGGTCTCTCTTCTCACTTTCTTTCTCCAATTTACTGCTCTCTCTAAAGAATTGATAGCCAAATTGTTGGAACCAGTTTGATATAAAAATAACCATAGCTACTGGCCACTCCAGTGTTAGTTCTTAAGACGACCTTTGACCGGACAGTAACAAATCAACCCCACTCCCAGTAAGCAGCAAAGTAGTATAACTATTTTAATTACTAAACATGGCCTAAAAGCCAAGGAGGATAAGATCGTATTGCACTCCTCTTCCAGATGAGAAAGGTCAACTTGATTATGTGAAACTTAGAACAATTTCAACCCCCCCCCCTGACCACTGAGCCTTTTGGCGCGGTGCAGACCCCACACTTCCAGCACTTCAGGACCAGAGCCTCACCACTGAATGCTGTTTCGTGTCATACCCAGGACACCCAGAAGTATAACAACCAATCAATATAAGAATATATATCTTACTTGTAGAAGCAATGTTCTAATTACCATTGAATTGGCAGATAAGCCAACAAGCAAGCCATAGCTTGATACAGACCCTGCATTGTCACAATCCTAGTGCAGAATGCCAAATTATTTCTCTGAATTTTTAAGATGAGGCTTGATAATTAGTATTATTTGGACTATTGTCCTCATCTTTGTTATCTACACTATTTATCTGAGTGTTTAAGATGAGGCTTGATAATTAGTATTATTTGGATTATTCGGACTATTGTACTCATCTTTATTGTTATCTACACTATTTCTCTGAATTTTTAAGATGAGGCTTGATAATTTTGATTATTTGGACTATTGTCCTCATCTGTATTGTTATTTACACTATTTCTCTGAATTTTTGAAATGAGGTTTGATAATTAGTATTATTTGGATTATTCAGACTATTGTCCTTGTCTTTATTGTTATCTATACAACGTTGATGTTCCCAAGTCCAACAAGAAATACCTGAAGAAGGCTGGAGTGCACATTGGCCGAAGCGTTGTACAGATAATAAAATAAGGACAATATTCTGAATAATCCAAATAATAATAAATATCAAGCCTCATCTCAAAAATTCAGAGAAATAGTGTAGATGACAATAAAGGTGAGGACAATAGTCCGAATAATCCAAATAATGCCAGATTATTTATCTGGCACCATAGCACCACTGAAACCAAGCAGCCAATCAGGACTCAATTGCATAAATGGAATATTCCTGAGTGCCATAAATATCTGCTGCTTTGGGCACCAGTTCAGTTGTGCTTAGTTGTTATTGTTAGTCCAAATAGTCCAAATAATACTAATTATCAAGCCTCATTTAAAAAATTCAGAGAAATAGTGTAGATGACAATAAAGATGAGGACAATAGTCCGAATAATCCAAATAATTTTTCTGGCACCATAACACCACTGAAACCAAGCAGCCAATCAGGACTCAAGGAATGGAATCACCCAAATACACGAATGGAATATTCCGGAGTGCCATAAATACCTGCTGCTTTGGGCACCAGTTCAGTTGTGCTTAGTTGTTGTTGTTCAAACCAACAGTATACTACCTTACTCCACAGTGTCTTACCCCCTCTGCAGGGAGCGTGTGGGGGGGGTTCAGCTGGAATATTCTAAGTTCAACTGACAGTGAACCATTACACTTTGATAAAGAATAAGACTGAATTAAATTCTAAGGCGGTTCCCACAAGCGATTAGATTGTTGTTATTGGAGGACACCATGCTGAGTAATTCACATTCGTTGCATATCTCAGGTCTGTGGGGGTTTATTTGGGTGTGGCTATCTCCTCTTTAAATAACACATGACAGATTGTACTAGGTTACATGGTAACAGCATGATTCTCACTGGGTACTGTATGGCTGGACCACACTTCTGTCCTTGTGCCAAACTATCACATATCGGTAGTTATGTTGTATTGATCCCCTCTCTCTCTCATTCTCATAATAAGACTGACCAACTTTCTTTTCCCAAATATAGTTTACTCCCTAATCTCTATGACAAAATAAAATTGGAATTCTCCCAAGCAGTAATGTAGCATTGTCAGTACTACTATATGGCTGGACTAGTCAAATTATTTGTATTAAATAGGAATACTTGAAACTCTATAAAATTTTGTAGTGATAACTCACGCACACACACACACACACAATAAAACTAACTTTCTTTTCCCTAAATACAATTTACTCCCTACCCTCTATGACACCGCCCTGTCGCCTAAGGCGTTAGAATGCACTGACTGCACCTCTGCAAAGGAGTAAAACTCCCCCAATGGAGCCACCTGTTGGCCATGAGTGGCGACCCGTAATGCTTAATGATAGAACCCAGGTGGATGAGTAGTTCATGACTTGGGCTAGCCAGGCGGTCGGAGAGGCCCCCTCCGATCAATCGGCTGGTCATGTCAAGCCCTAGCACCTATATGATTTTCCTAATCCTATTACCCTTATGGCAAGCCCCAACCCCTTTTTATCATATGGGTGCTAGAAGGCGGTGACTGAGGATCTACATGTCCTGGGAATGACGTTAAACTCTATCTGATGGTGAGGTTCCATTTTTGGAAGTTTGGGGAATGTGGAGCACCCCTTCATCACCATTGCTGCCTGGTCCACTCTGACCCGGAGTGGTAGTACCTGTTAGGGTCCCATCTATGGGTTAAATAGAAAAACATGAGTTGATAAACAAAATTGTATTATGCATTAAGAATGAATTTATTTCACAACTTTGTCAGCATTAAATGACCCACTGAGGTTGATATGCCGTAAAACAAAAGAAACAAAAACCAAACCTCTATGATAAAATAAAATCGGAATGCTTCCAAGCAGTAATATAGCCGTGTCAGTACTACTATATGGCTGGACTAATCAAATTATTTGTATTAAATAGGAATAGTTGAAACCATATAAAGTTTAAACAATAATACTAACATCAGCATTAAATAACCCAACAAGGGTTGACACACCAACCAATCAATATAAAAATATATATCTTACTTGTAGAAGCAATATTCTAATTACCGTCGAATTGGCAGACAAGGCAACAAGCAAGCTGTAACTAAATACGGATCCTGCATTGTTGCAAGGCTAGTGCAGAATGGTAGATTATTTATCTAGCACCGTAACACTCTAAACACATACTCACACGCAATGTAAATATATATATATATATATATATACACTCACACGCAATGCACTCGCAATGTAAATATATATATATATATATATATATACACTCACACGCAATGAAAATATATATACACTCACACGCAATCTAAATACACACACACACTCACATACACGATCTAAATACACTCACATACACGATCTAAATACACTCACACACGATCTAAATACACACTCACACATAATCTAAATACACACTCACACACGATCTAAATACATACACACACTCACACACGATCTACACACACACACACACACGATCTACACACACACACACACACACGATCTAAATACACACACACACACACACGATCTAAATACACACACACACACACGATCTAAATACACACACACATCTAAATACACACACTCACACACGATCTAAATACACACACACACACACACACACACACACGATCTAAATACACACTCACACACGATCTAAATACACACACACACACACACTCACACACGATCTAAATACACACACACACACACACTCACACACGATCTAAATACACTCACACACACGATCTAATACACACACACACTCACACATACATCATCTAAATACACACACTCACCATCTTAACACACTCACACTCACACACACACGCGATCTAGATACACGCACACACTCACACACACACATCATCTAAATACACACACACACACACACACACACACAAGCATATATATATATATATATATATATATATATATATATATAATGATTTTAGAGAGAGAGAGAGAAACAGGTGTTATAAAGCAGGTAAATAGATGGTGTCTCTAAGTATAGAGAAGTTGTCCCTATTATCATGAAACCATTCCTACCACCACCAACTGGGTGGTAAGAAGAAGAAGAAGAAGCAGAAGCAGATCACCCCCCCCCCCCTCAAACCAGCCAACCTGGTGTTTATGTAATGTTTCGTTTGATTGCATTATTCATAGTTGCGTTTCTGTTTGGCTGAAATTAGAAACTATTCGGCGCTCTTCTGTGTTCGAAACTAAAAACACACTCATCTCCACTAACAACCACTCTTCTCTTCTTAGTCTCTCTCTCACGGTTAATAACATTACTTTTGTTGTCACAGCAAACTCACTCCCCACTCTCTCTATATATATATATCCCCCTCTCTACCTCTATCTCTTTCTCTCTCTATCTCTCTCTCCCTCTGTCTCTCTCTCTCTCTGTCCTCTCCCTCTGTCCCTCTCTCTCTCTCTCTCCCCCACTCTGTCCCACTGTCCGTCTCTCTCTCTCCCTCTTTGTCCGTCTATCTTTCTCTCTCATTATGTCTGTCTCTCTCTCATTCTCTCTCATTCTCTCTCTCTGCCCGTCTCCCTCTCTCTCTCTCTCTGTCCCCCCTCTCTCTCTGTCTGTCCGTCTATCTCTCTCTCTCTCATTCTCTCTCTCTCTCTCTGCCGTCTCTCTCTCTCTCTCTCTGTCCCCCTCTCTCTCTGTCTGTCCGTCTATCTCTCTCTCTCATTCTGTCCCTCTCTCTCTCTGCCCGTCTCTCTCTCTCTCTCTCTGTCCGTCTCTCTCTCTCTGCCTACTTGACACTTCTGACAAAGAGTCTTTAAAAGTCTCTAAAAGCTTTAAGACTCGGCTTACCTTTTTGTTTATATTTTATTGAGTTGAAAGACAAAGCCAGCTGTCTTATATATATATATATATATATATATATATATATATAAAGAGAAAGGAAATGAATCCGACGCTAAATGTATAGATAAAAAGGTATGAAAACACACAATATTGTTAAAATGAATATATTTTTATATCATTTTCATAGCTGATATTGAACAATATTTCGATTTATAAAAAAATCATCATCAGAGTATAATGATAATTAGATCCGTTTTTAGATGTAAATGTTTTTAATCCGGACTCATCGAGAGAGAAACAGAAAATAATTTAAATTCAAACCAGAAGCCTTGTTTTTCCAAAAAGTGTGTAAGTTATGTGATCGCTTCGTCTTTGTACACACGCTGCATGTTTCGCTAACGTCATGAACATGTCGCTACATTGTATTTCTTCAGTGTAACAGTTTTTGAAAGAACCTTACACCATTCATATTTTACATAAAAAGTAATTTTTTTAAAAATAATTCAATAAACATTTCTTTTCAGAAAAAAAAATCCGTTACTAACCGACCATGAACAGGTTAAAACTCTTCTTTTTTGAAAAAGAGAATATATATATATATATATATATATATATATAATCCAAAAGTTCAGAGAAGAAATCTTCCTGACGACACAAGAGTTTTATTTTAAAAAAAACCTGTCGCAGTTTGAGAGCTCAATGTGTGCTCTTAATGTTAGAGTCACAGAGCAAATATATAAGTAAAGAAATAACAAAAGACTTAGAGATTTAAGCTCCCTGAAATAGACTATAATGCTAAATCTCTAAGTCTTTTGTTATTTATTTACTACTATATATATACTTATATATATATATAATTTGTTTATTCCCAGCCATGTGCTATTGAATAAAACGGAGTACTTTTTCTTCATTATTTGATTTTGTGTCATTTCCAGTCGTCTGGCGATCTTTCTGGTGTTTGGATCGAATCTAAATATGATATTTCCCATACTGTTAGGCCGACCGCTTTCGACTCGTATATAAGTGTATTCAGGCAGCATTTTTTCTTTTATACAGGTTTCGTTGAATTGAACGGACAATTCCTGTCTGACAAGTCTTTCGCCGATCCGTTCTAATCTTCGGGCCATCCTTCTGGTGTCAGGGTGGAACTGGTATAACAGTCCACCGAATGTTTCAACACTAGCGCTTTCGGCAATGCACTTTGCCATCCTCAGGTGGGAAACGATGGAATAGTTTTCATGTCTCGTTTTTAACGAGAACGAGTAGAAGCAAGGAATAGGAAGGATGGCCCGAAGATTAGAACGGATTAATGAAAGACTTGTCAGACAGGAATTGTCTGTTCAATTCAAACACACACACACACACACACACACACACACACACACACACATACATATATATATATATATATATATATATTATATATATATATATATATATATTATTATATATATTTTTTAAAGCATAATAATATATATATATATATTATTTATATATATAAAGCATAATATATATATATATATATATTATTTATTATATATATTTTTTTTAAAGCATAATAATATATATATATATATTTATTTATTATATATATTTTTTTTAAAGCATATAATATATATATATATATATTTATTTATTATATATATTTTTTTTAAAGCATAATAATATATATATATATATATTTTTATATATATTTTTTTAAAGCATAATAATATATATATATATATATTATTTATTATATATATTTTTTTTAAGCATAATAATATATATATATATTATTATTATATATATTTTTTTTAAAGCATAAATATATATATATATATATATATTTATTATATATATTTTTTTTTAAAGCATATAATATATATATATATATATATATTATTATTATATATATTTTTTTTAAAGCATAATAATATATATATATATATATATATTATTTATTATATATATTTTTTTAAAGCATAATAATATATATATATATATATATATATATTATTTATTATATATATTTTTTTTAAAGCATATATATATATATATATATATATATATATATTATATTATTATATATATATTTTTTTTAAAGTATATATATATATATATATATATATATATATATATATATTATATATATATATTTTAAAGCATAATATATATATATATATATATATATATATATATATATATATTATATTTATATATATATTTTTTAAAGCATAATAATATATTTTACTTAACAATGCTTCAAAAGCAAATTATCAAATTCCATTTTATATATATATATATATATATATATATATATATATATATATATATATATATATATATATATATATATATTATTTTAAGAATATGTGCTTAATTGAAGTCGTACCTAATTTTGAAAGTTAATTAATAATTAATTAGGCGGGCATACCTATTTAAATGTAAGGCTAAACAAATCGAGAAAAATCCATCTGTATGTACATTTCGGCCTATTAGGCCTCATCAGCAGAGCTATAGATAGGAAGACCGCCTTGTGCCTGATGAGGCCTAATAGGCCGAAATGTACATACAGAGATTGATTTTTCTCGATCATCATGTTGTGCTGGTAGCACGGATCTCCATGACAATCTCTTGCCAACCGTCCCTGTCATTCATTGCCCTTGGGAGTTCCTTCGTGCAGTATCCAACATCCTCACACAGTTGATTAATGTAGGTGTTTGCTGGACGGTCCGGTCGATGTAGGTCTTTGCTGGACAATATTTTTATTCTTCTTATTGTGTGTCCCTTTCTTTCTTTCTTTCTTTTTTCTTTCTTTTTTTCTCCAAGGGCGGGAAATATCCGCTTGCTGGTCATTTATTTCGTCTTTAGTTTCCAGAATTGACAGAAATTAAGAAGTAAATAATGTTTAAGTTTGAAACAAAGCAACAGCTGGTACTGCTTACTGAGAAATTTAGATATATTGTTATTGATATATTCTGATTAAATGAGATGGATATATATATATATATATATATATATATATATATATATATATATATAAAAAATCAAGCATTACAGATCAGCACCCACAGCCAACAGGTGGCCCCCATTAGAGAAGGGAATCTTACCTCTCTGCATTACACAAAAAGTGGAAGATAAATAAGTTTCAAAACGAACGAAGAATGTGGGAATGGCAAGCTAGTGTAACAGTTAGAGACTCCGCCTGTCAGCTTGACAGTCGAGGTTTCGAGTCACACACGGAGCAGTCTCCCATGTCTATAACCTTGCTGATGTGACCTAGTAGGTCGAAATGTACATTCAGGGATTGACATTTTCTCGATTTGTTTAGCCTTACATTTGAACATATATGCCCGCTTAAATTCATTAATTATTAACTAATTAATTTTCAAAATTAGGTATGACTTCAATTAAGCACATATCCTCCATAATATATATATATATATATATATATATATATAAAGTTTTAAAAACGAATGGCTTAAAATTTCCGACTGCAGTTTCTCGCCGTAGCGTGAATCTTCAAGGCATTTTTCGTCCAACCATAGGCCTGTATTTATAACTGGGTTGTACCCATTTTCGATACAGTGGGCATGCTACATACCCTCCTTCACCCCCTACGTAATGCCGTAATATATTTAGGTCTTTATATTGAGCACTTTTAAATCGGTTTCTTAATAAAATCCAGAAGTAAATATATTTGTTTGCTTGGTGGATTTAAAGTTAACTGTGATATATATATATATATATATATATATATATATAATATATCAAGGTTTTACATATCTATTTATTAGGTGACAAAGGAACATTCACGACCATATTGGTTTCATGCGAGGCAATCATCAGGTGAAGATGTTTCAAATGCATTATAGTCGTGACTGTTCCTTTGTCACCTAATAAATAGATATGTAAAACCTTTATCTATTTATCTTATTATATTATATAACAGCTCTATTTTATATTGAGCACTCTACCAATAATACTGCCTTTGGTACACCATTCCAGCAAAAGCTGAAATAGTGACCATCTCATATATATATATATATATATATATATATATATATATATAAGCTGGTGTAGAATATGCTGACTGCACCTCTGCAGAGAGGTAAGATTCCCTTCAAAATCTCACTGTATAGTTATATTGCATGTTTTAGTAGACTGAACTTCTAGGGAGTTTTGGAAATTTTGGTTGAAATAAATTTATTACAGAATGACGGTTTATTGAGTTTTTCCTTCCTTTCAAAGGTATATATATATATATATATATATATATATATATATATATATGTTTGGTACATGCAAATTTGTAAACTACTAAAAGTAGAGGAATCATATGTAAAATGGGGAGGTAATATTTTATTATGAATTAGAATAATAAAATAAAAGGGATACGAAGGCCTTTTCGACCGGTACTTTTTCAAGTATTTATACCGGTTGATAATTAAAAGTCAGAAATGTCTATATATATATATATATATATATATATTAGACATTTGACTTTTAATTGTCTATATATATATTAGACATTTGACTTTTAATTGTCTATATATATATATATGACATTTGACTTTTAATTGTCTATATATATATATATATGACATTTAGCATTAAATAACTGAGAGGGGTTGATATGCCATTAAACCAAACAATCCAGTTCATAATTTTCTCATTAAAAAAAAGAATATATACACCTGGATGCCCTTCTGACGTCTCTATCTTTCTAAAAAAACAAACAAACAAAAAAACCAACTTTCTTTTGAATGAATTCTGTCAAACGCTAAGATACTTTTTCAGTCTGCCACGTCTTCTTATCTTTTCAATTTTCACGAGGGTTATTGATATAATTTTCCATTTACCCAATTGAAAAGTTTATAGAACCGCCACACAGACAGACAGGCAGACTGCTAGACAGATTATGATTTTTCGTTCTTTCATTTTCCCCCATTATTAGTCGTGATTAATCCTATGATTTATAGGGACATTCAATCCAAATCAATCTCTCTTTTGTATTATTCCCTGCATCATTGGCTCCCTCCATCCCCCAGCTCCCCCTCTCTCTCTCTCTTGCTCTCACTCTCGCTGTCTTCCCTGGCTTGCTGCAGCAGCGGCAGCAGCAGCAGCGAGATAGAATTAATTAAATGGCAACGAAGAATAAAAGAAAGAGATAAAGAAAGAAAGAAGGAAAAGTGAGTCTATGACATCATGATTAGTATATTACTTCTCTTCTTTTCTCTCTTTTTTTCTCTTTTTGGTTTTTGGTTTTCCCCGAGAAGAAGAGAATCTATTAAAAGAAAATGAGGAAATCAGTTTGCCCAAATGGGGGGAGGTGCTGCTATTTTTAGATCAATAAGAATATTTTCCCCTTTTTATTTTTATTTGTTTTTTTAATTTTTATTTCAAAAAATTCTCCTTATTATGAATAACTGATAAAAGTGAAATCTAAAGAAATAGTTGCAATTACTAAGAGCAATCTGTGTGTGTGTGTGTTTGTATAGGTGTGTGTATTTAGATTTGTGTGTGTATGTGCCTGTGTATTTAGATTTGTGTGTGTATGTGCCTGTGTATTTAGATTTGTGTGTGTGTGTCTGTATATTTAGATTTGTGTGTGTGTTCTGTGTGTGTGTGTGTGTGTGTATTTAGATTTGTGTGTCTGTGTATTTAGATTTGTGTGTGTGTGTGTGTGTGTATTTAGATTTGTGTGTGTGTGTGTATTTAGATGTGTGTGTGTGTTGTGTGTTTGTGTGTGTGTGTTGTATTTA
>CM042182.1:7117148-7144648 GCA_023376005.1 Doryteuthis pealeii
TCATTAAGTTGTTGAAAGCAGGTTGTTGTTGTTGTTGTTCTTCTTCTTGTTGTCTCATGCATCTGCCAAAGAAAACACTTTTCATTTATAATTATGAAGCACCTTGCAAATCTGTTTATATTTTTATTGGGGGGTCGGGGGTGCGGTGTTGAGGTCTTCTTTTTCTTCTTTTTTTTTTTTTTTTTGTCAAATCAACAGAAAAAAAAAAATAACGGACTATCAAGAATTAAATTGGAGGGGGGAACGGGTTGTTAATAAAAAAAATTAAAAAAATCATTTAAACTTTCATCTTGTGCTGCAAAAAGAGTTTTTTTTTTTAGGATTTTTTTCTTTCTTTCTTTCGTCTATCGAATTTGCCATAAACATGGCTTGTATGGTTTTATATAATCATTTTTTTTCTTTCTGAGTTTTTCTACTCTCACAATGCGTGTGTCTTGTCTGTCTGTGTGTCTTATCTATCTATCTATCTGTCTGTGTGTGTGTGTCTTGTCTGTCTGTGTGTGTTTGTGTGTCTATTTCTCTTATTTACCACTAGAAGCGGCTACCCAGCGGGATGGGGTAGCAAATAAAGTTAGTCTCGCAGATCTATTATTACTGAATTACGAGTTGTATCCTCGCAGGATGCCCCATTAAAATCCCTATGTAAAAAAAAAAAGTCCTTGTGTTGATTCAGCACTCTAAAAAGAAAAATTATGTCTACTATTTAAAATCTTAAATAAAAGAAATTCTATGCTGTTATCATTTAATTTTATTTTTAATTATCTTCACAAATATAAATCAAATCTCTCTTATTTTTGCTCAAAAACCAAGCCCTGGTGATATTTAATGTGTATATATATTTACTTTGTCGTTAATTGTTTTATTTTCAAAGTTTCCTCCGGACATACAGATTCACACAACTGACCTTTATATATAGAGAAGGATAGATAGATTATCTGTTTTACCTACTCTCACAATGTGTGTGTCTTGTTTGTGTGTGTGTTTTGTCTGTCTTTTGTCTGTGTGTATCTGTTTTGTTTGTGTGTTTGTGTGTGGGTGTGTTTCTCTCATTCACCATTTTCTTTGTTTTAATTTTTCTTTCTGAATTTTCTACTCTCACAATGTGTGTGTCTTGTCTTTATGTATGTGTGTGGTGTGTGTGTGTGAGTGTTTCTTCTCCTTCACCAGTCTATCTGTTTTACTTTCTCTCTATGATGTGTTCGCCTTGTGTGTCTCTCTTTTGTGTGTGTGTGTGTGTGCGTTTTAAATTTATAAGTGTATGTGTATATCTTTTCTTTCTTGTGTGTGTGTCTCTCTCTTTCAACAGTTTCTTTGTTTTACTTGTTCTTTGTGATTTCTCTACTCTCACTTATGTGTGTGTCTTTGGGTTTGTTTTTTTTTTTCAAAAATTGTTTTCTTGATTTTTTTTCTTGATTTTTGATTTATTTTGATTTGTTTAGTGTGTGTGTCTGTCTGTTCGAACCTCTCTGTCTGTTTCCAACCTGTGTGTCTTTGTTTCGAACCTCTTTGTGTGTGTGTGTCTTTGTTTCGGACTTGTTTTTTTAAATGAGTGTATGTGTATGTCTCTGTTTCGAACGTACGTACGTACGTGCGTGTGTGTGTGTATGTGTCCCTTTTCAAACTCTGTGTGTGTCTGTCTGTTTCGAACCTCTTTGTGTGTCTGTCTGTTTCGAACCTCTTTATGTGTGTGTGTCTTTGTTTCGGACATTTTTTTTTTTTTTAATGACTATGTGTATGTCTCTGTTTCGAACGTGTGTGTGTGTCACTGTTTCGAACCTCTGTGTGTGTGTGTGTGTGTGTGTGTCTTTGTTTCGGACTTGTTTTTTTTAATAATGTGTGTGTGTAAGTCTCTGTTTCGAACGTGTGTGTGTGTATGTATGCCTTTGTTTTGAACCTTTGTCTATCTGTATGTCTGTCTTTTTACTTTAATCTGTATGTGCGTCTCTCTTTCTGGTCTCTCTGTGTGTGTGTGTGTGTGTGTTTTTCTCTAATCGGTCTGTCTGTCTGTTGTTTGTTTCTTCTCTTGTCTGTTTGTACAACTGTTCTCTTCGTCATTTCCTTTTCTCTCTTTTCTCCTCTCAAATTTCTTTTTTCTTTTTCTTCTTCGTTTCTTTTAACCCCCCCCCAACCCATCCACTCTCGTTCTGTTGGTGACAAATCAGTTTCTCTTCACCTCTTTCTTTTTTCTTCACATCTTTTCTTCTTTCTTTCTTTTCTTTCTTCTTTTTTCTCACCTTTTTTTAATTTTTATTTTTCTCCCTTTCTTTACCCCCCCCTTGTTATTTTCTCCCCTTTTTTCTCCATCTCTGCTTATTTCTCTCTTTTGTTTCTTTATCTCTTTCTTTCTCTATTTTTCCCTCTCCTTCTCTCTCTCTCTCTCTCTCTCTCTTCTTTTTCCTCCTGATTCTTTCTTTCTTCTTATTTTTCTCTCTTTCTTCTTCTTCTCTCTTACTCCCTCACCCTCTTTCAGTCACTTTTTCTCTCCTTCCTTCTCTCCTTTTGTTCTCTCTCTCTCTCTCTCTCTCTCTCTCTCTCTCTCTCTCTCTCCTGTTGGTAGACTGAATTTATTTCTTTGTTCTCCAAGTTGGCTGCCCTGGAGACCAACTGTGAAAAAGATGGCCGTACTGCTACTGCTGATTTTACAGCCCCCCCCTCTCTCTCTTTCACACACACATCTCTCTCTCTCTCTCTCACCGGTACTATCACACACACACACACATACACAATATCCAATCCTTTCTCTCTCTTACACACACACACACACACACAATACTCTCACTGACACACACACACACAATATACAATACTCTCACTCACACACACACACACACAATATATACAATACTCTCACACACTCACACACACACAATATACAATACTCTCACACACACACACATCACACACACACAATATACAATACTCTCTCACACACACACAATATACAATAATCTCATACACACACACACACACACAATATACAATACTCTCTCACACACACACACACACACACAATATACAAATACTCTCACACACACACACACACACACACACACACACACACACAATATACAATACACACACACACACACACACACACACACAATATACAATACTCTCACACACACACACACACACACACAATATACAATACTCTCACACACACACACACACACACACAATATACAATACTCTCACACACACACTCTCACACAAATGTACAATACACACACACACACTCTCACACACTATACAATACACATACACACACACACAATATACAATACACACACACACACACACACACACACACACAATACTCTCTCTCTCTGTCTCTCTCTCTCTCTCTCTCTTTCTGACCTTCACCGTCTGGAACATTTAGATCCTTGACAGCTGTGTTTGTAGAGAAATGTCACAGGCTGCTTTCTTTTCTTACTCTTCCCCCCCCTATTACCCCTCTCTCTGTCTCTCTCTCTCTCTGTTCAATACTTAAGCCCCTGCTGATGATTCACTCATATACAACCCCCACCCCGTTCAAACATACCTAAACATAAAAGTGAACCTTATTTTTCTATGCATGCAGATTGGGGGGGGGGTTTACAGTAAGACCCCCCCCCCAAAACCTACCTTTCTACATATTCATTATGATCCATTTCCCCTATTTACCAATCTAGTCTCGCAGATCCATTACTACTGAGTAGTGAGTTTGATCCTCACTGGGTGCCTCATACGTTTCACCTTATGTCAAAATCTTAGCTATCCTATTTATATATATATATATATATATATATATATATCGTCTCACCTTAGAATTTGAGCTTGGGTAGCAGATCGTGACTAGTGAATTAATTTTTTTACTCGGTGCTCTATATTCCTGTCCTTGTGCCAAACTAAGCCCAGCTTAGTGAATAAGTGTTTACAATGCATATCAGCCTATAAACACTATTCCTTTAGTAACAGCAGGCACAGTAAATAATTCTTGTAGCCAAACCAGGAAGGTATATTAAACTGAATTGGAAACATATGTTCAAGGTAAACAAAAATCATATCCAAGGGGAATATATATATATATATATATATATATATATATATATATATACACACCTACACTGTCCATACCCACGCAGTAAAATAGAATATTTGACGTCACATTTCAAAACCGTCCCTTTTTTCAAACCTCAAAAATTTTAAAACTGACTGAATAACAATAACTACCACTCGCTTTTCTCGTTATTCTGTGATAAATAATTTCTTATCACCTTCCATATATCAACAAATGCCCTGAAGATAATCTAATTAATAGATCGAAACACTGCAGCGTCGGCCAATAAACTCACCACTTAACCCATTTAAACCTGTGTTTTTTCATTTTTCCTAATATACTACATACCGTCGGATTCACTTCCTTTCTTCACACACACACACACACATATATATATATATATATATATATATATATATATATATACTAGCAAAAGTACCCGGTTCAGGAATACCACAGAGTGAATGAGAAGAGAAAATAAGAAGAAAATGATTTATCAAAAAAATCGCCGAGAATTTGTATAGTAGATTGTTTGTTTATTTTAGGAAGTCTTTTTTTCTATTAAGATATTATTTAAAAAAATGCATTCTTAAACTTTATTAAAGATTCGACGATAAACAAACCTAAAAATTAGTGTATTATAATACTCGTTTATTTTAAGAATAGTCTCTTTTGGTTGTTTAATGTTTACATTTTTGAAACAATTTTATTTTTTTTAATCAGTAGAAATCAATAACCAAATTTGGTGTGTTTCTTAGTTATAGGGATATTAAGGTATATGCAAGATTTCGAATCTGAGTGACATCCATTTTCTGAGTTATACATCGACACGTACATACCAAACAATTTGAATACGAATGGCTTAAAATATTCCGACTGCAGTTTCATGCAATAGCAAATCTTCAGGGAATTCCCTGAAGATTTGCTACTGTGAGAAACTGCAGTCGGAATATTTTAAGCCATTCGTTTTTAATAGGTATATTTAGCTCTTTTTATTGAGCACTCTTAAATCGGTTTTAATAAAATCCAGAAGTAGATATATTTGCTTTGTGGATTTGAAAGTAACTGTGATATATATATATATATATATATATATACTCAAGGAATGGAATCCCCCAAATACATGAATGGACTATGCTTGAGTTTCTAAGTACCAGCTGTTTTTGGGCATGAGTCAGGTGTGCTTTCGACAGTACATATGCAGTTGTGCTTAGCCAGTTGCTGTTGTCCAAACTAACAGTATATTGACTGACTGACTGACTGACTTCAGTATGTGTGTTTGTGGGGGGGGGGTGTTACAATCTTATGGGCCATCCTGTAGGCCTTTAAGTAAGAGCGCTTGTCCAGTGGAATTGGATCCTTGGTAATCCTCTGATATAGAATCCTGAGTATTGTAAGTCCCTCCTCAAGGATTGCAAGTAAACTGTGGCAAGTACCAGTGTTTAAGTAGTGTATCAGCCACGTATTATGGTTGTTGATTGGCCTGGAGGAGTAAACCACGTGACCTCGGCTAGTCTATAAATTCAGGTGGGGAATTGGAGCACACTTTATATATGAAAATATTATCATTCCCAGTAGCGGTAGCCCATAGGGACAAATTTGCTATTTATTTTTATTTTTTTTCATTTTTATTTTATTTTTTTGTTTCCCACACCCAATCATTCTCCTTGGGATACCTGTCCCCCCCCCTATCAAAATACCCCCTTCTCTTGGAATGGATAACTAAATTCAGCCCCACCCCTAAACACTTGTTCTATTTACTCCTAACTGGGCAGATAACTCTAAGGGCATTTGTTGTGTAATATGAATAGACTTTTGCTAATCACGTCAAGCCCTAGCACCTATATGATTGCCCCCAACCATATTGCCCTTATGGCAAGCCCCAGCCCTTTTTATCATATGGGTGCTAGAAGGCAGTGGCTGAGGGTCTAAATGTCCTGGGAATGACATTAAAATCTATCTGATGGTGAGGTTCTAGTTCTGGAGGTTTGGGGCAATGTGGAGCACCCCTTCATCACCATTGCTCCCTGGTCCACTCTGACCCGGAGTGGTAGTACCTGTTAGGGTCCCATCTATGGGTTAAATAGAAAAACATGAGTTTATAAACAACATTGTATTATCCATTAAGAATTGATTTATTTCAAAACTTTATCGGCATTAAATGACCCACTGAGGTTGATATGCCGTAAACCAAACCTAGCAGGTACTACCACTCAAGGTAGAGTTGACCTGGGAGTAATAGCAGTGAAGTGATACGCCACACTCCTATGGTCTCCAGAACCTGAGCCTACTACCAAATATAGTTTAATACTATATCAGGATACCCCCCCCCTTTTTTTAAGCGGGGTCTTACCCTGGGGAATATGAAGCACCCCTTCATCACCATTGCTCCCTGGTCCACTCTGACCCGGAGTGGAAGTACCTGTTAGGGTCCCATCTATGGGTTAAATAGAAAAATGTATTTATAAAAAAAAAATTGAGTATCCATTAAGAATAAATTTATTTCAAAACTTTATCGGCATTAAATGACCCACTGAGGTTGATATGCTGTAAAACAAACCAAAGCAAACCAATCTTGTTTTATCTTCTATTTCTTGGGAACCTTCTTGAACTCTGGAACCTACAAGAAGAGGGTTCCCGAGTTCAAGAAGGTGTAACGTGGCAGTAGCGATATATTCACGGTACCAAAACAAATATATAGGTAACGTTCTAATAGCGATATATGTTGTATAGCGGGTCTTGTCAACGTGCCTCCAAATTCATGACACTAAAAAGATGTTCGGCACGTGGCAGTCATCTTGTCAATAAAAAAATACAACTCGAGAAATATATCTTCACAAGCTGCTTAGCTTCTATTTCCAGGGCTCGTCTCGTGGGTTGTATCAGAAGAGGAGGAAAGGCAGAGAGAGAGAGAGAGAACACTGTTAGATTACTGTGATCCCACAAGGGACCCAAGGTCCGGTCTGTACCCTACGACGTCAGAAAGCAAAAAGAGGTCGATCTTCTTCTACCTCGTTCCACGTCACCACGTGACTTCCAGTTCCGGTCAACACCTGAAATTTCCGGTTGACATTCAATTCTCCATTCGGGGGGGTCAAACTCATCGTTCATCACTCCACACTTTTTCAAAGCCTCCACCTTGTCTCATTTCTTCTTCCTCCTCTTTCTATAGTAGGGCTCGCAAAACTCAAGACCTTCATTATCTCGTTACAAAGGTTCCTAAGTCCGACAAGAAATACCTGAAGAAGGCTGGAGGGCACATTGGCTGAAACACTGTGCAGATAACAATAAAGATGAGAACAATAGTGCGACTAATTCAATTAATCCAAAACAAAATTTCTTTGGCATAAAATAACTTACTAAGGTTTGTCATGCCATAAAATCCAATCACCCAAAACCTGAAAAGTCACCATGACCACTAAACCAGTAGTGCTCAATAGTGCTCAATACTTGAAAGCTATGAATAGTTAGTATAAAGTATAATATTGACAATCTGGTGTTTTTTTTTGTTTTTTTTTTCTTCAGGTGAGCCCCCCCCCCCCCAAAAAAAAAGGAACCGGGGGGGGTCTCTAATTGTCTTCTATTGTGAATTCACTTGAGCTTGTTCTTTTGTGACTCAGCTCCCTCCTGCTGGTGTTTTGAGAAACCGGGAGACTTTTTCTGTTCTGATAGTAGTATCTTTCTCCACATGGTAGAGAGAGGATTGTTTTTTTGAAAAATAGTATAGTGTAAGGACTCTCTCTCTCTCTCTCTCTCTCTCTCTCTCTCTCTCTCTCTCTCTCTCTCTCTCTAAGCATTTCTTTAACCTCTCTCTAACTATTTCTTTAACCTCTCTCTTTCTCTCTTTAACCTTCTCTTTTTAACCCTCTCTCTTTAACCCTCTCTCTTTAACCCTCTCTCTTTCTCTCTCTCTCTCTCTAACCCTCTCTCTTTCTCTCTCTAATTTCCTTTCTCTCTTTTCCTCTCTCTCTCTTTTCCTTTCTATCTTCTTCTCTTTCTCTCTTCTTCTCTTTCTCTTCTTCTCTTTCTCTCTCTCTCTCTCTCTCTCTTTTTCTCTGTTCTTTTCTCTTTTCTTCTCTCTGTTCCTTTCTCTCTTTTTTCTCTCTGTTCCTTTCTCTCTCTCTTCTTCCTCTCTCCCCCTCTCTCTCTCTCTCTCTCTCTTTCTCTCTCTCTGCATGCTGGTTATTTAAGGTTCTCTTTATAGCGTGCATATCTCAGATTTGTATGTGTGTGTGTGCGTCCTCGTGCAGCTTGCATTAAGCTGCACTAGCTCTGCATATCAGCCTGAGCAGCTCCAAAATATGCACCCCTCCCCCCCCACTGCATATAAAGAGGAGGAGGGGGTATTGGTATACTGCATATTTGCATTCGTCACTCTTCAAATTCCTCCTCCTTCCCTCCTAGGTGTGTATCCCTCTCTTGACCCCCCCACCCCCATGATGGAGGGTAAGGGGGGGGGCAACCACTACTATAAGAATAAAATCTGCAGTAGCCCTAGTTCCTGCGCACACTATTTTAACGTTGTTGTCGTGTAGAGCTATCGAGGTGATCTGCATAAATAAAACAGTGTATGTTCATATATCCTCTTTTGACGGTCTTTTTCTTCAGCCTGCTGCCGGGGCTGTGGACCACCCCTTCCTCAAAGGTCTGTTAGACTTGGGGAGTAACATTGACCCCTCATGTCTTGGTAGTCTCTCTCTCTCTCTTTCTCTCTCTCTCTCTCTAACCTCTTCTCTTTCTCTCTCTCTCTCTCTCTCTCTAACCCTTCTTCTCTCTCTCTCTCTCTCTCTCTCTCTCTCTCTCTCTCTCTTCTCTCTCTCTTCTCTCTCTCTCTCTAACCTTCTCTCTCTCTCTCTCTAACCTCTCTCTTCTCTCTCTCTCTCTCTCTCTCTCTCTCTCTCTCTCTCTCTCTCTCTCTCTCTCTCTAACCCTTCTCTCTTTCTCTCTCTCTCTCTCTCTCTCTCTCTAACCCTTTCTCTCTCTCTCTCTAACCTCTCTCTCTCTCTCTCTCTCTCTCTCTAACCCTTTCTCTCTCTCTCTCTAACCTTCTCTCTCTCTCTCTAAACTTCTCTCTCTCTCTCTCTCTCTCTAACCTCTCTCTCTCTCTAACCTTCTCTCTAACTTCTCTCTCTCTCTCTTCTCCTCTCTCTCTCTCTCTCCTCTAACCCTTCCTCTTTCTCTCTCTCTCTCTCTCTCTCTCTCTCTCTCTCTGTAACCCTCATTTATAAAAATATTGAGTATCCATTAAGAATGACATTATTTCAAAACTTTATCGGCATTAAATGACCCACTGAGGTTGATATGCTGTAAGACAAACCAAACCAAACTCTCTCTCTCTCTTCCACTTTCTCTCTCTAACCCTCTCTCTCTCTGCATGCCCCCCCCTGTCAAAGGTCTGTAAAACTTAGGGAGTAATACTGACCCCTAATGTCTTGGTAGGTGGCTATATTAATGAATATTAAGGGCTTGGTAGGTAGATAGATAGATAAAATGCCTTTGGCATGAAATAACCCAACAAGGTTTGACATGCCATAAAAACCAACCAACCAACATGAGCAGGATGCAGCACAAGGTCAATTTTTAGGTTGGATTAAGCTGATGTGAATTCAAAGTTTTCATTTTCCAAGATTGGTCACCATATCAAGGTTACAAAGCCAAGTCTGCCCTACTATTTACTCACCATAGTATTAAAGTCAGTTAGTCTACTGTTGGTTTTAATAACAGCAGCTTACTAAGTATAACTCAAGCATTGTCCAAGACAGCTGGTATAAATAGGAATCAAGAATGATCCATTCATGAATCAAGGTGATTTGGGTCATTCCATTCCTTGAGTTCTGATTGGTTGCTTGACTGCCTAATTTGAATGACATTGTGGAGTCTTATATATACTTGGTCATTTTGCAGTGGACTTTGTGGCATTTCGAGTTTGTATTGAGTTACAATCGCTTGCTGCCTTGTCTTCCCAGTTCGACGGTAATTGGAACTTATTCTTCACATAGCAGAAGTCTGTGGCTATAGAGATGTTCAACTCTGATCCCAACATCTTAGTTAAGGGTACCTCTGACTCATCAATTCAAACATCAATATCGGAAATAATAAATGTACTAATTATTTATTATTGTTATTGATTGAAAGAACCCGACATTCAACACTAGGCATTTCATTATTGTCAGTGATGTAGTTATGTTTTTACATAGAGAACACAAGATTTTATTTAACACAGAGAGAGAATACTTCTATCCTAAAAGTGACTTAAGAGCTCAATTTGTGTGTAACTAGCTGGCTTGTATACCAATCCATGGTATCATGGTGGAAAGCCCATTTCCGGTCCTAGCCCCCCACAATGCAACTTTCAATTTTTTTTTTTTTTTTTTTTTTTTTGAACCTGTTGTTTTTACATACAGATAAAATACGGAACAGTGAAGGAAAAGGCAAGACCAGGTTGTTGGAAATTAACAAGGTTTTATTTAATACAGGGTAGAGAAATGCTTCTACCCTAAAAGTGATTTAACTAGCTCAACTTGTGTGTGACTAGCTGGCTTGTATACCAATCCATGTGTATCATGGTGGAAGGACCACTTCCGGTCCTAGCCTCCCACAATGCAACTTTCAATTTCTTTTTCTTTTTTCCAATGTTAAAATTTGAACATGTTGTTTTTACATACAGATAAAATACGGAACACTGAATGATAATGCAAGACCAGGTCGGAAAATTAACAAGTTTTTATTTAACACTGGGTAGAGAATGCTTCAACCCTAAAAGTTACTTAATTAGCTCAACCATGTTGTGCACATACATCCTGACCGCACGAACCACAATCAAAAAGTGTTATAACGGAAACCCCACTTCTGGGTTCCCATCAATCCCCTTCTGATCAAGGGGAGTATCTGACTCATTAGGCTTATCTTTATATATATATATTATATATATGTGTGTGTAAACCCCCTCCCCCCAAAAAAAAAATTCTCAAGAGACAATTATTCAAAATGTAACTATGAGTGTACAACGAACACAATTCCCTAACCTCTAGGCATAGATGGGTTGCCATGCCATTAAAATCAATCAATCAATCAGAACTAGTATCTTAATCACTGTTGTTTTTATATCAAACCACTCCTTGTCACATTCAATAACTTTTTAATTCCTTTCACCCGGGCAATGCTGGATTGCCCTGCTAGTCATTTATAAAAGTTGTGAGTTTCACTACTGAAAAATCTGAGACTTCAACATTATTCTATCTATCTATCTATCTATCTATATTTATGTATCTATCTATATCTATCTTTATTTATGTATCTATCTATATCTATCTTTATTTATGTATCTATCTATATTTATGTATCTATGTATCTATCTATATCTATCTCTCTATGTATGTATCTATCTCTCTATATCTTTATCTCTATCTCTCTCTCTCTATCTATGTTTCTCTCTATCTATCTTTGTCTATCTATCTATCTTTGTCTATCTCTATCTATCTATCTTTGTCTATCTCTCTATCTATCTTTGTCTATCTCTATCTATCTATCTATCTTTATCTATCTATCTCTCTCTCTATCTATCTTTATCTATCTATCTCTCTATCTATCTTTGTCTATCTCTATCTATCTATCTATCTCTATCTATCTATCTATCTCTATCTATCTATCTATCTATCTATCTCTATCTATCTATCTATCTTTGTCTATCTCTATCTATCTATCTATCTTTGTCTATCTCTATCTATCTATCTATCTATCTTTGTCTCTATCTATCTATCTATCTATCTTTGTCTCTATCTATCTATCTATCTATCTCTAATATCTATCTATCTATCTATCTATCTTTATCTATCTATCTATCTATCTATCTATCTATCTTTGTCTCTCTGCCTATCTCTATCTGAGCCTTTACTTCCCCCTCTCTAATATGTTTATGTAATTCTTCTGGCACAATTCAATTCCTGATGAATCAGCCCGTCGGTAAAGGCCAACAAACGGTTGCGAGGGGGGGCGGGGCCGAGGGAGGGGGGGGGCCGGGGGAGGTTGTCAAAAAAATCAATCATAGAAAAGAAAAGGATATTCTAGTTTTGCGGTTTTATTTTTATTTTTATTTATCATAGAAAATAATCTTTTTTTTTTTTCAGCAATGAAAAGTGCATTTATTGTTTGAACTCCTCTGCTTAAATATTCTATTTCGGGAATTTCTGGTTGTGTGTATGTATGTATGTATATATATATATATATATGTATATGTATATAAGATCTGAAACACGTGTTGCACATGTAAAACAAAAAGAATTAAACATTTTTTCTGAGAACAAAATACATTTTGCGGACCTTCCTTTTTTATAAAATATTGAATTTTTCTCCGTTGGAACCAGAACAACATTTTATATATATATATATATATATATATATATATATATGTGATTGCCACTTCTTCACAGAATAAGGCCATTTCTACAAGTAGTTCGGATGTGAGCACACCGAGTGTCCCCTGGTTCAAGTTTGTTTCTTTCCTGTCACACATGAACCCCTTTCTAGGTTTCCACTCACATGTGACCGTATGTGATCGACAGGCAGGCCCTGCCACATAGGTCAAACATGTGGTCAAAAAAAAAAAAATATATATATATTTAGGCAGCATTCTTTTATTTATACATGTAGAATTAAACAAAAGGCCGAAAGTACTTGGGATAAGAACTTCGGTGGACTAATCTACAGATTCCATCCAAATGTTAAAAAAAGTTGTCCAGAAAGCTCGAAAAGATCATAAATAAAATTATTAAACAGGAGACGTGCCCTTTGTTTAATTATATATATATATATATAAATTTATTTATTTACTTATTTACTAACCTCTCCGCACGTGCAGGATGTGACACAAGGTCAATTTCTTAAGCGGAGTTTAACATACTTTTGAATTCAGAGTTTTCCTCGACTGGTTAGAATAGTTAGATTCATACCTTTCCCAAGGGTATTAACTGTATGTGAACTGTAGCTTCGGCCAGAATTTGAACTCTGGTCGACGAGTCCATTGCCCAGGACTCTAACCATTACACCACGCACCTTCCAAATTGATTTACATATATATATATATATATATATATATATATATATATATATATATATATATATATATATATATTCCTCTGCTTAAATACTCTATTTCGGGAATTTCTGGTTGTGTGTGTGTGTGTGTGTATATATATTATATATATATATATATATCGTATTTAACAGCATATAGATTTTTCCCCAAAATTTTCTCTAAAAACATTGCCCTGCGTCTTATACATTTTAGGTGAAATTTGAGACATCCCGTAGGTCTAGGCTCATCTTCTCTATGATGCTTACTAAACCCAGCTTACACTCAGTACTTTTACTTACCCTAAACTGCGAAATTGCTTTTATACAGCTATGTTTCTGCTTGTGTAATTCACAGCTAGACTGTTTTCAACAAAATATACTTAAATACAATAAAAAACCTTTTTTTTCCTGAATCTGACCTGCTGAAATGAGGGGGGGGGGCGTCTTATATGCCGTCAAATACGGTGTATCTATCTATCTATATGTGACACAAGGTCAATTTCTTAAGCGGAGTTTAACAGGTTTGAATTCAGAGTTTTCCTCGACTGGTTACCTAGCCATGGTTAAAGAGTCCAGTCTGCCCTACTATTTGCCCATAGCTGGCGTGAGAATAGTTGTATTCATACCTTTCCCAAGGGTATTAACGCTATGTGAACTGTAGCTTCGGCCAGAATTTGAACTCTGGTCGACGAGTCCATTGCCCAGGACTCTAACCATTACACCACGCACCTCCCAAATTGATTTGATTTCCGAGGAAATCGAGTTAAAAGGGAAACGGGATTCCTCGTAAGTCATGTTACCATTATATATACTAGCAAATATATGCACCCTCCGGGTGCAAGTATTTAAGTTTTAATGTAATAAAATATTGTATTAAATTAGAAAGGCTAATGAAATTAAATAAGAATACAGATAAAAAGATTTGAAACAGAGGGAGTATAATAAAAGATTTTAAACAGAGGGAGTATAATAAGAATTGGAACAACTGAAACTTGCTCTTCCATCACTCTCGTCTTTCATTGTTATTTTTTCTAATTTAAGTATTTAGTTAAAAGAGGAAGTAAAGAATTAAATTACAGTTATTTCTTCTTGTTAATGGATTTCATTTAAGATTTATTGAAGAAATTTTTGCTTATATTCATTAAAATAAAACCAAACAATTCGAAATCAATAGTACTAAACACATATTTATTAAAATCACATTTTAAATATCAATATGCAAACCTTCCCGTTCACACTGCAAACCGCTATTTTGTTGTATATATAAATATAATTGCATGTTGTTAGTATGTAGACATAGTTAACAGTATAAATAATGTAAAACAATTTTATTAATAATTGAGGTTTAGATAAAAATAAAATCATTGAGATTGTGATGTCAATAACTAAGGGAATTGTGACTTGAGTAGTAATATAGTTTCGGTTACAGACAGAAAAACACACAATCTCCATTATAATAAGATATATATATATATATATAATATTAATATATATGCACGCTCACGTTAACTAAAAGATTACTCACTTTTTTTCTTATCCCTGAGATTAAAATGTATCTTATAGCCCAATCATCAGACACGATAAATACCTTTGCGTCCATCCTATTTCCTGTCAGATGATTTTGTTAAGAAAGCTCATGAGACTTTTTAGTCAGCGGGGATTTTTTTTTCTTTTTTAAGTGAGTAATCGTAGTTTTTATAGTGCTCTGCTTACTACCTTATGAGCATTATTTTTTTATAACCCGTTATTTGTTTGGCATATATACCTTTTCCTCATTATTGTTAATGATAACGAAATAAATTTGTCACCTTTTCGTTTATCATCGACTTGAAAACATTTTTATGAAGATACTTCATGATATCGCTCCTTAATATCGCCCTGATGATGGTTAATAATATTCCAATATATATAAAAACCGAGACATTCCATTGTAGGCAAACTATTTTATTTGTTTTATAACTAAATGCTCTGATTTTTTTTTTTTTCTTCAAATTTCTATACTTGCATACCGTCGGATTTATTTTCATTTTCCTTTATACATAAACTAGAAGCAACTACCTAGCGTCGCCTTGGTAGAAGGGGAAGCCTTTGTGTATTGATTTGTTTTTAAGCAGAATTTCAATGCTATTTCTATGTATATTTGGATTTTTAAATATCTCCAAATATAAATCAAGTTTTCATAATATTTGGACAAAAACTGGTGATGTTTAATATATATATATACAATTGCTGTAGTTTCATTTTCGTAATTTCATCCGGACATAACATACAACCAACTGCCCCTCATATATATATATATAATATATATATATATATATATATATAATGTGTGTCTAAGTTAATGGTCCTTCCCTGCATTTCTTAACAGGCAGGTTGTCTTGACGAAAAAGTGGCTAGTATGCTGCTTTGAAACAATGGTAACAATTGCACTTAAATGTATTGTAAACTGCAATGAAATGAATGAATCTCTCTCTCTCTCTCTCTCTCTCTCTCTCTCTCTCTCTCTCTCCTAAAGCTGAGTTAATCAAACTTTTACTTCCTAAAGGCCTTTTTACATTTTAGTTTTATAAACACGAAAATGTATACTAAAATTATATTCCTTACTTTTAGATTGAATTATGCTTGAAAAAAAATTATATTTAAAATTGGTTTCTAATTTAGTCGTCAATTAGGCAAATTAAGTCAAAAGGCGATCAATCTCTTACTTTTACCTCTCTGTCTATTTTTTCTTCCCCTCATATCTCTTGACTACCATCCTTGTTATATAATGTTAGTTTCTGCTGGAGTGGAGAGGAGAGGAAGCTGGGAGAATTGAAATGTATTATCATATGTTAGAATTTCACAATCAGGCAACCCGCAGCTTAAAAATGAGGTCAAACATTTTCCTTTCTTGAAGCTAACAAATGGATTTTAAGGTTGCGTACCGGCGCGTTTTTTTTTTTTCTCTCTTTTTAAAATTTTATTCGCTTTTTAAAATAACTTCCTTTTTCCCTATCTCACTTATTCTTAATCCCAGAGCTGAAGGGTGACCGCAATGGGTCACGTTTTGTCTAGTATAGAGTCTTATTATCATGGAGTTGTGTTGTTTTTTTCCTGTCTGACTGTAACCGAAACTTATTCCTCATTCAAGGTAACAGCCATATTTTGCATCTCGTCACGCTTCAAATTCTCCCTCCTGTCCCCTCCTAGGTGTTTCCCCTACTCTTGACCCCCCACCCCCATTGATGGAAGGTAGGGGGGGGCAACCCACTACGCTATAAGAATAATCTGCAGTAGCCCTAGTTCCGCGCACCTATTTTAACGTTGTTGTGTAATTGGACTATCGAGGTGATCTGCATAAATAAACAGTGTATGTTCATATATCCTCTTTCGACCTCTTCTTTCTTCAGCTGCCTGCGGGGCTGGAGTGAACCACCCTTCCTCAAAGTTGTTGCTTAGACTGCCTGGCGCAAGTAACACTGACCCGCAGTGTCTTAGTAGGTCCTCTCTCTCTTTCTTTCTACCTCTCCTTCTTTCTCTCTCATCTCTTACCTCCTCTCTCTCATCTCTCCTAACCCTTTCGTCTCCTCCTCTTCTCTCTAACCTCTCTCTCTCTCTCGTCTCTCTTCCTCTCTCTCTCTCCTTCTCTCTCTCTCTCTCTCCTTCTCTCTCTATCTCTTCTCTCTCTCTATCTCTTCCTCTCATCTCTCTCAATCACTTCTCTCTTTCCTTCTCTCTCCTTCTCCTCCCTACCTTCTCCTCTCCTCATCTCTCTTCCTCTAGAACCTTCTCTCTCTCTCTCTCTAACTCACTTACCTCTGTGTTTCTCTTTCTCTCCTATCTCGTCTCATTCTAACCCTTCCTCTTTCTCGTCTCTCTCTCTGTAGACCCTCATTTATTAAAAATATTGAAGTATCCATACTAATGAAGAATGACATGTATCCATACTCTTAACGAAGAATGACTTTATTTCAAAACTTATCGGCATTAAATACCCACTGAGGTTGATATTGCCATTGGAAACAATAACCAAACCAACACTCTCTTCTCTCTTACTTCTCTCTTCTCTCTCTACTCCTCTCTCTTGCTTAGCACTCACCCTCCCCGTCAAAAGTCTGTAAAACTTAGTGCGTGAATGACCTATCTCTTGTCACTGCTATATTAATGTACTATTAGGGTCTTTTGAATGATTAGATAGGTAACGTGGATAATGAAAATTGCACTTTGGCAAGAAATAACCCAACAAGTTTGCATGCCAATAAACAAAACCACACCAACCATGAGCAGATGCGCAAGAAGGTCAATTTTTAGGTTGAGTTAGACTGATGTGAATCAAAGTTTTCATTTTCCAAGATTGGCACCATCATCCAGGTTACAAGCCAAGTCCTTGCCCTACTATACTCACCATTAGTTATTGAAGTTCGGTATCCTACGTTTGGTTTAATAACAGCAGCTAAGTAGACACCTCTACAACATGTTCCGCAAGACAGTTACGTATTATAATAGGAATCAAGAATGATCCATTCATGAATCAGGGGTCACGCGCATTCTTCTGGTCTTCTGAGTTGCTGAATGGTATTGTTCTGAGCTGCTTGATTTGGAATGACATTGTGGAAGTCTTATAATATACTTTGTTCATTTGCAGTGACCTCTCGTAAGTCATTTTCGATTGTTATTGAGTTTACAATCGCTTGCTGCCTTTGTCTTCCCCAGTTCAAACAGTAATTGGAAAACTTATTCTTCACATAGAAGTCTGTGGCATAGTAGGATGTATCAACTCTGATCCCAAACATCTTAGTTAAGGGTACCTCTGACTCATTCAATCAAACACACATATCGGAAATAATGAAATGCCTAGCTAAATATTATTACTGTTATGATTAAAGAACCCGACCATTCAACACTAAGGCATTTCATTATTGTCCAGTGATGTTTAGTTATGTTTTACATATGAGAACACAAATTTTATTTAAACACAGAGAGAATACTTCATACCTAAAATGACTTAAAACGAGTCAATTGTGCTGTAAACTAGCTAGGCTTGTATTACCAATCCATGTGTATCATGGCTGGAAGCCCATTCCGTCCAGCCTCCCCAAAAAATTGGCAAAACACTTTCAATTCCTTCTTTTTTTTTTTTTTTTTTTTGTTTCATTGTCTAAAATTGAACCTGTTTTACTACCAGATAAACATACCGAACACTGAATGAAAATACAAACCAGCGTTGTTTGCGAAATTACAAGTTTTATTTAGAGCACAGAAAGAATATTTCACCCTAAATTGAACTCATAAGAAGCTCAAATTGTCTGGTCTGTATACTAGCTGGCTGTATTAATCAATCCATTCGCTGTATCTATGGTGGATATAGTCCATTATCACGTCTTACTCTGCCTTCCCACCCATGCAACTTTCAATTTCTCTTTTTTTTTTTTTGTTTTTTTTTTCTATTCTTAAAATTTGAACCTCGTTGTTTTACATACAGATACAAATACGGACACACGTGAAGGAAATACAAGACCAGGTTTTTGGAAATTATTCAAGTTTTATTTAATACACGGTAGAGAGACTGCTTTCTACCACTAACAATGAATTATAAATAGACTTCTTCATACTTGTGTGTGGTGATTAGCCTGGCTTGTCGTATACCAAATCCATGTGTATCCATGTGGAAGGACCATTTCCGTCCTAGCCTCCCACAATGCAACTTTAAATTGTTTTTTGTTGGTTTTTTTTTTCAATGTTACAAATCTTGAACCCGTGTTAACAACATAATAAAATACAATACACCCGATATAAATACGACCCCCACTGGTAGATACTGAGAACAAAGACAGTCTTAAAGATACTTTACTTAACAAGTCTAGGAAATGCTTCTTACCTATACCAGTATCACTTAATATAGCTCAACCATGTTGTGCACATGCATCCTTCCGCAAACCAACAAACAAACATGTACTATAACGGAAACCCCACCTTCTTGGAGTTCCCATCATCCCTTCATTCAGGAGTATCACGACCTCATTATTCATCCGTTTATACATAATATTTATATCATGTGTTTGTCAAACCCCCTCCGCCCCCAAAAAAAATTCTTCTACAGAGACAACTACTCAAAATGTAAACTATGGTGTACAACGCAACACACATTCCCTAACTCAGCATAGATGGTTGCCATGCATAAAAATCAATCAATCAATCTGAACTAGTATCTTAATCACTGTTGTTTTATATCCACTTTCCTTTCACATCAATAACTTTTTAATTTCCTTTTACCGGGTAATGCTGATTGCACTGCTAGTCATTTATAAAAGACTCTGACTTGGCAGTTTCACTACTGAAAAACTCTGAGACTTCAACGTATTCTACTCTATCTATCTATCTTATATACTATAATTATATATATATATAATATGATAATTGTTGTGTTGTGTGAATTATCTCTCTATATATCGTAATATCTCTATCTATCTCTCATGTATCAGTAATCTCTAGCTCTATCTCTCTAGTATCTCTCTATCATATCTATCTATCATAGTTATCTCTCTCTCTATCCTCCTCTCTACTCTTCTCTATGTTACATCATCTAATCTATATCTCTCTCTCTCTACTCCTTCTATGCTCCATCTCTATCTTAATCTATGCTATCTTCTATCTCCTCATCTCTCTCATTCACTTATCTTCTCTCTATCTCTATCTCTTCTCTCTCTCTCTCATATATCTTACTCTCTCTCTCTCTCTCTCTCTCTCCTCTTCTCTATCTATCTCCTATCTATCTATCTATCTCTCATCTTCTATCTAATCTCTATCAAGTCTTGTCTATATCTATCTATCTATCTATCACTATCTATCTTGTCTATATTCTATCTATCTATCTTGTCTATCTCTTATCCTATCGACATCTATCTCTATCATCTTTGTCTATCTCTATCTCTATCTTTGTCATATCTCTATCTCTCTCTCTCTCTATCCTATCTATCTATCTTTGTCTATCTCTATCTATCTATCTATCATCTTTATGTCTATCTTTGTCTATCTCTATGCTTGAAGCCCGTCACTTCCCCCCTTCTTAATATGTTTATGTAATTCTTCTGGCACACATTCAATTCCTTGATGAATCAGCCCGTCGGGATAAAGTCGCAACAAACGAGTTGCAGAAGCGCCGGACGTGCCGAGCGCAGAGTGGGTAGCGCAGGACAGGTGTCATAAAAAATCAACATCACTCTTTCTTCTCTTCTTCTTTCACTCAGCCAATAAAAGGATTATTCTATTTTATGTCGGCTTTTATTTTTATTCTTTATATAAAACAATCTTTTTTTCACCCCATGAAAAGGCATTTATTGTTTGAACTCCTTCTGCTTAAATATTCTGATTTCGGAATTCTGTTGTGCTGTGTGATATGTATATATTATATATAATAAGATCTAAACACGTGTTGACATGTAAAACAAAACAGAATTAAACAGTTTTCTGAGAACAAAAATACAATTTTGCCAGACCTTCCTTTTTATTAAAATATTGAATTTTCTCCCTTGAACCGAAGACAACATTTTTATATATATTATATATATATATATATATTATTTATATTATATATATATATATATATAGTGATTGCCACTTCTTCACGAAAAAGTATTTCTACAAGTATTTCGGATGTTGAGCACACGAGTGTCCCCTGGTTCAAGTTTGTTTCTTTCCGTCACACATGAACCCCTTCTGTTGTCCACTCGCATTACCGTATGTGATCGAGAATCCCAACCCTCGACAGGCAGCTCCTGTCCACATAGAGTTCAAACATGTTAAAAATTATATTATATATGATAATATATAATGAGAAGGAGGTGGATGGTTTAGGATCCGACCGATATGCTGTAATACAAGAGAAGTGGTCGAAGAACTCATGAAACAACTCAAACGCCAAGTCACAGCGTGATACTTTCGTCTGATTCTCAGTGGCTTTCCTCAGGGGCCAAATCTTGAAACACCACATTCTCTTTTTCACAACTTCTAATCATAAAAAACAGCAGTATATTGTATTATACTATATTTATATACACTTATAAGTATATACTAATAATATATGCAGGCATCTTTATTTATACATGTAGAATCAAAAAAAGGCCGAAAAGTACTTGGATTAGAACTTCGCGTGGACTAATCTACGGAGTCCACTCCAATATTAAGAAAAAGTTGTCCAGAAAGCTCGGAAAGATCATATAAAAATTATAAACGGAAATCTGGCCTTTGTTGTTAATAGTAATATATATAATATATATTATTATATATATATATATTATAACCTCCCCGCACGTGCAGGATGTGACACAAAGTCAACTTTCTTTAAGCGGAGCCGTTTAACATTTTGAATTTCAGATTTTCCTGCGACCTGGTTAGAATAGTTAGAATTCAATACTATTCCCAAGGTATTAAACTGTATGTGAAACTGTAGCTTCGGCCAGCGTATCATTTGAACTCTTGGTCGGGGCACGGATTTTCCCATTGCCTAGGACTCTAACCATTATCACCACGCACTCCCAAATTGAAACATTGATATACCACGTAAATCGAGTACAAGGGAAACGGATTACTGTAAGTCATCGTACCACACACACACACACACACACACACACAGTTATATAGCTCTCTTATATAATCAACTAGTCACTATACTATAAATTTCAGGTGGGGAATTGGAGCACACTTTATATAATGAAATATATTTATCATTCCCAGTAGTGTACCCATAGAGACAAATTTGCTATTTATTTTTATTTTTTTTAATTTTTATTTTGTTTCCCACACCCAATCATTCTCCTTGGGATACCTGTCCCCCCACCTATCAAAATACCCCCTTCTCTTGGAATGGATGACTAAATTCCCCCACCCCCTAAACACTTCTTCTATTTACTCCTAACTGGGCAGATAACTCTAAGGGCATTTGTTTGTGTAATATGAATAGACTTTTGCTAATCACGTCAAGCCTAGCACCTATATGATTGCCCCCAACCATATTGCCCTTATGGCAAGCCCCAACCCTTTTATCATATGGGTGCTAGAAGGCAGTGGCTGAGGTCTAAATGTCCTGGGAATGACATTAAAATCTATCTGATGGTGAGGTTCTAGTTCTGAGGTTTGGGGAATGTGAAGCACCCCTTCATCACCATTGCTCCCTGGTCCACTCTGACCCGGGAGGAAGTACCTGTTAGGTCCCATCTATGGGTTAAATAGAAAAATGTATTTATAAAAAAAAAATTGAGTATCCATTAAGAATAAATTTATTTCAAAACTTTATCGCATTAAATGACCCACTGAGGTTGATATGCTGTAAAACAAACCAAAGCAAACCAATCTTGTTTTATCTTCTATTTCTTGGGAACCTTCTTGAACTCTGGAACCTACAAGAAGAGGTTCCCGAGTTCAAGAAGGTGTAACGTGGCAGTAGCGATATATTAACGGTACCAAAACAAATATATAGGTAACGTTCTAATAGCGATATATGTTGTATAGCGGGTCCTGTCAACGTGCCTCCAAATTCACGACACTAAAAAGGTGTTCGGCACGTGGCAGTCATCTTATCGATAAAAAAGTACAACACGAGAAATATATCTTCACAAGCTGCTTAGCTTTTATTTCCAGGGCTCGTCTCGTGGGTTGTATCGGAAGAGGAGGAAAGGCAGAGAGAGAGAGAGAGAACACTGTTAGATTACTGTGATCCCACAAGGGACCCAAGGTCCGGTCCGTACCCTACGACGTCGGAAAGCTAAAAGAGGCCGATCTTCTTCGTTGTTCCACGTGACTTCCGGTTCCGGTCAACAACTGAAACTTCCAGTTGACATTCAATTCTCCATTCAGGAGGTTCACGCCCCGGTCAAAATCATTGTTCATCACTCCACGCTTTTTCAAAGCCTCCACCTTGTCTAATTTCTTCTTCCTCCTTTTTCTATAGTAGGGCTCGCAAAACTCAGGACCTTCATTATCTTGTTACAAAGGTTCCTAAGTCCGACAAGAAATACCTGAAGAAGGCTGGAGGGCACATTGGCTGAAACACTGTGCAGATAACAATAAAGATAAGAACAATAGTGCGAATAATTCAATTAATCCAAAACAAAATTTCTTTGGCATAAAATAACTTACTAAGGTTTGTCATGCCATAAAATCCAATCACCCAAGACCTGAAAAGTCACCATGACCACTAAACCAGTAGTGCTCAATACTTGAAAGCCATGAATAGTTAGTATAAAGTATAATATTGACAATCTGGGTTTTTGGTTTTTTTTTGGGGGGGAGGGGGTTCTTCAGGTGAGCCCCCCCCCCAAAAAAAAAGGAACCTGGGGGGGGGGTCTCTAATTGTCTTCTATTGTAAATTCACTTGAGCTTGTTCTTTTGTGACTCAGCTCCCTCCTGCTGGTGTTTTGAGAAACGGGGGAGACTTTTTCTGTACTGATAGTAGTATCTTTCTCCACATGGTAGAGAGGGATTGTTTTTTTGAAAAATAGTATAGTGTAAGGACTCTCTCTCTCTCTCTCTCTCTCTCTCTCTCTCTCTCTCTCTAAGCTCCTCTCTCTAACTATTTCTTTAACCCTCTCTCTTCTCTCTTTAACCTTCTCTTTTTAACTCTCTCTCTCTTCTCTCTTCTCTTTCTCTAACCCTCTCTCTTTCTCTCTCTCTCTCTCTCCCTCTCTCTTTTCCTTTCTCTCTCTCTCTTCTCTCTTTTCCTCTCTCTTTTCCTTTAATTCTTTCCTCTCTCTCTCTTTTCCTTTCTCTCTTTCTCTCTTTTCCTTTCTCTCTTTTCCTTTCTCTCTTTTCCTTTCTCTCTTTTCCTTTCTCTCTTTAACCCTCTCTCTTCTCTTTCTCTAACCCCCTCTCTCTTCTCTTTCTCTAACCCCCTCTCTCTCTCTTTCTCTTTTTCTCTCTGTTCTTTTCTCTTTTTTTCCTTCTCTCTTTTTCTCTCTCTCTCTCTACCCCCCCCTATCTCTCTCTGCATGCTGGTTATTTAAGGTTCTCTTTATAGCGTGCATATCTCAGATTTGTATGTGTGTGTGTGCGTCCTCGTGCAGCTTGCATTAAGCTGCACTAGCTCTGCATATCAGCCTGAGCAGCTCCAAAATATGCACCCCTCCCCCCACTGCATATAAAGAGGAGGAGGGGTATTGGTATACTGCATATTTGCATTCGTCACTCTTCAAATTCCTCCTCCTTCCCCTCCTAGGTGTTTCCCCTCTCTTGACCCCCCCACCCCCCATGATGGAGGGTAAGGGGGGGGGGCAACCACTACTATAAGAATAAAATCTGCAGTAGCCCTAGTTCCTGCGCACACTATTTTAACGTTGTTGTCGTATGGAGCTATCGAGGTGATCTGCATAAATAAAACAGTGTATGTTCATATATCCTCTTTCGACGGTCTTTTTCTTCAGCCTGCTGCGGGGCTGAGGACCACCCTTCCTCAAAGGTCTGTTAGACTTGGGAGTAACACTGACCCTCATGTCTTAGTAGGTCACTCTCTCTCTCTCTTCTCTTTCTCTCTCTCTCTCTCTCTCTCTCTCTAACCTTCTCTCTCTCTCTCTCTCTCTAACTTCTCTCTCTCTCTCTCTCTCTCTCTCTTCTCCTCTCTCTCTCTCTCTCTCTCTCTCTCTCTCTAACCTTCTCTCTCTCTTCTCTCTCTCTCTCTAACTTCTCTCTCTCTCTCTCTCTCTCTCAACCTTCTCTCTCTCTCTCTCTCTCTCTCTAACTCTCTCTCTCTCTCTCTCTCTAAATCCTTCCTCTTTTTCTCTTTCTCTCTCTCTCTCTCTCTCTTCCTCTTTCTCTCTCTCTCTCTGTAAACCCTCATTTTAAAATATGAGTATCCATACTTAATGAAGATGACATGTTATCCATATCTTAATGAAGAATGACTTTATTTCAAAACTTTATCGGCATTAAATGACCCACTGAGGTTGATATGCCATGAAACAAACCAAACCAAACTCTTTCTCTCTCTCTCTCTCTCTCTCTCTCTCTCTCTCTCTGCATGCTCCCCCTCCCCCGTCAAAAGTCTGTAAAACTTAGTGCGTAATACTGACCCCTAATGTCTTGGTAGGTGGCTATATTAATGAATATTAAGGGCTTGGTAGGTAGATAGATAGATAAAATGCCTTTGGCATGAAATAACCCAACAAGGTTTGACATGCCATAAAAACCAACCAACCAACATGAGCAGGATGCAGCACAAGGTCAATTTTTAGGTTGGATTAAGCTGATGTGAATTCAAAGTTTTCATTTTCCAAGATTGGTCACCATATCAAGGTTACAAAGCCAAGTCTGCCCTACTATTTACTCACCATAGTATTGAAGTCAGTTAGTCTACTGTTGGTTTTAATAACAGCAGCTAAGTAGAACTCTAACAGTGTCCAAGACAGCTGGTATAAATAGGAATCAAGAATGATCCATTCATGAATCAGGGTGATTTGGGTCATTCCATTCCTTGAGTTCTGATTGGTTGCTTGACTGCTTGATTTGAATGACATTGTGGAGTCTTATATATACTTTGTCATTTTGCAGTGGACCTTGTAGCATTTCGAGTTTGTATTGAGTTACAATCGCTTGCTGCCTTGTCTTCCCAGTTCAACAGTAATTGGAACTTATTCTTCACATAGAAGTCTGTGGCTATAGAGATGTTCAACTCTGATCCCAACATCTTAGTTAAGGGTACCTCTGACTCATCAATTCAAACATCAATATCGGAAATAATAAATGTACTAATTATTTATTATTGTTATTGATTGAAAGAACCCGACATTCAACACTAGGCATTTCATTATTGTCAGTGATGTAGTTATGTTTTTACATAGAGAACACAAGATTTTATTTAACACAGAGAGAATACTTCTATCCTAAAAGTGACTTAAGAGCTCAATTTGTGTGTAACTAGCTGGCTTGTATACCAATCCATGTGTATCATGGTGGAAAGCCCATTTCCGGTCCTAGCCTCCCACAATGCAACTTTCAATTTCTTTTTTTTTTTTTTTTTTTGTTTCTATTCTAAAATTTGAACCTGTTTTTACATACAGATAAAATACGGAACACTGAATGAAAATACAAGACCAGGTTGTTGGAAATTAACAAGGTTTTATTTAACACAGAAAGAATACTTCTACCCTAAAAGTGACTTAAGAGCTCAATTTGTGTGTAACTAGCTGGCTTGTATATCAATCCATGTGTATCATGGTGGAAAGTCCATTTCCGGTCTTAGCCTCCCACAATGCAACTTTCAATTTCTTTTTTTTTTTTTTTTTTTTTTTATTCTAAAATTTGAACCTGTTTTTTTACATACAGATAAAATACGGAACAGTGAAGGAAAATACAAGACCAGGTTGTTGGAAATTAACAAGGTTTTATTTAATACAGGGTAGAGAAATGCTTCTACCCTAAAAGTGATTTAAATAGCTCAACTTGTGTGTGACTAGCTGGCTTGTATACCAATCCATGTGTATCATGGTGGAAGGACCATTTCCGGTCCTAGCCTCCCACAATGCAACTTTAAATTTGTTTTTTTTTGTTTTTTTTTTCAATGTTAAAATTTGAACCCGTTGTTTTTACATACAGATAAAATACGGAACACTGAATGATAATGCAAGACTAGGTCGTTGGAAAATTAACAAGTTTTTATTTAACACATGGTAGAGAATGCTTCTACCCTAAAAGTTACTTAATTAGCTCAACCATGTTGTGCACATGCATCCTGTCCGCACGAACCACAATCCAAAAGTGTTATAACGGAAACCCCACTTCTGGGTTCCCATCAATCCCCTTCTGATCAAGGGGAGTATCTGACTCATTAGGTTTATCTTTATATATATATATTATATATGTGTGTGTAAACCCCCTCCCCCCCAAAAAAAAAATTCTCAAGAGACAACTACTCAAAATGTAACTATGAGTGTACAACGAACACAATTCCCTAACCTCTAGGCATAGATGGGTTGCCATGCCATTAAAATCAATCAATCAATCTGAACTAGTATCTTAATCACTGTTGTTTTTATATCAAACCACTCCTTGTCACATTCAATAACTTTTTAATTCCTTTTACCCGGGTAATGCTGGATTGCACTGCTAGTCATTTATAAAAGTTGTGAGTTTCACTACTGAAAAATCTGAGACTTCAACGTTATCTCTATCTATCTATCTATCTATATATATATATATATATATATATATATATATAATGTGTGTGTGTGTGTGTATTTATCTCTCTATGTATCTATATCTCTATCTATCTCTCTATGTATCTATATCTCTATCTATCTCTCTATGTATCTCTCTATCTATCTATCTATCTATATATCTCTCTCTCTATCTCTCTCTCTATCTCTCTATGTATCTATCTATCTATATCTCTCTCTCTCTATCTATCTTTCTCTCTATCTATCTC
>CM042182.1:7147148-7159188 GCA_023376005.1 Doryteuthis pealeii
CTAGAAGCAACTACCTAGCGTCGCCTTGGTAGAAGGGGAAGCCTTTGTGTATTGATTTGTTTTTAAGCAGAATTTCAATGCTATTTCTATGTATATTTGGATTTTTAAATATCTCCAAATATAAATCAAGTTTTCATAATATTTGGACAAAAACTGGTGATGTTTGATATATATATACAATTGTCGTAGTTTCATTTTCGTAATTTCATCCGGACATACATACATACCAACTGCCCTCATATATATATATATATATATATAATGTGTGTCTAAGTTAATGGTCCTTCCCTGCATTTCTTAACAGGCAGGTTGTCTTGACGAAAAGTGGCTAGTATGCTGCTTTGAAACCAATGGTAACAATTGCACCTTAAATGTATTGTAAACTGCAATGAATGAATCTCTCTCTCTCTCTCTCTCTCTCTCTCTCTCTCTCTCTCTCTCTCTCTCTCTCTCTCTAAAGCTGAGTTAATCAACTTTTACTTCCTAAAGGCCTTTTTACAGTTTAGTTTTATAACACGAAAATTATACTAAATTATTCCTTACTTTTAGGATTGAATTATGTTTGAAAAAAATTCTTTTAATTGGTTCTAATTAGTCGTAATTAGCAATTAAGTCAAAAAGCGATCAATCTCTTACTTTACTCTCTGTCTATCTCTTTCTTCCCCTCTATGTATCTCTTGACTACCTCCTCGTTATATAATTTTAGTTTCTCTGGAGTGGAGAGGAGAGAGAGACGAGGAAATTTGAAATATATTTCTATGTTAAATTTCACAATCAGCAACCCGCAGCTTAAATGAGGTCAAACATTTCCTTTCTTAGAAAGCTAACAAAATGATTTTAAGGTTTCGTCCGGCCGTTTTTTTTTCTCTCTTTTTAAAAAATTTTATTCGTTTTTTTAACTTCTTTTTCCCTAATCTCAATTATCTACCCAGAGCTGAATGGGTGACCCAATGGGTCACGTTTTGTCTAGTATATCTTATTATAATGGAGATTGTGTGTTTTTCTGTCTGTAACCGAAACTATATTACTATTCAAGTAACAATTCCCTTAGTTATTTACGTCACATTCTACAGGATTTTATTTTCATTTAAATCTCAGTTATTAATAAATTGTTTTACATTATTAATACTGTTGGTAATATCTACATACTAATAACATACAATTGTATTTATATATACAACAAAATAGCAGTTTACAGTGTGAATGGGAAGGCTAATTTGCATATTGATATTAAAAATCTGATTTTAATAAATATGTGCTAAGTATTATTGATTTCTAATTGTTTGGTTTTATCTTAATGAATATTATCTAAAATCTCAGGTATAAATCTTAAAAGAAATCCATTAACAAGAAAAAATAACTGTAATTTTATTCTTTACTTCCTATTTTAAACTAAATATCAAAATTAGGAAAATTTAACAATGAAAGATGGGGGTGAGGGAAGAGTAAGTTTCAGTTGTTCTATTTTTTATTATATACCCTCAGTTTCAAATCTTTTTATCTGCATTCTTATTTAGTTTCATTAGCATTTCTAATTTGATACAATATTTTATTACATTAAAACTTAAATACTTGCACCCGGAGGGTGCATATATTTTCTAGTATATATATATGTCTTTGTCTTTTAGTGTTGTAGTTTTATTTAAATCTTTTTTTCTTTCTTTGTCCTTGTAGATACCTCTTGTGTGGACAGGTTGATGCTGAAAGGAAAAAAGGTTTGTCTGATTTTTTAAAAAATTTTATTGTTTCTCTTTTATTTACAGATACACATTTTTTTCCCTTTTCTTTTTTCATGTTTTATGTGCACGTTTTTTTTTTCTTTCTTTTTTTTTATTTGAAAACTACACACATATTCGCATAGTTCATTCACATGTTCGCAGTGTAACACACACGTGAAAATTGTTTATTGGGTGACTTATATATACTAGCAAATATATGCACCCTTCGGGTGCAAGTATTTAAGTTTTGATATAATAAAATATCATATTAAATTAGAAAGGCTAATAAAACTGACTAAGAATGCAGATAAAAAGATCTGCAACAGAGGGGGTATGATCGAAAAATAGAACAACTTTGAAACTAACTATTCCATCATTTTCCATTACTCCCCTCTTTCATTGGTAAATTTTCCTAATTTAACTATTTAGTTAAAATAGGAAGTAAAGGATAATATTACAGTTATTTCTTCTTGTAAATAAATTTCTTTTAAGATTTATCCACGAGATTTTTGTTTATATTTCTTAAGATAAAACCAAACAATTAGAAATCAATAATACCAAGCACATATTTATTAAATAAAATTTTAATATTCAATATGCAAATTAGCCTTCTCGTTCAAACTGTAAACCGCTATTTTGTTGTATATAAAATACAATTGCATGTTATTAGTACGTAGATATGATCAACAGTATTAATAATGTAAAACAATTTTTATTAATAACTGAAGGTTTAAAAGAATGAAATCATGGAGAATTTGACGTAAATAATTAAGGGAATTGTGACTTGAGTAGTAATATAGTTTCGGTTACAGACAGAAAAACACACAATCTCCATTATAATAAGATATATATATATATAGTATTTGTGGAAAAAAGTGACTTAACGGTGAAAATGGTTAGTTGATTCAAGTTTCACAATGATTCCTTTTCTTTTTTCCACTTTCGTTTTCGTCTCTTTTCTTTTTCTTTTTCGGTTATTTGCTATAACCTAAAAAAGGGGAACCATTCTGAATGAATTTTATCTGTTAATTAATCTACCCATTATTTTCCCATTAAACTAACCCTAACCCCGTATTCTTTTTTCCTAGTAGATCAATAAATAAATAATTTATCAGTCAGAGTGGTTCCTCTTTTTTAGGTTAGAGTTCTAGGAAATAACCTCTTTTTCTTTCTTTCTTTTTCTTTTTTCTTTCTTTTTTCTTTCTTTCCTTTTTTCTTTCTTTTTCTTTCTTTCCTTTTTTCTTTCCTTTTTTTTTTCTTTTTCTTTCTTTCCTCTTTCTATTTTTTCTCTCCTTTCTTCCTTTTTTTTCTTCTTCTTCCTTTCTTCTCTAAACACTTTATGCCCTCAATTTGTTATTTTTAATAACAATAAATACCTGTGATTGAGTTAACCTAAGAGAGATATTAGTTTTGATCTCAGCGCCCCCTACAGTCAAAGGATTTTAGCATGATCACCCCCTTCTCCCTCCCCTCCCCAATAAAAATCTAAACAAGAATTTGTTATTACAATGGCATTCGTTTCCCTGTTGGAACACACACACACACACGTCATTATTCACGAAGATTAGCCTAGTTTAGCACAAGACCAGAAGTATGAGACACCCGGTGAGAATCAAGCTCACTAACAATGAATAGTTTAAATTCTGAATTTTCCTTTTCCTATATTGGTTGCCTAGCTGAAGTCAAAAGAGCCCACTCGGCCCTTTTATTTACCCAATGTAGAAAAGCATTCTTCCAAGGGTATTATTATTTTTTAAATTTTTTTCATTCTATTATTAGGGCTGGGTTAGCTCAGTCGATAGAGAGTTCAGCTAGAAACCACAAGGTTCCTAGTTCGATACCGGCCCTCGCCAACTCAGCATATGAGTAACACAGCGATCTGTACAGTAAAGGAGCTGGTGGTAGTTGTAGCACTCCACCTCAGATGCAAAAACAATCTCCTTGGTCTACTGCTTGTGAAAAGGGGATAGACTCCCCCGCTAATTGGCTGATACTGACTTTAGGCCGCCCCGACGACTTTTACTTTACTTACTTATTTCCTTCTTCCTTTCTCTTTCTTTATTTTTTTGTCTTTCTTTTTTTTTCTTTCATAAAATCTTCCTTTTTTCCTTCTTTTTCTTCATTCTTTCTTCATCTTTTCATCTTTCATTCATTTTTTTTCTTTCATTCTTTTTTTTCTTTCATTCTTTTTTTTTCTTTTTTTCTTCATTTTTCTTTCTTTTATTCCCTTTTCTTTCTTCTTCTTTGTTTTTTTTTGTTCTTTCTTCTTTTTCCTTTGTTTCTTTCCTTTTTTTTCTTTCCTTTTTCTTATGTCTTTCTCTTTCTTATATTTTTTATTATTTTTTGCCTCCTTTTTCTTTCTTTCTTTAAAAAAAAATCTTTCTTTCCTTTTCTTCCTGTTCCTTTCTTCCTTTTTTTCTGCCATTCGTTCTTTTTCTATCCTATCTTCATTATTTCAACATTTTCTTTCTTCTCATTTCCCTCACCTCCCCCTCTCCCCCCCCCCCCGGTATAAATCAATGTGACCCCCCTTACTTCACAGGGAAGGATTTAAAAAAAAACAAAAAAACTCTAGTCTATGATTGATTATATAATCATTTTATTCACTGACAAATCTTTTAACGACTAATGTTGTTCAGTACCAATCGGCCATTTACCGCGGAACGGGGTGGGTGGGGGGGATGCCGTGGTCTGCAACAGAACGCCCCCCCCCCCAAAAAAAAACCCACCTGTGGAATAACAGGAAAAGAAGAAATTCTGTGGGCAGGAATTATCTTTTATTTCTGAGATGATGATCGTGTTTTTTTTTGTTTGTTTTTTTCTCTTGCTCTCCTCTCGTTCTTCTGTGTTCTGCCTTTATCTCTCTCTCTCTCTCTCCTTCTCTCCTTTCTCTCCTTGCTCCTTTCTCTCCTATCTCTCTTTGCTCCTTTCTCTCCTATCTCTCTTTGCTCCTATCTCTCTTTCTCCTATCTCTCTTTGCTCCTTTCTCTCCTTTCTCTCCTATCTCTTCTTGCTCCTTTCTCTCCTATCTCTCTCTTGCTCCTTTCTCTCTCCTATCTCTCTTTGCTCCTTTCTCTCTATCTCTCTTTGCTCCTTTCTCTCCTATCTCTCTTTGCTCCTTTCTCTCCTATCTCTCTTCTCTCCTATCTCTCTTCTCTCCTATCTCTCTTTGCTCCTTTCTCTCCTTTCTCTCTCCTATCTCTCTGCTCCTTTCTCTCCTATCTCCTTTCTCTCTTTGCTCCTTTCTCCTTTCTCCTTTCTCTCCTTTCTCTCTTTGCTCCTTTCTCTCCTATCTCTCTTTGCTCCTTTTCTCTCTCCTATCTCTCTTGCTCCTTCTCTCTCCTATCTCTCTTGCTCCTTTCTCTCTCTTCTCTCCTATCTCTCTTCTCTCCTATCTCTCTTCTCTCCTATCTCTCTTTGCTCCTTTCTCTCTCCTATCTCTCTTCTCTCCTTTCTCTCTTCTCTTCTTTCTCTCTTCGCTCCTAGCTCCTTTCTCTCCTATCTCCTTTCTCTCCTAGCTCCTTTTCTCTCCTTCTTTCTCTCCTCTTTTCCTTTCTCTCCTCTCTCTCCTCTCCCCCTACCTTTCCCCTCTATTTTCTCCTTCTCTCCCCTCCCCTCTCTCTTCTCTCTTCTCCTCTCCCTCTCTCCTCCCATCTCTCCTTTCTTTTCTTTTCTTTAGTTCATATTTACTTTTCATAGATGACTTGTTCTTTTGAAGTTAGTATGAAGTATTATTATTATGTATTGGTGTTTTAAGATTTTTCAGTTCAAACAGAGTTCACTTTTTAAATTATAAGAATCATATATCTTACCACATGAGGATTTTAAAGGTATTAAGGTGAGGCATGACAATAATAGGTTGGGAACCCGTGGCCTAAACTATGTAATCGCTTAAAAAAAAAACTAACCCAAAACTGACTTGGTCATTAAAAGGCAAAACTTGCAAATCAGTCAGAAAATTAGCGTGACCCAGAAAAAACCACCCACAAATTTTGTAATAAAACTGATAATTTTAACTAGGGGGTTTAGGGTTAGGGTTAGTTTAGTGGGAAAATAAATAATTTGGGTTCTGTTTTTCTGGGTCACCCTGTAATATTATGTTACTCAACTAGGGAGGTTAGGGTTGGGGTTTAGGGTTAGTTTAATGGGAAAATAAATAATTTGGGTTCTGTTTTTTTTTTCTGGGTCACCCTGTAATGTTTTAATTTTCCGACCGATTTTCAAGTTTAGCCCATTAAAAGACCCCAACAAGGGTTGACATGACAAAAAAAGCAAGCTAACCTAAGTTGCCTTTCTCTGAAGAAAGAAATAAAACCTAAAAATTCAACCCACCTGCCTACATGATCACCCCCCCCCCCCCGTCACTGGCCGGTCACCCACACTCTTATCTATTTTCATTGAAGATAACCAGCTTCACAGCCATCATTTTTATTTACCTCCCCCACCCACACACACACATCCTCTTTGCTTCCCATGAACCACTTTGCCTGTGCCGTTCAGAATTCAAAGTCCCCATTGTCTTCATCTTATAAATTATATCTAAGCCAAGCCTCTCTATACCCCGACTACCTTCACCCTCAGCCAAACCCCCCCCCTCGTTGCTTCCTGGCCTTAAGCACCAAGCCAAATCTAAAAATAACCTTGGGTATAACCCTTGTTCTCAACACACAAGTCTTGTTCTTTCTCTGTCTGTCTCACCCTCTCTCTCTCTCTGTCACCAATCCCTCTCTCTCTCTGACTCACTAAGCCTTCAGCCATGCTGGAAATATACTGCTTCCTATGAAGAGGGGTAAGCTCCACCCCCCCCCCACATACACAAAATGGGGTGTTCTCTGTATGACACTAAACTATGGTGAGCTCTGGGGAGTGTGGAGTCTCTTTATTATTGCCATTACTCTCAGGTCCACATTATCACCCCCCCCCGTACAAAAAGTGGGGGAGCCCTTTGAATGAAGCTGAACTGCATCCAGTGGTAAGCTCTGAGGAGTTTTTGTTCTTTCTCTCTCTCTCTCAACACCTCTCTCAACATCTCTCTCTCTCTCTCTCAACTCTCTCTCTCTCTCTCACTCTCTCTCTTTCTCTCTCTATCACTCTCTTTTCTCTCTCCCTTTTTTCTCTTTTCTCTCTCTCTCTTTCTCTCACTCTCACCATCTCTCTCTCTCTCTCACTCCCTTTTCTCTCTCTCTCTCTCTCTCTCACTCCCTTTCTCTCCTCCCCTCTCTTACCCCCGACTCACCAAGCCCTCGGCCATGCTGGAAATATACTGCTTCCTCTGAAGAGGGGTAAGCACCACCCCCACATACACAAAATGGGGTGTTCACCGTATGACACTACACTGTGGTTTTAGAGCTCCGGGGAGTGGAGTCACTCCTTTGTTGCCAATACTCCCAGGCCCACATTACTCCCCACCCCTGAAAAAAAAAAAAACTAAAAAATGTGGGGTGTCCGTGGTGAATTCTGAGGAGTGTGGAGCCAACTCCTTCATTGCTATTATTCCCAGGTTCACCTGACCCCAAGTGGTAATACCTGTTAGGGTTTCATCTATGGGTCAAATATGTTTGGAGATAGTTGGACTCCTTCAACAGAACACATATAAAGATACAAAGGTTATTGCAATCAAGTCACTAGTCTTACTGTTGGAGAACTGCGGGTTGACTATTATTTATATTCCTGTAGAAAAAATAAACCCTTTCTGAATTTTTGGTGTTGTTAAATCTATTAATTCGGTCACAATAAAATAAATTAGTATTATCTGCATTATTTGGACTATTGTCCTCATTTTCATTGTTATCTGTACAACGTTTCGGCGATGTGTCCTTCCGGCCTTCTTCAAGTATTTCTTGTCAGACTCGGGGAATATATATATATATATATATATATATATATATACACACACACACACATTCTAAATACTCAACAATTTCTCCCCTTCGATCAATCGGCTGGTCATGTCAAGCCCTAGCACCTATATGATTATCCCAACCCTATTGCCCTTATGGCAAGCCCCAACCCCTTTTTATCATATGGGTGCTAGAAGGCAGTGGCTGCGGGTCTACATGTCCTGGGAATGACGTTAAACTCTATCTGATGGTGAGGTTCCAGTTTTGGAGGTTTGGGGAATGTGGAGCACCCCTTCATCACCATTGCTCCCTGGTCCACTCTGACCCGGAGTGGTAGTACCTGTTAGGGTCCCATATATGGGTTAAATAGAAAAATCTCTATATAAAAAAAATTGTATTATCCATTAAGAATGATTTATTTCAAAACTTAATCGGCATTAAATGACCCACTGAGGTTGATATGCCATAAAACAAAACAAACCAAACCAATCAACAATTTCTTTCTCAAGTGCTATTTTTTCCTTTCAAGCTTTTATTAAATTTTTTTTATTATTTCCCAACACCCCTCAGATGTTTTGTTGTTTACCAAATCTTGCGACAGTAATCGAGATTTGTGATAATAAAGACAGTAATGACCAACAAGTTTATTAGTTAAAACTATCAACTCTATAAAAGAAAAACCAAAAAAAAACCAAAAAACAATGAGTCTTCCTTTCTTCAATGTAAAAAAACCTGTTTATTTATTTATTTATTCTTTTTATGTGCTCGTCTCCTAATATAGTAACTAAAAAGAATCCAGTTCTATAAAGAGAACAGCCTTAAAAGTACTTTTCTGACACTAGTCCAGTGAGTAAGTCTTTAGTATTAAAAAAGATGTCTGTCTGGCCTCTTGTTGAACGACTGTGACAAGTGTTATTCTTATCATTCATACCAGTGGATTTTCAAATTTAGTTTCATCTGAGACACTGCTGCTTTTATCCAAAAACAAAAAAAAAAACAAAAAAATCCCATCACTCCTAGCTGTACTGGGTGGTCCGGAAGTCTTGTCACCCACTGAAAAGCGAGTTTGATTCTTGCTTGATGGCTTACGGTCAAGTCACGCAGAAAGCACTGTTTCCCCACTTAATCACCAAAGTTAAGCAGTGATGAGCTTGTTCAATACTTAGATGGGTGACCAGCAGTTGTCTTATACCTCTAGCAGTGGTTTACCTTCTTGACACTGCTGGTGAGTATTGTATTTTATTAATGTTACAAAGATTCCATTTCATTTCCAACCTCCGTTTGGTTATTTCCCATTTAATAATCTTTGTTAGGTTACAACACATTTTAAGCTGATTTTGAAAACTCTGAATTCAGAACCGTTAAACTCTATACTTATTAAATATCAAATGGTGGCAGCATGTTTCCAACAGGACTATCTTGAAGAGAACTGGATTCCCTGGCATGCACAACCTACTTGTTCAGCGCAACCTGAGATGGGCTGGCCACTTAAATAGACTTGGGGATGACAGACTGCCAAAGCAGATTCTGTACTCACAACTGAGAGAAGAATCACGTAGAATTCCTAGACCAAAGCACAACTATAAAGACAATATCAAGAGAAACCTGAAGGACTTGAACATTGGACGCAATCAGATACCGATTATATTGGAGGAAAATGATTCGCATGGTGTCATCATCGGATACAATAGACTGCAAGTAGTAGTAAGTATGGTAAATGGAAAGTTAGCATTAACCGTTGAAAAAAGTTACTGACAGCAGTTCACCTTAAAGAAAGACACTGATTTCTGATTGGCTGAAGGCGAGCATGAGAAGAGGACTGAGCTCAGTATCACAAAAAAATATGAAGGAAAACTAAGATTGGGATGAATGTTAAACTACTGTAAACTTAAAAAAAAAAAAAAAAAAAATTTTTAAATACCATCTCTCAGTATCTTAAATAATTTAGATTCCTTATAGGCAGTTGGCAAGACGCAACCAGAGACCGATTATATTGAAGGAAAATGATTCGCGTGGTGTCATCATCGGATACGATGAACAGCAAGTAGTAGTAGTAGTAGTAGCCCCGAAATAAAGATTAGCCAATGAGGTTAGTGATTTTATCTGCCATTTTATAATCAGCCAATCAGAACCGCCGTTTTACTTCCCACAGAATTAGAAAACGGGAGACATTTTAACCCTTGGGATTGTCACCTTACAAAGTGGTACTATTTATCCTACAACTGCCCCAAGGGTATTAGTCCGAAAATGAACGTAATAACGCGACTGGAGTTCGAACTCACGAGATTTCAACTGTCCAGTAGTTTTCCGTCCCGTGATATCAAAAACACTTCCCCTGCAGAATCTTCTAAGCTACTACATAGATTATACAACAGTAATAGCTTGGCTGGAGTTCGAACTCGCGTACTAGGATGTCTCAGTTCAGCACGTTAGCCACGACACCACAGAGACTCCCCGCCCTGTCGGTGGGGCGTTAGAATGCACCGACTGCACTTCTGCAGAGGGGTAAGACTCCCCCAATGGGGTCACCTCAACATCAAAAGAAACCTGAAGGACTTGAATATCCCCATAGGCAGTTGGCAAGACGCAACCAGAGACCAATTATATTGGAGGAAAATGATTTGCATGGTGTGTCATCATCGGATTTGATGGACAGAAAGTAATAAAAAAAAAAACAGCAATTGCATATATATGTTTACATAATATTGTTTCAACTGCCCTTTATATATAGATAGATAGATCTCAAGTGGTGGAAGCATGTTTCAAACACAACCATCCTGGAATGTACGACATACTTGCCCAGTGCAACCTGAGATGGGCTGGCCACTTAAACAGACTTGGGGATGACAGACTGCCAAAGCAGATTCTGTACTCTCAGCTGAAAGAGGGATCACATGGAATCGGTTGACCAAAGCTCAGGTATAAAGACAACATTGAGAGAAACCTGGAGGATTTGAACATTCCCATTGGCAGTTGGCAAGACGCAATCTAAGAATCAACAGATACGCATGGTGTCATCATCGGATACGATGAACAGCAAGTAATAAAAAAAACCCAGCAATTGCATATATATTTAAAGTAATTAAAAAGTAAAATCTGTGGAATGGCTTATTGTTGCGATCAGCCAAAGAGCAAATGAGTTTATCCACTTTTCCCTTGCACTAGACCAGAGAAATTGTTTTGCTGAGATGATTAAATTATCTTAGCTTTGCAACTTATATGCTGAGCTCTAGTATTGAACCTGGAACCTTGCAATTGATTTGTGAATGTACTATTGACCAAGCTAACTGGACCTTAAATTTGAAGTAGTATTTTTGTTTAAAAAAGGTACTCCCTGGTTTGAAACATTTTAATGGCTTTTTCAGTTCTTGAGAAAGTTTAGATTTTTTTCTTAACAATTAGTAAAAGAATAATTTAATTGGAATCTGTGTGATATTTAAACTTTATGTACTTATGATTTGCAGAAGAACCCTTTCTCTTAGATTACCATAAGACAGCATAAGATTAGATTACCCAAGTAATAAAAAAAACCAACCCAGCAATTGCATATATATGTTTACATAATATTGTTTCAACTGCCCTTTATATATAGATAGATAGATCTCAAGTGGTGGAAGCATGTTTCAAACACAACCATCCTGGAATGTACGACATACTTGTCCAGTGCAACCTGAGATGGGCTGGCCACTTAAACAGACTTGGGATGATAGACTGCCAAAGCAGATTCTGTACTCTCAGCTGAGAGAAGGATCACGTGGAATCGGTTGACCAAAGCTCAGGTATAAAGACAACATCAAGAGAAACCTGAAGGACTTTAACATCCCCATAAGCAGATGGGCTGGCCACTTAAACAGACTTGGGGACGACAGATTGCCAAAGCAGATTCCGTACTCTCAACTGAGAGAAGAATCACATAGAATTTGTAGACCAAAGCTCAGGTATAAAGACAATATCAAGAGAAACCAGAAGGACTTTAACATCCCATAAGCAGTTGGCAAGATGCAACCAGAGATCGAATCAAATGGAGAACACAGATACGATGGACAGCAAGAAGAGAAGAACTGCTTAAAAATGACCTTGTGTCGTATCCTGCTTGTGTAGTGGAGGGGTTGGGTAATATACAGGTAGTTGATTGCAAAAACTGGTTTGACTTGTCTGTTGATAATCTATTTGTTGAAACAGGTGTTTTTATAAATAGGTCATTTGGTGATTGAGTGTAAATAATGTACTTTTATATTCTTATCCCCCTCCACCCCACCCCCACCCCTGGGGCAGGTTTAGCTCAATCAGTAGAGCATCCGTCTAAGAACTGCAAAGATCCCGGATTGATACCTCGCCAACTCAGTGGACCAGTAGCACAGCTGTGTGGTAAAAGTAGGGAGCAGCACCTATATGATTACCCAACCCTATTGCCCTTATGGGCAAGCCCAACCCTTCTTTATCATCATGCGAGTACTAGCAATCAGTGGATCTCTCTCTTTT
>CM042182.1:7159288-7166788 GCA_023376005.1 Doryteuthis pealeii
CCTCTTTCTCTCTTTACCTTTCTCTCTCTTTCTCTTTCTCTTCCTCTCTCTCTCTTTTCTCTTCTTCTCTCTTCTTTTTCTCTTCTTTTTTCTTCTCTTTTCTCTTCTTTTTTCTCTCTCTCTCTTTTTCTCTTCTTTTTCTCTCTCTCTCTTTTCTCTCTTTTCTCTCTCTCTCTCTTTTCTCTTCTTTTCTCTCTCTCTCTTTTTCTCTTCTTTTTCTCTCTCTCTCATAGCCCACACAGACTGGGGTGCTGATAGAAAGACCCTCATCAAAATATATAGAACCTTAATAAGATCAAAACTTGATTATGGCTGCTTCATATATGGAGCAGCCAGAAAATCCTACCTACAGCGACTGGAAACCATACACCATCAAGGACTCCGCCTCACATTAGGAGCCTTTACTACTTCTCCAAAGGAAAGTCTGTACACTGAAGCAAATGAACCCCCTCTCTATTTAAGAAGACAAAAAGTTAGCACTACAATACTACATCAAACTCATCTCCTGTCCCCAAAATCCTGCTTATGACTGCACCACCAAAACAAAATACAAAGACTTGTACCAAAATAACTCAAAAAAAAATCAGACCCTTTAACTTAAGAATAAGTGATCTCCTCAATGAAATCAAAATCAACACCAATATAGTACACCATACCATACTCTCCAACACGGCACCATGGACCATAAAGCAACCAGCTATAAACTTAGAACTGACTAAATTACCTAAAACAAAAACACACCCTATCACTTACCAAGAGAAATTCATTAAAATACAAAATAAGTACCCAGATCATCATCACATCTATACAGATGGATCCAAACAAGGAAAAAAAGTGGTTGTGCCGCTATTTCTCAAAAACAAGAATCCTTAAAACGCCTACCAAATGAAGCCTCAATCTACAGTGCAGAAACTACAGCCATTGATCTAGCTATGAATATCATAGCAAATCACAAAGCTTCCAAATTTATTATATGCACGGACTCTAAATCAGTCCTATTAGCACTACATAACAAAAAACACATCATCTCCTCTGATCACGAAGCTCCTAAACAAAACTAAACACCCTCTCTGAAAATAATAATAACATTATATTCTTCTGGATACCAAGTCACATTGGTATCCAAGGAAATGAAAAGGCAGACAAAGCCGCAAGAAAGGCACTTCAGACACATATGAGCAAATCTCAAATCCCATATACAGATCTGAAACCAACCATAAACAAATTTATATTAGACAAATGGCAGAAATCATGGGACAATCTGACTCAAAACAAGCTCCACGAAATACAAGAAGTTATTGGAGAGTGGCCGACGGGCCACAGAAGTATTAGAAGAGAAGAAGTAATACTCGCCAGATTGCGTATTGGGCACACCCACATTACCCATTCGTACCTGTTAAAAGGGGAGGGTGCCCCAATGTGCCCAACATGCAAAGTACAACTTACAACCAAGCATATCCTTCTAAATTGTAACAGACTTAAACATATCCGCGCAAATTACTATCAAGCTAGAAACCTGAAAGACATCTTCAAGAATACAAACCCTGAAAACATTTTAAATTTTATTAAAAAAAGCAACCTTTTCAACAAAATATAACAGAACATAACCAATTATCTCCATAGAACCACTACCTTAAAGTCTGAAATCCAAAATAACCTTTTTGGCATTAAATGACCCACAGGGGGATATGCCGTTAAACAAAACTCAAACTCAAACTCTTTTTCTCTTCTTTTCTCTCTCTCTCTCTTTTCTCTTCTTTTCTCTCTCTCTCTTTTTCTCTTCTTTTCTCTCTCTCTCTTTTTCTCTTCTTTTCTCTCTCTCTCTTTTTCTCTTCTTTTCTCTCTCTGTCTTTCTCTCTCTCTCTCTGTCTTTCTCTCTCTCTCTTTCTCTCTCTCTCTTTCTCTGTCTTTCTCTCTTTCTCTTTCTCTCTCTTTACCTTTCTCTCTCTCTCTCTTACTCTCTCTCTCTTTCTCTCTCTCTCTCTCTTTCTCTTTCTCTCTCACTCTTACGTTACTCCCTCATCAGGTTGTTTTTCTCCCTCTCTTTCATTATCTGTTGATCTCTATTCCTTTCTTTTCCTTTTCTCTTTTCTTACCTCTACATCACTAATTATCATCAACCTACTTCTCCCCCCCCCCACTGAAACCATATAATTGTGTATGAATTATTAGTATTAGATAAGAATACTTGAAACCATATAATTGTGTATAAATTATTTGTATTAGATAGGAATACTTGAAACCATATAATTGTGTATAAATTATTTGTATTAGATAAGAATACTTGAAACCATATAATTGTGTATGAATTATTAGTATTAGATAAGAATACTTGAAACCATATAATTGTGTGTAAAATTATTTGTATTAGATAGGAATACTTGAAACCATATAACTGTGTGCAAATTATTTGTATTGATAGGAATACTTGAAACCATATAATGTGTATAAATTGTATAAATAAATTATTTGTATTAGATAGGAATACTTGAAACCATATAATTGTGTATAAATTATTTGTATTAGATAGGAATACTTGAAACCATATAATTGTGTATAAATTATTAGTATTAGATAGGAATACTTGAAACCATATAATTGTGTATAAATTATTTGTATTAGATAGGAATACTTGAAACCATATAACTGTGTGCAAAAATTATTTGTATTAGATAGGAATACTTGAAACCATATAATTGTGTATAAATTATTTGTATTAGATAGGAATACTTGAAACCATATAATTGTGTATAAATTATTTGTATTAGATAGGAATACTTGAAACCATATAATTGTGTTATAAATTATTAGTATTAGATAAGAATACTTGAAAACCATATAATTGTGTATAAATTATTTGTATTAGATAGGAATACTTGAAACCATATAACTGTGTGCAAATTATTTGTATTAGATAGGAATACTTGAAACCATATAACTTTGTGTATAAATTATTAGTACTAGCAACAGAAAACACACTTCGGGCATCGTAAAAAATAGTTTATAATAATTTATTCAATAAAGGCTTGAGAAAGCGGAACTTAATGTTCCAGCTAAATATACTACACATTTTTGTCTGAGTTTTGTGCTTTCATTCCTTATTTTACCTCATATATATATATATATATCACTAGGATTATCTAAATCTAAAATATAAAAAGTGCTCAATACCTAAGTAGAGCAAATAATAGTCAGATTCTTACCCTGATGAGCTTTACAAATTCCTTGTGCTACTCATATGCTGAGTTGACGAGGGCCGATATCAAAACGAAGAACCTTGTGGTTTCGAGCCGAACGCTCTACCGACTGAGCTAACCGGGCCCTTTAAAATAAACTAAGATGGGTTAACATGCCACAAACACCAACCAACCGACTTTTCCGTCTGTCTGTGTGTCTGGCTTTTTTTGCATTTCGTCTGTTTTTAATCTTTCGATTCTATAAATTGCATTTCTAATGTCTATTTATAAATTCTCCTCAGCTGTGATGTGTGTGTCGTCTCTATGTCATCGAGATTCAGTCAGATTTAGCAACTGCACATCCTCCACCACCACCCCTGCACACCCGGCACCCAACCAACCAACGAACCAACTAACTAATAGATTAGCTAAACTGAATGTCAGCCTCTTCTCAGGTAGAAATATAAAAAAAAATAAAAGAAAAAAGAATAAAAAATAAATATAAAAATTAACAGGTAACATAATCCTTCATTTATTTTTTCTAAATTAAAATATAAAAAAATTTCCTTTTTTTTTTTCTTCTTTGTCTCTTTCTTTTTCTTTTTTCTTTCTTTTTTCTTTTTCATTCTTTTTCTTTCTTTTTCTTTTTTTTCTTTTCTTTTTTTTTTTCCTTTTTTCTTCTTTTTTTCTCTTTTCTCTTTTCTTTTTTTTCTTTCTTTCTTTTTTCTTTTTCTTTTTCTTTTTGCCTCTTTCTTTTCTTTTCTTTTTCTTTCTTTCTTTTCTTTTTTTCTTTTTCTTTTTTTTTCTTTTTTCTCTTTTTCTTTCTTTTTCTTTTTTTTTTCTCTTTTCTCTTTTCTTTTTTCTTTTTTCTTTTTTCTTTTTCTTTTTTCTTTTTTCTCTTTTTTTTTTTTTTCTTCTTTTTTCTTTTTTCTCTTTTTTTTTTTTTTTTTTTCTTTTTTTTTCTTTCTTTCTTTCTTTTTTTTCTTTCTTTTTTTCTTTGTTTTTTTCTTTCTTTCTTTTTTCTTTCTTTCTTTTTTCTCTTTTCTTTTTTCCTTTTTTCTTTCTTTTTCACTCTTTTCCTTTTTCTCTGAATGTTTGAGATGAGGCTTGATGATTAGTATTATCTGCATTATTCGGACTATTGTTCTCATCTTCATTGTTATCTGTACAACGTTTCGGGCCGATATGCCCTCCGGCCTTCGTCAGGTATTTCTTGTAAGACTCAGGAACCATCTCAGACTTCGGAACCTTCTTGTTGTAATCAGGAGCCATCACGGAACATTGAACTTAACCCTTTATTCAGTTCCCCTGGGTATCCTGTTCTTATTCCGCTAACCGTAGCTGGGGTAGAGGCGTTAAGCTGTGTTAATTATTATTCAATCCTCATTTTGCATCTGATGATGGGAATAACTAGATAATTCATCTAGGTTCCCTGAAATAGTCTATAATGCTAACAACCTAGATCTTTTTATTTCTTTCCTAATATAATTTAGCTCTGTCACTCTGACAATAAGAGCACACATTGAGCTCTGCAAATTACAACAATTGAGAAACTACTTTGTTGTAAGGAACATTTCTTCATTTCATTTGGATTTTATATATATATATATATATATATATATATATTATGATTTTATATGAAACTGGTGACTTATCAGTGAAATTGGCCTCAATGGTCAGTTGATACAAGTTTCACAATGATAAGACAGCGATATAACAAATATAAAGTGCTCAATATGTAAGTAGAGCAAATTTATTATTATTATAGTGGTATAGGCAGGAATAACCTACTCGAGTTTCACCATAAGGATCTTCAGGGTTAAATCCACTGAATTAATCAAGATATTGATTAATTCAGTGAATTTAACCCTGAAGATTCTTATGGTGAAATTCGAGTAGGTTATTCCTATGTATACCATTTTATATATATATATATATATATATATATATATATATATATATAATATAATGAGTCATATATACCTACTAATATTTTCGCTTAGTAGCTCATCAGGGCAAGAATCTGACTATTATTTGCTCTACTTAGGTATTGAGCACTTTTTACATTTTTGCTTTAGATATATATATATATATATATATATATATATTATGTATATATATATATATTTATATATATTCTGGCAGATTACAAGTCATACCTGTTCTGTTTATTTTCTGGAACATCCAAACTTTGTGTGTCTGTTGGGAAAATTCTGCCCGTTTTTCCCTGGGGTAAGGAGGGAAGCTGAATGGAATTGCAAATTTGAAATTCCAAAAACGTTTTATACTTAGAATAAATTGTGAATTTGTTTGTGAAAAGAATCCGTTCTTCTCTCTTTCCTTTTGTTTGCGGTTGGGAAGTTTTTCACTCTCTCAGTCTTGGTTGAACCAACCAAGATTGAGGGAGTAAAAACTTCCCAACCACAAACATTGAAATGGAATTTCTTTTTTTTTCTTGGGGGGGGGGGGGGCATATTTTAATGAGTTGTCATCGTCTAATATATACTGTCTCTTATGGCATCTTCATTAACAACTGTTAATCTTATGAATACACACTTACACACACACACACACACACACACACACACACACACACACACATATATATACTTACAACACACACACACACACACATATATAATACTTAACATACATATATAATAAACAGACACATATGTATGAAATACACACACATATAAAATACACACACACACACACACACACACACATATAATATACATAAATACACACACACATATATGATATATATGCATACACACACATATATGTTTTGCATACACACACACAGACATATATACATATACATGCACACACATATAATATGCATGCACACATAGAATATACACACATATATATATACATACACACATATATAATATACACACACACACTATATAATATTCACACACACATATATATACACACACATACACATATATTCACAGACACACATACACACACACAAAATATATATATCACATATACACACACAGACATTCACATGTATTTATATATATATATATATATATATATATATATATATATATATATATATATATATATGCACACACATTCAAACATGTATATATACACACACACACACACACACACACACACACCTTCTCTAATTGAGTATCCAACTATTCTACCACCTGAGTTCTGTGTGGATAATGCTGTGAACGCAGGTGATTTCAAAGATTGTATTTTGTGGTTGACTTTTGGAGATATTGTCTATTTCTAAAAAGCTAAATAAATTATGAAAGCGAAATTTGCATTGTTGTCTTCTCTCAACAATTCAATTTCAACTTTCTCTGTTGATAATAATTTTCATCTCACCTCACTTCTTTTTTTATCGTTGTCATTTTTTATTCTCTCTTTTCCTCTTGGATCAAATGACATTTCCTTATTATCTCCCTTGTCTAAGTAATTGGGGGGGGGGATAATAAAATAGGTCAATTTAAATTTTTTTTTAATTTGACATGTTGAGCAAGCTGGACAGTTTATTGGCCTTTCAGTCATTTATCTGGCCTTTCTCACTCTGTGTGTGTGTGTGTGTGTGTGTGTGTGTGTGTATATATATATATATATATATATTATATATATGGTGAAACTCGAGTAGGTTATTACCGTGTACCATTATTATAATAAATTTGCTCTACCAACGTATTGAGCACTTTATATTTGTTATATCGCTGTCTTATCATTGTGAAACTAACCATTTGGGCCAATTTCACCAGAAAATCACTTTTTCCACAAATACCATATATATATATATATATATATATATATATATATATATATATATATGGGTATGTGTCTGTGTGTATGTATGTATGTATATATATATATATGTGTGTATGTATGTATATATATATATGTGTGTATGTATATATATTATATGGGTATGTGTCTGTGTGTATGTATATATATCTGTATATAGGGGTATGTGTCTGTGTGTATGTATATATATCTATATATATGGGTATGTGTCTGTGTGTATGTATATATATCTATATATATGGGTATGTGTCTGTGTGTCTATCTCTATATGTAGGTGTGTGTATGTATATATATCTCTATATATAGGTGTGTGTATGTATATATATCTCTATATATCTATATATAGGTGTGTGTAGTTGTGTGTATATATAGGTGTGTGTCTGTGTGTATGTATATATATCTCTATATATAGGTGTGTGTAGTTGTGTGTATATATAGGTGTGTCTGTATGTATATATCTCTCTCTTTATATATGTGTGTGTAGTTCTGTATGTATATATAGGTGTGTCTGTGTGTATGTATA
>CM042182.1:7171788-7174288 GCA_023376005.1 Doryteuthis pealeii
AAGAATGAATAAAACAAAATGTCTTTGGCATAAAATAACCCAACGAGAGTTAACATGCCATAAAAACCAACCAAGCAACCAAATTAGATTTGTGTAATGAAGCAGGTGTGAGGAGGAGGATGATTATTTTACTATACACTGTAAGCCCTGCATGATCGCATCAGTTAGTCATTATAAGCTGTTTAGAATAACAGCCATTCGCAGGCTGTCGTTTTAATAGGATGTTGGAGTGTCTACATCCTGGAGGAAATTTGGATGCGTTTTGTGCTTGATTACTTTAAGCTCAGGTGCAGGGTATCTGAGGACTTGAGGGCAAAAAGTGGGACTTCTTTAACAGATAAGAAATTGAGAATCAACATTTTTTTTTTTTGGCTTTTTTTTTTTTGTTGCTTTTTTTTTTTGTTACTTTTTTTTTTGTTACTTTTTTATTCTTTTATTTTATTATTTTATTTTTTACTTTTTTTTACACTTTTTTTTTTTACTCTTTTTTTTTACTCTTTTTTTTTTTTTACTCTTTTTTTTTTTACTCTTTTTTTTAACTTTTTAAAACTTTTTATTCTTTTATTTTTTTTATTTATTTTTTAAAAAACTGTTTTTTACTTTTACTTTTTTTTACTTTTTTATATTTTATTTTTTTATTTATTTTTTTAAAACCTTTTTTTTACTTTTACTTTTTTATATTCTTTTATTTTTTTATTTTACTTTTTTTTACATTTTTTTTTTTACTTTTACATTTTTTTATTTACTTTTTTATATTCTTTTATTTTTTTCTTTTTTTTTTAACTTTTTTGTTTTACTTTTTTATTTACTTTTTATATTCTTTTATTTTTTATCTTATTTTTTTTTTTACTTTTTTTCTTACTTATACTTTTATTTTTTTAACTTTTTTATATTTTATTTTTTTATCTTATTTTTTTAACTTTTTTTGTTTACTTTTACTTTTTTTATTTACTTTTTTATATTCTTTTATTTTTCTTTCCTTTTTTTTTTTACTTTTTTTTACTTATACTTTTATTTTTTTTATTTTTTATATTCTTAAAATTGCACCCTATGTGTTAATTAACAATAAGTATGTATACTTGGTTATAATGATTCGTTTTGTTTTACAGCATAATTTGCCCTGTCGGCTGGGGCGTTAAAATGCACCGACTGCACCTCTGCAGAGGGGTAAGACTCCCCCAATGGGGCCCACCTGTTGGCGACCCATGATGCTTAAGGATAGAACCCAAGTGGTTGAGCAGTCCATGACTTGCAATACTCCACTTTGGCTCTTTCTTGTGCTAGACGGGCAGTCGGAGAGGCCCCCTCCGATCAATCAGCTGGTCACATCAAGCCCTAGCAACTATATGATTGCCACAACACTATTGCCCTTATAGCAAGCCCCCAACTCTTTATCATATGGGTGCTAGAAAGCGGTGGCTGAGGGTCTACATGTCCTGGGAATGACGTTAAACTCTATCTGATGGTGAGGTTCCAGTTCTGGAGGTTTGGGGAATGTGGAGCACCCCTTCATCACCATTGCTCCTTGGTCCACTCTGACCCGGAGTGGTAGTACCTGTTAGGGTCCTATCTATGGGTTAAATTGTTAAAGTCATAGGAAATGGACTCGTCGACACGAGTTCAATTCCTAGACATGGTAATTGCATTTCACTTAGCGCTAATACCCTTGGGAAAGGTATGAATTCTACTCTCCCTCCAGCTATGGATAAATAGTAGGGCAGACTGGGCTCTTTAACCTTGGTTAGGCAACCGATCTAGGAGAAGGAAAACTCTGAATTCAAACCTGTATATATCTATGGGTTAAATAGAAAAATGTATTTATAAAAAACAATTGTGTATCCATTAAGAATGAATTGTATTTAAAGATGTTGTCGGCATTAAATGACCCACTGAGGTTGATATGCCCGTAAAACAAACCAAGCCAAATCATTGCTGTTTAACTTGTATGATCTAGCAGAAACCGGTGCTCTCAACGTGACTTGGTCGTATTAATGGGTTAAGCTATTTCTACGTGATTGAATTAAACGCCCCTCCCCCCCATTCAAAAAGAATTATTTTCATGTCTACAATGTCCAGTTATATTAGTTATGGGAGTGTCTCGTCCGCTGCAAAGAAAATATGCCGCACAACAAGATATTAATAGCCTCCCTTGCTAACGTTGATAACAGAAGATAAGAAACGGTGGAAATTTTCTGATGTACAAAGATTTTGCTAGCAGATTTCTTTTTACCAATTGCAAACTGATGCCTTATATATATATATATATATAGATAAATCTAATGAGTCAGACGAACCTACTATTAGTTTCGCATAAAGCTCTTCAGGGCTAAAATCAGATTTTATCCCTGAAGAGCTTTATGTGAAACTAATAGTAGGTTCGTCTGACTCATTAGATTTATCTTTATTATTTGTTCTACTTAGGTATTTAGCACTTTTTACTTATTAGCTATTCTCCTAGTGGTTATATGGATATATATATCTTATATACCTATATATACAT
>CM042182.1:7179288-7196788 GCA_023376005.1 Doryteuthis pealeii
TAGGTATGACTTCAATTAAGCACATATCCTCCAAAAATTGTCGGCTTAAAGCCATATAAAAATAAACACATTTGTTTGTTTACTTAACCTCATATATATATATATATATATATATATATATATATATATATATAGGGTTTTATAATTTGCTTGAAGCATTGTGTTTATATTGGTTTGGTTATTGGTGGTCTGTTTATTTTTGGGTGTGCAATTTCCCTGCCTATCAAAATCACCTGTTGTTTACCTACACATGTCGTTCTGTGTGGGTTTTGCCACATAGGCACGTACACACACACATACCCCCCCCCACATACACACACACACACACACACGCAGAGAGTTTTGAAGACATAAGACAAAACCAAATATACAGCCACTAGCAACAACTTCAGTTCTGGAGAACTTTTTTTATCTCGAAATATTAAGAATTAATTAAAAAATTACAGGTTAACAAACAACACCATAGTTACCTTATTTTTCTTTACACTTGCATTGTGATAGCCTTCAAAACCAACCAACAAACCAATATATATATATAAAAGTAAGTAAAGTCGACATGGCGGCCTAAAGTCGGTATCAGCCAGTCAGCGAGGGAGTCTATCCCCTTTTTAATAGCGCTAGACCAAGGAGATTGTATTTTAGCATCTGAGATGGAGCGCCACACCTACCATCAGCTCTTTACTTTACCACACAGATCCCTGTGCTACTCATACGCTGAGTTGGCGAGGACCGGTATTGAACTAGGAACCGACTGAGCTAATATATATATAATCAATAGTAATGGTATTATGGATGATTTGGACTCATAACTTAAAAAAAAAACATCAAAAAAATAAATAAATAAAAATACTACTCTGATGAAGGTCGGCAAAATCTGTTTACGGAACATTTTATGCATTTTTCCTATTATTATCATCATCATCATTTCAACTCCATCTGATTATTTTAATAATAATAATAACGTAAATCCGTATACATTTTGATAAACAGACCGAAACACATGTGTAAGTGATATCGATAAAATTCATTTTTATCCATCTACATTTCTTTTCTTTACTCATTTTTTCCTCATATTGTCGGATTCATTTCCCATTCTATATATAATATATATATATATATATATAATATATATATATTATATATATATAGTGGGGAGGGGGCTGTTTTGTTTACATTGTATCTGCATGTGTTTTGTGTTCTTAGTTAATCAACAGTTTTTTAAAAATCTTATCAATTACTCAAAATACCTTGCTGCTGCACTTAGCCTATCGGCTTTATACTATCTCAATATGCTCACAGACTGGATCTTTTTTTAATGCCCCTTCCTTCACCCAGTCCCTTTGATGCAGCTGTTGGCGAAAAAGGGGGAAGGATTTAAAATGCTGTGTGTTGTACCTGCGCTAAAACTCAGAAATACATAACCCTTTTTATTTTCTAAGTCAACTGGAAACTTTTCAGCTTTAATTATTCCAAGATGATGTCAGTTCTTCTTTGAGATTTTTTATTATTATTTTATTATTTGTATTAATTTATTCAGTTAGTTAAAAATTCATGAAGTGCGGGGTGGGGTGGGGGGTGGGGTGCAGATTTGGAGAACTGTAAATATTGAATGGGCCCCATTGTTATAAATTGACCACTTGGAACAAGTTAATGAGATATATAGAGAGACATTTTCTTTGTCTTGAAAAAGGAGTAAAACACACACACACACACACACACACACACACATATATATATTATAGTGTATAATACATTTAAGGTGCAATTGTTCCTTAAATGTATTGTACACAATAATAAATAAATGCAGCTCTTACAAAAGTAATCAAACACGTTATTCTCAAATCTCCAATACTAACAAAAGACTATATATATATATATATATATATATAACCACTGCTTTGTTCAAACTACTACTATTCCAAAAACCTCCCACTACCAATTGATATTACCTCCCACTAATTCCTTGCTACTACTCGTTCACGTTAAAAACGAGACATGAAAACTATTCCATCGTTTCCCACCTGAGGATGGCAAAGTGTATTGCCGAAAGCACTAGTATTGAAAACTTCGGTGGACTGTTATACCAGTTCCACCCTGACACCAGAAAGATGGCCCAAAGATTGGAACGGATCAATGAAAGACTTGTCAGACAGGAATTGTCTGTTCAATTCAACAAAACTTATATATATATATAATTTATAATATATTAAAATTTAAAGGCAATACAATGCGTATAAAAAATAAAAACAAACGCATTGTATTGCCTTCAAATTTTAATATATTATAACATACTTAACAATGCTTCAAGCAAATTACCAATTACTTATATATATATATATATATATATATATATATATATATATATTCTTTAAAAAGAAAGAAAAAACTTAACAAATCGTCATCTTTCTTTGAAAGTTAAATATTGCTCTGCATATAATCTAATTTATTGATTATTATACATTGAGCTCTCTTTGGGGATTTATAAAAATCCTTGTATGAGTATATATGTTTGCACCTACAAGAGCATACAGTATGGTTGTACAGTGAGATTTTGAAGATCCCAGGTGGAATCATCCCTTACAACCTGTCATTTGGATTACCTAACACTTATATATATATATATATATATATAGGAAACAGTTGATCTTATATGCATAGGCGAGAAACTGACAGTTACCAAGTGCCATTAATTCTGTCTATACTATCCTAAATTATATATATACATATATATATAAATAAATATATGGAAACAAGTCTGGTGCCATGCTATCCAAACTTAATTGTTTAAGCGGAGCAATCGTCAGGCAGCAAAATTTTTTGACAAGTATAAAAATATGATCAAGTCTAATGTGCGTTTGTCTAACTGTATCTGTGTGTCACTTTGTTGTTACGTATATAAATAATATATATATATATATATATATATATATATATGATCTAATGAGTCAGACGAACACACAGATACACAACAACAAATGACATGAGAAAGAAAGAGAGAAAGAGAGACACACACCGATACACAAATAGAGATATACAGAGAGAGAAGAGAAGAGAGAGGAGAAGAGAGAGAGAAGAGAAAGAGACACACACATAGATACACAATACAAGATATACAAGAGAGAGAAGAGAGAGACAAATACAGATATACAGAGAGAGAGAGAACACACACACACACAAATACAGATATATATAGAGAGAGACACGCAGATACACAAATACAGAGAGAGAGAGACACAACATCCAAGATATACAGAGAGAGACACACACACGCAAATACAGATATCACAGAGAGAGAGACACACGCAAAACAGATATGCACAGAGAGAGAGACACACACAAATACAGATATACAGAGAGAGAGTGAGAACACACACACACAGAGATACCAAATACAAGATATGGCACAGACAGACACACACATACAGAAAGAGAATGAGACAGACAAACGCATATACACACACCACAATATGAAAGAGAGAAATAGAGAGAGAGACACACACAGAGAGATACACAAATGTAGAGAGAGAGAGAGACAGACAGACATATATATGCACAGACACAGACATCACAGAGACAGAAAGAGACAATGAGACAGACAGACAGACATGTGGTATGCCACAGACAGTAACGAGATCTGGAATTTAAAGAATCAAAATAATATTCAAAGCAGGAGAGAAAAGAATGAGGCAGATAGTCATGGGGGAGTGGTAAACAGAGGCAGAGTGGGAGTGGAGTGGAAGGAGATAAAGGGGGGGGATCTGAGTGTGCACTGGTAAGGAGGATTGACGGGGGGGGGTGCTGAGATAGAAAAATGCAATAGTATCATAGTAGATGAGACACAAAGATGGAAGATGCAAGAGAAAAAACACTTGGACTAATAGTTGGATCTCAAGTCACATCCTTACTCCACCAGGAAAGATGCTGGGTTGGGAGCTTCAGTTCAAATGCACATACACTATGCAAAAAACAGATACAAAAAAAAAAAAAAAAAAAAAAAAAAAAAAAAAATGAATATTTAATTTTTTTTGGACCATATAACCTTTAGGCACCCCTTTTTGATCTCGATTAAGAAAACATGTTTTTCATTTACACAGTCAATATCCAGTTGTTTGTTATGGGTTAAGTTAGGGGTTAGTTTTATATTTAAAAAAAAAAAACTAAAAATCATCTGTTAAAATAACTGGATATGACGGTGTAAAGAAAAACATGCCTTTCCTAATCGAAATCAAAAAGGTGCCTAAAGGGCATATGGTTCATTTTTTCTAACTGTTGTCTCCACATTATTGTTATATACACAATGTTTCAGCCAATATGCTTCCAGCCTTCTTCAGACAAAATTCACACTATAATAAAATAAATAAATAAATAAATGAAGAAGGCAAGAAGAGAAGCTGGGTTGGGTGAGCATCAGCGCAAAAAGTGCTAATAAACTAAAAGAAAACCAGATACAAAAAGAAAAAAATGTATCATATAAAATCCCAAACTGTTATCCTGATCTTTATTGTTAATACGCGGCATTTCGACTGAATGTTACCTTCCGGACTTCTTCAGACAAGACTAAAAAATCAGACAATAAAGAAATAAAGAAAAAATAAATTTAAAAAAAAAAAAAAAAAAAAGAAAACCCAGGTTAGAATATGCTGACAGTGTACCCATAAATATTGAAGCACCTGGAACAGCTATGCAATCCTTCTAAAAAGACCTGTAAGAAGAGTAACACAAATCGACCGTCTCATTACGACGTACGAAGTCCAGAATGCAAATAGCGGTGCCCTCCGGTCATTAAATAGAGACTTACCGACGCTGCCACTAATATTTGCATAACACCGACAACGGTCACTCTAAGTTAACATCAATAAAGGGAGATACTCTAACCTACCCACACAGGACCAACATGACTATTGATATACAGCAATATTACAAGAAGTGCGCAAAGATCACAAAGGAAAATGTTGAGAGTGATTAAAAAGTGTCCCTTGTATTGACTAATGGGTCATTCCATGTCAAATCATCCAGGAAAAAAAAATTGTCACCCACCCCCTTCAATCTTCTGAAATGCTGTACAGCTATGGACTATGGTAAAGTTAGACAATCCCAAAATTTGAGCTTTCTAATTCCAAAAATTGGCGGAGATGTCAATTTTTGTTGGAATATATTGTGATATTGAAGAATAATCAAGCTAAGTTCCAATTACCATTGAATTGGTAAGACACGCAACAGCGGTTGTGACAATACAATCCCGTCCTGTCGCAATCCTACTGCAGAATGACAGCGGTATTTATAAAACTCCACAATATCATAGAAACCAAGCAGCCAATCAGAACTCAGGAATGAATCACCCAAATGCATGAATGGACTATTCTTGATTTCTATAAATACCAACTGTCTTGGACACTGCTTCAGTTGTACTTAACTAATTGCTGTTATTCAAACCAACAGTAGACTAACTGACTTCAATAGATATAAGGTGTGCTCTAATTCCCTTCCTGGATTATAGATTAGCCAATGTCACGTGAGTTATTCTTTGCAACCAATCACTAGCAATACCTGCGTGGCTGATAGAATACTTACCCCCCCCCACATTGGTCATAATTACAAATGCGCTCACTGTGGACAGAATAGGATTACCGGACCTTTTACCACTACTCAGGAAGGACTTATACGATTACCAGAGTAACCAAAGGATTCATTATCAAGTGACTCTTTATCAAGGATCAAATTCCATTGGATAAGCACATATATATATTATATATATATATATATATATAATATATATGTGTGTGTGTGTATTTGGGCAGCATTTTTCATTTATGCAGTTGAATTAAACAAAAGACACATGTCCTGTTAAACAATTTTATTTGTGATTTTTTCAAGTTTTCTGGCCAACTTTTTAATATTTGGGTGAATTTGTGGATTAGTCCACCAAAGTTCAGTCCCATATTCATTATATATATAATATATATATATATTATATATTGCTCTGTATATAATTATATTATTAATTATCATACATTGAGCTCTCTGGTAAAATCTTGTATAAATCTATTAAGTTTACATCAACATTATGGATTTACAGGAGATATGATGATCCCAAATAGAATTATCTCCTACATACCAGTCATTGGATTTAAAAAAGACAGCACACCACAGGGAATAGAGAGACAGACTGACAAGATACACACAGAGGAAAGACACACACACCACACAGACAGAAAAGAGAAAGATGCATACAGGGAAAACAAAGAGACACACAGATGAGAGGAGAGAGAAGAGAGAGAGAGAGAAGAGAGAAGAGAGAGGGAGAGAGAGGGAGAGAAAGAGAAAGAAAGGGAGAGAGAAGAAGAAAAAAGAAAGAAAGAAAGAGGAGAAAGAAGAGAGAGAAAAGAAGAAAGAAAGAGAGAGAAAGAGAAAGAAGAGAGAGAGAGAAAGAAAGAAAGAAAGAAAGAAGAAAGAAAGAAAGAAAGAAAGAGGAGAGAAAAAAAAGAGAAAGAAAGAAAGAAAGAGAAGAGAGAAAAAAAGAGAAAGAGAGAAGAGAAAGAAAGAGAAGAGAGGAAGAGAGAGAGAGAGAGAGGTAAGTAATACAAGCATGTATTGTATAAGTGTCTCTAAAGGCCAAAGAGAATGTGCGTGCGTGTGCGTGTATGTATGTGCATGGTGTGCGTTGCGCTGGAGGTTGAAGGTGACAAAGATTGTGTTGTGAGTAAATTGCTCTATGTTCTGTGTAGGCAACTGTGACTACACATTATCGTGTTCAGTAGTTACACATTTTCATAAGGAGTGTGTAATCTACACACACACAACACACACACACACACACACACACACCACAGAGTGTGTAAGGAGTACAGTATCTGGTTTATGGCTTCTTGGACAACTTAGTCACAAATACCAATTACACAGACACGTGGTCTCGGAGAGACGGAGAGAGAGACAGAGAGGGGCAAACAGAAAAGATCTGCGAGAGAGAGGGGAGAGGGAGTCTGTGTGTATGTAAGAGAGAGAGAGAGAGAGAGAGAGAGAGAGAGAGAGAGAGTACCAGATATGTGTGTGTGTGGGTGATAGTTACTGAGAGAAAGAAGAAAGAGATTGAGAAAAAGTGACAGTAAGGAAAGAGTAGAAGAGAGAGAGAGAGAGAAAATATCTATGAGAGAGAGGGGGAGAGAAAGTTGTGTGTGTGTGTGAGAAAGAGAGAGAGAGAGAAAGAGAGAGAGAGTACCAGATAGTGTAAAAAAGAGTACCACAGACTGTGTACTCTTATGTATACATTGTATAAGATAATACCATAGACCTAGTGAGGATGTGATAGAGAATGTGTGTGTGTGTGCGAGTGACAGATTGTGTGTTGTGTATTGGTGTGTGTGTGAGAGAGAGGAGTGTGTTGCGAGATTACACAAGACTTGTGTTTGTGTGAGCTAGTGTACAAACGAGATAGAATGTAGGTTTGTGTGCGTGAGAGAGAGAGAGAGATAAGTGTGTATGTGCGTCTGAGTATGTATGTGTATGCTACAGAGAATGTGGGTTTGTGTGTGTGAGAGAGAGAGAGAGAGAGATAGTGTGTGTATGTGCGTCTGAAGTATGTATGTGTATGCTACAGAGAATGTGGGTTTGTGTGGAGAGAGAGAGAGAGAGAGATAGTGTGTGATGTGCTCTGAGTATGTATGTGTATGCTACAGAGAATGTGGTTTGTGTGTGTGAGAGAGAGAGAGAGAGAGATAGTGTGTGTATGTGCGTCTGAGTATGTATGTGTATGCTACAGAGAATGTGGGTTTGGTGTGTGAAGAGAGAGAGAGAGAGAGATAGTGTGTGTATGTGCGTCTGAGTATGTATGTGGTATGCTACAGAGAATGTGGGTTTGTGTGTGTGAGAGAGAGAGAGAGAGAGATAGTGTGTGTATGTGCGTCTGAGATATGTATGTGTATGCTACAGAGAATGTGGTTGTGTGTGTGAGAGAAGAGAGAGAGAAGAGATAGTGTGTGTATGTGCGTCTGAGTATGTATGTGTATGCTACAGAGAATGTGGGTTTGTGTGTGTGAGAGAGAGAGAGAGAGAGATAGTGGTGGTATGTGCGTCTGAGTATGTATGTGTTATGCTACAGAGAATGTGGGTTTTGTGTTGTGGAGAGAGAGAGAGAGAGAGAGAAGAGTGTGTTGGTATGCTACAGAGAATGTGGGTTTGTGTGTGAGAGAGATAGATAGATAGTGTGTGTGTGTGTGTGTGTGTGTTGTGACAGTACAAGAGATTATATGAGCTGTGGTGTATATCATAGAGACTGTTGTGTGTAAACGTGAGAAGAGAGAGAGAGAGAGAGAGAGACCATGTGTTTAGAGTGAGAGAGACAGAGACAATTGTATATGTATACAATATGTAATGTACTAAAAACAGAGTGGGTATATAAGCTGAGTGTGTGTTTGTGAGTAGGTGCTAGACAGAGAGAGAGAGAGAGAGTATCTGCCATTTTCAACAAGCACTGGGACCACACACCCCACCCCCAGTAAACGAGGACGGGGGGATGGGTAAGGTCAGTCCAAATAGTTTACTCTGCTTGTAACTTGCCAGCAGCACCAGCAGTTCCCAAAAAGATTAAACAAAAGACGAATTTAGTAAAAAGCTTTGACCTCCTTACAAAAAAAAAAAAAAAAAAAAAAAAAAAAAAAGGTTCCACTCAGACTCCACCCCTCACCACACAACCAGTCACATTTATATCGATCCCTCCCCCTCCCCCTCAAAACGCGAAGAAGAAAAAAAAGAGTGTGAATTTTCAGGAAGATATTGAACTGCCCACCTCGACAAGACCGATCGCACGATTTGAACCCGCGACACCATACCACCATTACCACACCAGTGAACAGACACTGTGAATCAAATATTCCAGTTTAACACATTCTGAGTTGATAAAATCAACGAGTTGAAGGGAGAAGATAACAAGAGGGATGAGGGAGAAATTAAACAATAATAAGAGGGGAACAACTAGCCCGCATAATAATAAAGACTAATCAAACCACAGAGTTAAGATGAAAAGGAAACACACACACGCATATATATAGTATATTTAAGAAAATATATATTATTTTGAAGGCTAGTACAATGCGTATGAAAAATAAAAACAAAGATTTTATTTTTTATACGCTATTTTTCATAGATTTTATTTTTCATACGCATGTACTAGCCTTCAAAAATATTATATATATTACATACTTAACAATGCTTCAAGCAAATTACCAATTCCTTTTAATATATATATTATATAATATATATATTATATATATATATACATCTTTGAAAGGAAGGAAAAACTTATTGCTCTTTATTTAATCTTAAAAATATTATTATACATTGAGCTCTCTAGGATCTATTATAAAAATCCTTGTATTTGCACCTACTAAAACATGTAATAATTATACAATGGGATTTTGAAGATCCCATGTAGAATCTTCCCTTACTACCAGTTTTGGATACCACATATTATATTATATATATATATATATATATATGGAGGATAAGAAGAAATTAATCCGACACTATGTGGAGAAAGGTAGACAGACACGGGTGTATATATATATATATATATATATATATATATATAAATGTGTGTGTGTGTGGGTGTGTGTGTGTGTGTGTGTTCAGAAAAATTAAAATTTTATTAAATATATTATGTTTTGTTTTTTTTAAATTTTATTATTTATTTTTACATTTGCGACAACGTGTTCAGATCTTCTGATATCTTCTCAGGCATTTAATTAACCATATTCTGTCCAATTATATCTATATATATATATATCAATCATCTTTACACAACTACACATACACGAGAGAGAGAGAGGGGAGGGAGAGAGAGAATNACTACTATTAGTTCGCATAAAGCTCTTCAGATTTTAGCCCTGAAGACTTTATGCAAAACTAATAGTAGGTTCGTCTGACTCATTAGATATCTTTTATTATTGGCTCTACTTAGGTATCGAGCACTTTTTACATATTAGCTTTCTCCTAGCGGTTATATGAATATATATATATATCTTATATACATATATATACATATAATTGTTTTTTCTTTTGGCCAAAACTGTACCAATAGATTATTTTTGGTTGGTACGTTATCTTGGTCCTTTCTTTTTTTCAAAAATTTTTTTCTTCCTGGTTGATGTTTGGTAGTATATTTTTACAATCAACTTTCTGCTGGGTTTTTTCTCTCGCAAGGATCTACCAACACGCTTGGTATATTATTATTAATATATATATATATATAATTATAAAAGGGTACAAGAGATACCAATAAGGATCTTCAGGGTTAAATCCACTAAAATTAATCGAGACACTGATTAATAGCAGTCGATTTCACGTGTGTGTTCATTGCATTAAAATATATGATGTGTGTGGTGTGTGTGTGAAATGCAAACAGCCTCATCCAGGCTTTGAACTCTGTTCATCATGTCCATTTCCTACAACAATAACCATTACGCCTCTATCGCCTCTTGAATTCAACCTGTATCTGAAGAAGACTTAAAAAGCTTTTCAACAAAGTCTAGCAGCTCAATGTTTTTAAAAGATACAAAAATACCTAATTAGAAAAGCTCAGGCTGTATCATTTTGCACAAAGAGTCGTCTTTGGTAATATTCAATGGATCGATGATAGCCATGTTTATCTAGTGGAATGTTGTTGTTCAGATGATAAACAAAAACAGCTCATTTACTTTATAAATCCTCAGTTTTGGTCTGTTGTTGGTTTTATGGCCTGTCAAACCTTGTTGGGTTATTTTATACCAAAGTCAGTTTAAAGATTAAATTATGGTCTCCAGTTTTATATATTACAAAAATGTTCTTCACACTTACAAAGTACGAAAGATGTAGTCTGTGGTGTTCAGACATCAAGAGCAAAATTGCAAATGGCTGCTTCCATGGTTCTATTTATACTGTCCTCTGGCCAACGGCGGATCACTCTATTGTATTTATACAATACTAATGTTTTAAGTGCCAGTGTATTAATAAAGTCTTTCTTAATTGTGTTTGTTTGGTTGGTTTTATGGCTGGTCAACACCTTGTTGGGTTATTTTATGCCAAAATTAGTTTGAAAATTATGGTTGGTTGGTTTTATGGCATGTCAACCTTGGTTGGGTTATTTTATGCCAGAATCAGTTTGAACATTATGGTTGGTTGGTTTTATGGCATGTCAACCTTGTTGGGTTATTTTATGCCAAAATAGTTTGAAAATTATGGTTGGTTGGTTTTATGGCATGTCAACCCTTGTTGGGTTATTTTTATGCCAAAATCAGTTTGAAAATTAGTTGGTGTGGTTGGTTTTATGGCATGTCAACCCTTGTTGGGTTTATTTTATACCAAAATTCTTGTTGTAAGAAATAAGATTATGGTCTCCAGTTTTATATATTACAAAAGTATACCTTCACAGCTTACAAAGTATGAAAGAACGTGGTCTGTGGTGTTCAGACGTCAAAGACTACCATTGCAAATGGCTGCTTCCATGGCTCTATTATATATTTTTATTTATCTATTGTTTGGTTTTGTTTGTATGTGCCTTTTTTCTCTAAAATACAATAAAAATTTACGAATGACTGATTATTAATTTTATTTTCATTGAAAAATTAATTTTATTTCTTTTTTTAATTTCATTTTTAGTTTTCGGCATGTGCTGTTCAGGATATTAGGAAAATTAGCAAAAAACTGTAAGTTTTTGCAACTTTCTAAACAATATATATATATATATATATATATATATATATATATATAATTTCAATTATTCAAAATTTTTTCTTGTTTACAAAAAAAAAAAAAAAAAATTATTTGTAAACGAACAAAATTTATCAAACAAAAATTTTTTTCACCAAAATACATAAGTTAGGCTTATTATTTTTTTTCAAATATACATATCTTATTATATATATATATAATATATATATATATATATATATATTTATTTATTATTTTATTTATTTATTTTTTTTTTTTTTTTTTTTTTTTTTAGGAGTCAGTTGAAATAGGAAACTGGTTATACATTGTATATCTTTCTTAGACTTAGAACTTTTGATTTTTTATACTTGCTGTCTGACCTAAATTTGTGAATTTTCTGGTTACATTAACCCTTCTTTTTGGTGATGAATCCGTTTATTTATTTTTTAAACCAAAATACATAACAGTTAGGTTTATTATTTTTTTCAAAGATTTCGAAAATTCTCATTTTTCAAAACAAGAAAACTTTCTTTAATATTTTTTAAACATAAACTGTTAAAAATATTTTCCATATGTTTTCAAACCAGGAAATGCTTTTAAGATTTGGGAAAGAGGAGAGAGAAAAATATATATATATATATATATATATATATATATATATATACTATATATGACATAATCAATTTGAATGTTTTCTCTTGTTATTACTCGTTTAAAAAAAATCAAAACCCCCTGTCCTTAAGATGATCTCTGTTTTGCATGCCTGATATTTGTTTCTATTTATTTATTTTTTTTTTTTCATATTTAAAATAAATTTAAATACTGTGGGAATAAAGGAATTTTGATGGAAACACATTGTAGAAGTTATCCCCTATTATAAGAACAAATATAGATACTCACAGCCCGCAGTGGGATTCTTTAACTACCGTCGGAGTTAGCAAGACAGAACAACATGCAAGCTGTAACTTAAATACAGTCCTTGCATGTTGCTGGCATAGTGCAAAGTGATGGCTAATGGCGCTGCAGACAGGATTTACCCATTCTTCACGCATCACTTTGCACTATGCCAGCACATGCAAGGACTGTATTTGAGTTACAGCTTGCATGTTGTTCTTGTGCTGCTAACTCGACGGTAGTTAGAATCTCACTGCGTGGTTGAGTATTATATTGTTTCTATATCTGGGGGATAACTTCTACACACATCTTGTGACAAATAATAATAATTTTATCCCACCCACCAAAGTATATATATTTTTATTGGTAAACTCATTCCCTATATGTTAAAAAATTGATGGTAAAATGAATGAATGGATGAAATAAAAATGAATGAAATGATGGGGATAAATGAAAATCCTTTCCAATGGACCCTCTCAAAAGTATTTAAAACACTTTTGAGAGTGGGGTCCCTGATAGAAAGTTTTTTCTCATCTATTATTAGACTCCTTTGAAAACCATCAAATTAATATAATTATTCTATTAAGTTTATTAGAGAAGATAAAATCGGTCTCTTACCTTTGTAATATCTGTTGAGAATGGTTTTGAATTTTTTGATTATTTGATATAGTTCTAATCTCTGTCGTATTAATTTCCGGGTGAATATTGCTAAACATTGTAAGTATTATATTTAATTCATTAAATAAAAACGTCAATATGAGGAATTTATTATTTAGTCTTTTTTTTTCAGTTATAAAAATAATATATATTATATATTATATATATATTACTAGCAAATATATGCACCGTCCGGTGCAAGTATTTAATTTTAATATAATATAAATATTATGTTAAATTAGAAAGGCTAATGAAACTGAATAAGAATTAGATAAAAAATATTTGGAACAGAGGGGTATATTAAAAATTAGAACAACTTTGAAACTAACTCTCCATCATTTTTCATTACTCCTGTCTTTCATTGATAAATTCCCTAATTTATAACTATTTTAGTTAAAATAGAATAAAGAATAAAATTACAGTTATTTCTTTTGTTAATGGATTTCTTTTAAGATTTTCCCGATTTTTGCTCATATATTCAAAAGATAAACCAAACAATTAGAAATCAATAATACTAAGCATATATTATTAGAAATAACAATTTTAAAATCATATGCAATTCAGGCTTTCCGATTTCACGTGTTAAACCACTATTTTGTTGATACATAAAATACAATTGCATGTTATTAGTATGTAGATATGGTCAACAGTTCTTAATGATGTTTAAAAACAATTTTATTATAATTGAGGTTTAAATAAAAATAAAATCTATGGGAGAATGTGTGATGTAAATAACAAAAAGGGAATTGTGAACTTGTATAGTAATATAGTTTCGATTTACAGACAGCACAAAAACACAATGCCCATATAATAAGTATATATATATTAGTATATAAACGTCTCAATATAAATTTTCAGTATTTTCATGAATCTATGAGTTCTTCATCATTATAGATTTGGCAACCTCAGTCAAAAAAAAAAAAAAGAAAAAAAAGAATTTCAAAACAAACTCGAAATTAAAATATTGGAAAATACTACACAAAATTAATGAGTGATTCAAGAATTAGTGATTAGAGCAGCTGGTGCGTTTTAATTAGGTTATCCCCTGAGACAGGGGGAGGAGGGATGTGTGCTTCGAAACACCAAGAGATTTTTTTATTCTTTGTTTTCAAATTTGATTAGACAACCAATTAAGTCTCTAATTACAAAAAAAAAAATGTGTGGGGTGGAGCAGGACGAGGGAGGTACTAAAATAAAAAATCAAAATGGAGGAAAGAACTAATCAAAATTTAATGGTTAACAATAATTTAATCCCAAAGCAAAATTTTAACCTCCGTTGGAGACACACACCTTATTTTCTTGCTGGTCGACTTTTTTTTAGCTTTAACCTTTAAATGTCCTCTTTTTCTCTTCTCTCTCTCTCTCTCTTCTCTTTTCTCTCCTCCTCTCTCTCTTTTTCCTCTCCTTTTCTCTCTTTGTCTACTCTCTCTCTCTTCTCTCTCTCTCTCTTTTCTCTCTCTCTCTCTCTTCTCTCTCTCTCTTTTCTCTCTCTCTCTCTCTCTCTTTTTCTCTCTCTCGTCTTTTTTTTTCTCTCTCTCTCTTTTCTCTCTCTCCTCTCTCTCTCTCTTTTTTTCTCTCTCTCTCTACTTTTTCTCTCCTCTCTCTTCTCTTTTCCCTTTTCTCTCTCTCACGGATACTTCATTAAAAAAAGCAAATCTTTAACCTCCTTTGGGGACACATTAGTTTCTTGCTTGGTCTGTTTTTTGGGGGCTTTAACTTTTTGATGTCCTCTCCTCTCTCTTTCTCTCTCTCTCTTTCTCTCTCTCTCCTCTCTCTCTCTCTCTTTTCTCTCTCTTTTCTCTCTCTCTCTCTTTCTCTCTCTCCTCTCTCTTTCTCTCTCTCTCTTCTCTCTCTCTCTCTCTCTCTTCTCTCTCTCTCTCTCCTTCTTCTCTCTCTCTCTCTCTCTCTGAGCATCCAACAAGGAAAAGGATCAATTCTCCCTATTTGTAGTAATGGATCTGTTGAGACAAAGCTTGCTAACAATTACACCATGATGGAACCCATTATTACCCCCAACCCTTTTCCAGTGTAATGTGTGACACCAAGGTCACAATTATGGAGCATCCAAATTTTTTGGCATGAAGTATTGTCAACCCATAAATGTTAGATTATTTCAAAAAGAAATTTTAAATCCCACAACCTATTTCCTGTTTTGTCCTATCTTTCATAGACTCTAAATCTTTCAACCCCCCCTCGTTCTCTCCCTCTCTCTCTCTTTTCCCTCCACCCTCTCTCTCCCTTCTCATCTCTCTCCGCTATCTCTCCTCCTCCCTTCTTCCTTCTCTCCCTCTCTCTCTCTCTATCCTCTATCTCTTTCTCCTCTTCTCTGTCTCTCTCTCTCCTGTTCATCTCACCTCCTCTCTCTTCTGTCTCTCTCTCCATCTCCCTTTCTCTCCTTCCCTCTCGCATTTGCTCTCCATCTCCCTCATCCCTCTTTCTTCTCTCCCTCTTTCTTTCTCCTCTTTCTTTCTCTCCCTCTTTCTTTCTCTCCCTCTTTCTTTCTCATCCCCTCTCATTTCTCTCTTCCTCTTTCTTTCTCTCCCTCTTTCTTTCTCCCCTCTCTCTTCTTTCCCTCTCATCTTTCTTTCTCTCGTCCTCCCCCGTTCTCTTCTAAGATAACGTTCATATATCTCTTTGTCCCCCCGCCCTCACCTCCCCCACTCCCCTATACATGATTATTCCTATTAAGAAGCTTAGTATATCTCCAGAGAGATAGGTAAAGATAAAACTCAACTACTATCATGATATTGGTATGTAGAGATGAAGCTAACTGTTGTGCTATGGCGGGCATGTTAATTGCAGTGAAATAGACGAAAGGATTAAGAACATTTCAGAATGGGTGGACCGAGGTGCGTGGGGGGGTAAATTGTTTTCTGTAAGGGACAAATTTAATAGGGTCAATGATTTAATGAAAAAAGCCTCCTTGCAAAAGGTGCGCGACAAAAATACTCTGTTACTTAGCATCCAGTCCCCCACCTCCATCTCACTTGTTGTTTTTTGTTTTTTTTGGGGGGGGGTGGTACATCCTCTATCTCCCTTACTGGTTTTCTCCCCCTTATGGTATTTCTCCCCCACCACTTCTCTCTCCTCCTTTCACCCCCATCTCTCTTCACCCTCTCACACCTCTCTCACCCTCTCCCTCGTCTCTCACACCATCTCCTCTTTCTCTCACGCTGTCTCTCTCTCCTCTCTCTCTCTCACTCTCTCTCTTCTCTCTCTATACCCTCTCTCTCTTCGATCTTGACCCTCTCTCTTTTCTTTTCACCCTCACCTCTCTCACTCCATTCTTTTACCCTCTTTCTCTGTGGGATGTGTGGGTTGAGGGGTCCCCCTCATACTTCAGCCGACCCAGACTTTTCGATTTTCTTTTTAATCTACTTAAAAAACACCCTTTTGTTCTTAATCTTCTGTGTAAAACCTTTAGCTGGAATCTGTCTGTGTGTCTCTATCTCAGAAATTTGACTACAGGTGCCACTGCTTGAATTAATGAAGGATACCTGACACCATGATAGATTTGGAGCTGGTAGTACATGTAGCGGTCCCATCTATAGGTAAATAGACAAAAAAAACGTGTGTTAAAATTTTTTTGGAATACCTTCAGGCATGAATAGAACAAAATGTCTTCAGATTAAAATAACCCAACAAGAGTTACATGTCATAAAATCTATCAAACCAAAACTATTATAGATTTAAAAGTGTGTGTGTACACGTTTGTAATGTGTGTGTTGTGTAATGCAATACAGCTGTATGTATCAGTCTATTATGTTTTAAACTTGACCTGGACACTAAGCTGACCCCAGATTCCTGTGGCATGGATATAGGATTGTGGGTGTTTCACCCCCCCCCTCATTTGACCCTGACTTGCCAGCGGTTTAAAAGTTTAGCTGAAGGAACAGGGTCCTTGGTGACAGCCTCCATTCAACTTGTGCTCAGTTAAGATAACCCCCTCCACGAAAACCTTGCATTCACCACCCACACTGCATATGAATGATATCGACAGAGGAAGAGGAGGGGTGGGAGAGAGTAGCAGACATAGTTCGTTACCCCCTCCCTCTCTCTCATATACGCAATCTCTCTCTGTTTTTTTAAACTTTTGACTCCCAGTCACGCTACACGCACACATCTAATTAAATCGATAGAAAAATCACTTTACAGCAACTTTCTTGCGGCAGACACGTTAGGGAAATCTGAAGAGTGTCTTTTGGAATTTACCCAGACCCTTAATTGATTAGGCCATCAGGAAATGACATCATTTGAGGAGGGGGGAGAG
>CM042182.1:7199288-7234288 GCA_023376005.1 Doryteuthis pealeii
AATCCCCTCTCCTTTCTTTTTGGTCAAAATGAGCATAAACGGGGGGAGAAAAAAAAATATGTTCAGCTCAAGAAATTAACATTCCCACTTTTGCAAAGGTTTGAACCTAGATTCAACTACTTTTAATAATTTGAATTGCATCTACACGTGCTCGCTAAAATTGGGGAATAGTTAAATTCATCTACCCCCTCCCCTCACCGCACCCCACACACGCAACATCCACACTACACACGCACATATAGACATACATATGTGCACACAGACATATATATATATATATTATATATACACACACAGACACACACATATATATATATACACACACAGACACACACATATATATATATATATACACAGACACACACATATATTATATATATATATACACACAGACACCACACATATATATATATATATACACACACAGACACACACATATATATATCACAAGACACACACATATATATATACACACAGACACACATATATACACACAGACACACATATATATATATATATATATATACATACAGGCATACACATCTATATATACAGGCATACACATCTATCTATCTATATATATATTATATATATATATATATATATGCATACACATCTATGTATAAATATATACAGAAACACACACACACCTATGTATAAATATATACAGACACACACACACACACACACACACACTATATATAAATATATACAGACACACTAGAAGCAGAATATTCAGTAGGTATACCTAAAATGCGTTTTTGACAAAATGAATTTAGCCCCCCCCCCGCAGAAAATAATTTACCAAAAATCAGGGAATTATCAGATTTTAATGAAATTTTCAGTGTTGGTTTATCAATGAATGAACTTTATAATGCATTATTTATTTTATTCTCAAAACTTTCTCATTTTTTTCAGGTCACTTAAATTTTTAAAAATCGCTAATGTTACATTAAATTTGTAAACACATCATTATAAAGACCATTTATGGCCAAATGCGACCGAAATTGACTGAAAAAATCGTTTTAAATGTATTAAAAATAAATTAAATGTGTAATATTATTTTTCTTTTTTTTAATGATGGTCATTATGTTACTACTTATCGTTTTAGACAAAAGTTTGACCTTAAATAATAGATTTAATTCATTTTAATTCGTTTTTTTTTAAAAATGTAGCAGACGAATTTTGGGTATACCTAGTATTCATATATCTAAAATAGATAAAATTAAAAATGTTTAAAAAAAAAAAAAAAGAAAAAGAAAGAGAAAGAATGAGCTTGGTACAGTGTGTTCAGAAACTAGGACATACCTCCTCACTATACGAAAATGAAGAGTCAGAGTATATTTACCCAAACGCGGACAGGATGTGACACAATGTTAGCTCAGTCGTTAAAGCATCTGCCAAACGAATGTGAGGTTATAATACAGGTTGGTTGGTTTTTACGGCATGTAAACCCATTGGGTTATTTTATGCCTAATACATTTTGTTTTAATCATTCTTGAGGAGTGCTTAATTTATTTTTAATCTCAATTTTTTCAAACACATTTTTTAAACTCATTTTTTTCTATTCAACCTATAGATGGTACCCTAACAGTACTACCACTCCGAGTCAGAGTGGACCTGGGAGTAATGGTGATGAAGGGGTACTCCAGAGTTCCAGAATCGGAATTCTCAAAATGGAGATTACAGAATGCAAGAAAGCTTCACTCCTTCCTAAATAGAAGCATCAATATCATCATGGACAACTTGAATGTGATTCCCTAACCTTTGGGCATAAAATAACCTGAGGTAAATATGCCATTAAAATCAATGTTTTTTTTTTCATTATGTAAATTCTCAAAATGGAGATTACAGAATGCAAGACAGCTTCACTCCCTCCTAAATAGAAGCATCAATATCATCATGGACAGCTGTTAACTATAAAATGCTATTTAGAATCTTTCACTCTTTAAATAGAAACATTGATATCATTATGGAGAGCTGTTAACTATGAAATACTAATTAAAACCCTTCACTCCTTCCTAAATAGAAGCATCAATATCATCATGGACAGCTGTTAACTATAAAATGCAATTTAGAATCTTTCACTCCTTAAATAGAAACATTAATATCATTATGGATAGCTGTTAACTATGAAATACTAATTAAAACCCTTCACTCGTTCCTAAATAGAAGCATCAATATCATCATGGACAACTTTGTTATAACAGGCTGTCTTGTAAGAAAATCCATTTAAGATTAAGGTAATTTATGAGGAAGTGCGTCCCGGTCTCCTGCCTCAAAAATTGCTACCCGGTGACTATTAAAATAACGACCCAGCTCAGTCTATTCAAAACTATCTATCTATCTATCTCAATTTGTTCATATTTATCTATATTATTTAAATACTAAGATTTTTTTTATTCATGTTTGTTTAATGTCTTGTTTTTAGTTTAAATAAACAAGAATTACGACAAAAAAAGAAGCCCCCCCCCTACATTTACTTGTCGAAAATATCTATCTATCTTCATTTGTTCATATCTATCTCTATTATTTTGTTTGTTTATCTATCTATCTATCTATTTATCTATCTCAGTCTATTCAAAACTATATATCCATCTTCATATCTAAACAAGAATTACGACAAATTACAATAAATAAACAAGAATTACGACGAGCTGGGGTTGTTATTTTGATAGTCACCAGGTAGCGGTTTTTGAGGCAGGAGACCGAGATGCACTTCCTCATAAATTACCAATAATTTTATCATGAAACTCTTTTCATTAGTTAACTTAAGATATATATTAAAATAAAACAATGTAACGAATAAAATAATAACCATTACACCATGAGCACCTGCACGTATCATAATAGAGACGTAATTCTTTGTGGGCCTGGTTTCTGTACTTTAAAAATAGCTAACCCCCCAAATATTGTTTATAGGTAAAACTTTTATTATATGTAGTTTGTGTTTATTAGGGTGGCTTTTTTTTTTTTTTTTACTTGTTATGGATACAGTTAAATACACAAACATTTTGAAATTAAATGTAGAAGAACATTATATGACTATTTCTTGTTTGTAAATAATTTTTTCATAAAACTATTTGATAGATAACTTTAATTATATATTCACATAAAACAAGTCTATTCAAAACTATATATCCATCTTCATATCTAAACAAGAATTACGACAAATTACAATAAATAAACAAGAATTACGACGAGCTGGGGATGTTATTTTGATAGTCACCGGGTAGCAGTTTTTGAGGCGGGAGACCGGGACGCACTTCCTCATAAATTACCAAGATTAAACAGCTTAATCCATTTAATCTTAATAGCCCTAATCTCCTTGGCGAGACAAATTTTCAGGAATTTTACTAAAAATAGGCTGAGAGATTCAGCATAAATCCCAACTGAAATTAGAGTAATTAACAAATTAAGATTTCAATTAAGTCAGATATTAATTATTATTATTATTATTACTAGCAAATATATGAACCCCCTCCCCTGGGTACAAGTATTTAAGTTTTAATGTAATAAAATATTATATTAAATTAGAAAGTCTAATGAAACTAAATAAGAAGGCAGATAAAAAGATTTGAGAGATTTTTATAACCAAAAAGTAGAACAACTGAAACTTACTCTTCCATCACTCCTGTCTTTCATTGTTAATTTTTCCTAATTTAACTACCATATTTGACGGCATATAAGATGCACCCCCATTTCAGCAGGGTTAGTGAGCATCATAGAGAAGATTAGACTAGACCTACAGGAGGTTTCAAACTTCACCTACGATGTATAAGACACAGGGCAAATTTTTTAGCCAAAATTTTTGGGGAAAAAAGTGCGTCCTATATGCCGTCAAATACAGTATTTAGTTAAAATATGAATTAAAGAATAAAATTACAGTTATTTCTTTTTGTTAATGGATTTCTTTTAAGATTTTTCCAAGATTTTTGCTCATATTCATTAAGATAAAACCAAACAATTAGAAATCAATAATACTAAGCACATATTTATCAAAATAAAATTTTTAATATCAGTATGCAAATTAGCCTTTCCATTCACACTGTAAACCACTATTTTGTTGTATATGTCTGGTAGCTTTAGCCCTGGACCGCAAAAGTTAACAATGTTGATCCCAGGGGGCCTTCGCCCCAGGCAACACCTGTCCCCTTGCTTTAAAGGGGCTGGGTTTATTTCCCAGTGCTGAAGCGCCCCCCTTGAGGGGGAATGCTGACTGGATCAACATATTTTTTGCACCCACCTTCCATGAGCTTTGGTTCATGATCAAGGAGTATTCCACATTCCCCAGAGTTTCAAAATAGGAACTTTATCAGATAGAGTTTAATGTCATACCCAGGAAATGAAGACCCTCAGTCACCGCCTTCTAGCACATATGATAAAAAAGGGTTGGGCGGTTGTCATAAGGGCAATAAGCTTGGGACTATCATATAGGTGCTAAGTCTTGACGTGACCAGCTGATTGATCAGAGGAAGCCTCTAAATCGGGGGGGGTCAACTAAAGGTCATTACCTATTAATCATATAACCCCCCACATTTTGAATTTCAAGGTATTTTAATTTAAAATCTAACTACACTTACAGACATAATTCGTAGGCTACCCACAAATTATGTAACATAATTCGTCATCTAAATTTTTTGGAATCGTTCCAAGTGCTCCAATCACAATTGGTATCACTTTCACCAGTAAGAAACATATGGAAATAGAATTACAGGATAAAACTTAATTAATCCACTTGATTTCTACTTGGGAGGAAAGTTTTTTAAATAAAACAATTTGGGAAATTTTGAATTGGAAATCTAATTTGGGATTCAATTAAATAGTTTAAGCAGAATTTCATAAAAAGGAAAATCATTACGTTCTATAAAAAAAACTAATTCTACGTTCAAACCCCAAATTAGCAAGACACATTTTATAACCTACTTAATTATAAATAAATAAATAGGGCCAGGTTAGCTCAGTCAGTAGAGCGTTCGGCTAGAAACCATAAGGTTCCTAGTTCAAAACCAGCCCTCGCCAACTCAGCGTATGAGTAGCACAGGGATCTCTGCGGTAAAGTATTGAAGTCAGTCAGTGTACTGTTGGTCTGAACAACAGCAACTGGCTAAGCACAACTCAAGTACCCAAGATAGCTGGTATTTATGGTAGCCAAGAATAGTCCATTCATGTATTTGGGTGATTCCATTCTTTGAGTCCTGATTGGTTGCTTGGTTTCTATGATGTTATGAGGCTTTATAAATAACCTGGCATTCTGCAGTAGTATTGCAGCAAGATAGATTTGTATAAAGCCAGTTGCTGTTGTCCAAACCAACAGTATACTGATTGACTGACTGACTAACTTCAACACCGATTATATTCCAATGTGTGTGTGCGTGTGTGTGTGTGTGTGGGGGGGGGGTGATACAGATTTTCCAGCCTTATTGGCTATGATTCTATTCGTATTTGGGTGATTCCATTCCTTGAATACTGATTGGTTTCTATGATGTTATGAGGCTTCATAAATACCCTGTCATTTTGCAGTAGTATTGCGACAAGATTAGATTTGTATTCAGTTATGACTACTTGTTGCCTTCTCTTACCAATTCGATGGTAATTGGAACTTAGTGTGATTATTCTACAGAAATATTGCAAAACTTTTGAGTCACCTGTGTTGGATTTACAAGATGAATGCAAAACTAACTCTACAGTGTTGGTAGGTGGTTTATATACAGCTTTGGGTTATTCCATTATGAACTCTGGCAAGTTCACTTCCTGGGTTTTGATTGGCTGATGTTTCGGGTGAGTAAGATATGATAAGTACCCACTCTTCAGCCATCAACTCCAGCAGCAATGCAAGGATTGGTATTTAAGTTACAGCTTGCATGTTGTTCTTGTCTGCTAACTCGACGGTAGTTAGACTCCCACTGCGATGGTGGAGTTTGTATTGTTTCTATGATATCTGGGGGATAGCATGAATCACAAATTAAAAATATAGAAAGAAAGAAAAAAACTTCTCTAATGAGATTTGAGGTTGTGTATCTTGTTTCCTTGGTTACCTGTCAGACATGAACAAGACAAATGTGGTTGTGAATATCTAATCGATTGGAAAAATCCAAGGGTAGTCTTTTACATCCATTTTTTTTGTTTAGGCTGTCTGGCTGGTTGGATTTTACGGCACATCAACCCTTGGGTTATCTTATGCTGAAGATGTTTTTTTTTGTTTTTTTTTTTTTTATTCCTTCTTGTTGGGCATTTTTTTTTTTCAAACTGAATTTTTCTTAAAATATTTTAACTCCTAATGTCCTATACTGCCTCATTCAACCCGTCGGAAGTCACATTCATTTTCCTAATCTACCCAAATGATAGCCTTTGTTTAAATGTAATATTAAACATATTTAGAAGTCTTTGATTTAAGGGAAATAACAGGTAACTTTAAATGAAAAGGCCATTTTTTAGCCATTTTTTGATAAATCCTTATAGGAATGGGGCTCTGGACTTTGTTTAAATGTAATATTAAACATATTTAGAAGTCTTTGATTTAAGGGAAATAACAGGTAACTTAAAATGAAAAGGCCATTTTTAGCCATTTTTTCATAAATCCTTATAGGAATAGGGTCTGGACTTTGTTTAAATGTAATATTAAACATATTTAGAAGTCTTTGATTTAAGGGAAATAACAGGTAACTTTAAATGAAAAGGCCATTTTTAGCCATTTTTTGATAAATCCTTATAGGAATAGGGATCTTAACAGGATGTTAAGAGTTTAAGCAGAATTTCATACAAAGGAAAATCATTACTTTCTATAAAAGATAATTCTACTTTAAAACTCCAAATTAGCAAGACACTTTTTATAACCTACTTAATTATAATAAATAATATATATATAATATATATTATATATATATATACATATATATATATACATACTATATATATAGTAGGGCCGGTTTAGCTCAGTCGGTAGAGTGTTCAGCTAGGAATCACAAGGTTCTTGGTTTGATACAGGCCCTCGCAACTCAGCGTATGAGTAGTACAGGGATCTGTGTGGTAAAGTGAGGAGCTGTTGCACAGTCATTTAAAATTAGCAGTGAGAGTGAAATACAACTGTCTCGAAAATACAACTGTATTCATTATTTCTACTCAAAACCAAGATCTGGTGATAGTGAATGTGTGTATATATATTTACTTTGTTGTTAATTGTTTTATTTTCGAAAGTTCCCTCCAGACATACATATACACACAACTGCCATTTATATATGTATAGAAGATAGATAGATAGATAGATAGATAGATTACTTCACCTTCCACAAGGTGAAGGTTACTTAAAATAAAAAAAATTAAGGGTAATTTTTGGGGTGGGGTGGGGTGGGCTGGTGTTGCACAGTCATTTAAAATTAGCAGTGAGGGTGAAATACAACTGTCTTGAAAATATGATATGCCATTGTTCGATAAGTAAGTGCTTTTCCTGCTTTAACAAATGCTATACAAGATGAAGGATGTTGCTAAAGCAGATACAAAGTCTTTAGTTCGGTTTCTTTGTTTAATGGCATATCAACCGTTGTGGGTTATTTAATGCCAAAGCCATCCTTGTGAAGAAACAGTAGTGGGACTATTTAAACCATAGCTGATGGGGATATGAGAGGGTTAATACCTTTCCCAAGAGTAGGTAAAGTAAGTCGACGGGGCGGCCTAAAGTCAGTATCAGCCAGTCAGCGAGGAAGTCTATCTCTTTTCATAGCGCTAGACCAAGGAGATTGTTTTAGCATCTGAGGTGGAGCGCCACACCTACCATCAGCTCCTTACTTTACCGCACAGATCCCTGTGCTATCATACGCTGAGTTGGCGAGGACCGGTATCGAACTATGAACCTTGTGGTTTCTAGCCGAACGCTCTACCGACTGAGCTAACCGGCGCCTTAGTCTTAATTATATACTTTTAAATAATTATTTCAGTTATTGGTATTTCTTCTTTTCTACTATAATTTTATACATATAATTTTTATACATACAACCTAGTTTTTGATAATGGTTGTAATAGATCCCCACCTGTCAGCTTGAACAGTCAGGGCTTGATTCACACACAGAGCAGTCTTCCTGTCTATAACTCTGTGATGAGGCATAATAGGCCGAAATGTACATACAGAGATTGACTTTTTCTCGATTTGTTTAGCCTTACATTTGACAGGCATGCCCGCCTAATTTTAATTTTCATAACGACCTAGTGTACAGCTTGTTTTTCAAGATGGTTAGTGAGTTGTGAAGCTATTGAGAGCACCACTCCCCCCCCCGGGGTGGGGGGGATATATTTATTCAGCTTAGTTGGGTACAAGGCAAAAGTGTGGTGATTACTGTGGGGTTGAGCAGACTTGTTTAAGATGTGGGAGCGGCTAGGCGTGGGGGGAGAGGGTCACATATATGTTGCCTTTAATAATACAAGGAAATAGGTCATAAAAGATTATTTCTGTCTATTCTCCCTTGAGATTTGAACCCCTGGAAAATAAAAAAAAATACAACCCCCCACCCACACAAACACACACATGTGATGAAGTGAATGGATAAAGACAGACTAAAATAATTGGACTAATTAATTTAGTTTAGATTGGTGGGGGTGGAGGGGAGTGGCATGGTCAGAGTATGGAGAGAGAGTAGTGTGTAGGAATAATAGGAGGGGATAAAACCAAGAGAGGAGTAGAAATAATGAGAGGGGGATGAAAATAGAGAAGGGAGAGAGAGAGAGCATAGAAATAATAGGGGAGGATAAAAAGAAGGAGAGAGAGAGAGAGAGAGAGATTAGTTATAATAGGAAAGGGATAAAAAAGAACAGAGAGAATAAAAATAATAGAGAGAGAGAAAAGAGAAGAGAGAGAAAGAGAGAAAGAGAGAGAGAAAGAAAGAGAGAGAGAAGAGAAAGAGAGAGAAAAGAAAGAGAGAGAGAGAAAGAGAGAGAGAGGAAAAAAGAAAGAGAAAAAGAAAGAAAAAGAAGAGAGAGAAAGAAAGAGAGAGAAAAAGAAAGAGAGAAGAAAAAAGAAGAGAGAGAGAGAAAAAAAGAAAGAGAGAGAGAGAAAAAAGAAAGAAGAAAGAGAGAAAAAAAAGAAAGAAAGAGAGAGAGAGAGAGAGAAAAAGAAAGAGAGAGAAAAGAAAGAGAGAGAGAGAGAGAGAAAAAAGAGAGAGAAAAAGAAGAGAGAGAGAGAGAGAAAAGAAAGAAAGAGAGAGAGAGAAAAAGAAAGAGGAGAGAGAGAGAGAGAAAAGAGAGAGAGAGATTAGAAATAATAGAGAGGGAATAAAAAGAGAAACAGGAGAATAAAAATAATAGAGAGGGGATGAAATAGAGAGAGAGAAGAAAGAGAGAAAGAAAGAGAGAGAAAAAGAAAGAGAGAGAGAGGAGAGAGAGAGAGAAGAAGAATATAGAGAGGAATAGAAATAGAAGAGAGGGATGAGAAGGAGAAGAGAGATAGAAAATGAGGGGAGAGAGAGAGAGAGAGAGAAATATTAGACAATGGGCAATAAAAACAAAGATTCGAAAGAAAGAATCGAAAAGAGGGAGAGGAGATAAAATCAGAGAAGAGAGAGAAGAGAATAAACATGGAGAGGGGATGAAGAATAGAGAGAGAAAGAGAGAAGAGAGAAGAGAAGATAGAGAGAGGGGATAAAAACAAAGAAGAGAGAGAGAGAGAGAGAAGAAAGAGAAATAAAGGAGAGAAAGAATGAAAAAAAGAATAGAGAGAAAGGGAGAAAACAGATAGTGGAGAGGAGGTGTGGAGATAGAGGGAAGAAAGGGATGGGAAGAGGAGATAAGAATGGAGAAAATAAAGGGAGTAAAAGAAGAGTTTGTGGTGAGAGAGAGAGAGAGAGAGAGAGAGAGAGAGAAGGAAGGAGGGTCAGTGGTAATGATGCTTGAGTCCCAGAGGTCATCATCACTGATGAAGGCTTTGTTGCCTCAACACTGTTGATTTTATTTTTTAGAATAGGGGGGGGAGCACATAAGGGGTTCTTTGTTTGGAGTGTGGGGAAGAGGGAGCACATGATGTGTTGTGTGTGTACATATATATATATATATTTTGAAATTATAACGGTTCTGCATACCTTTAAGTATTGATGTCAAGGTTATGAAAATAAATGTACAGGGTTTTTTTTTTTTAAGCATGAGAGTGTGCAATTAATAATTCAAATAGATTAATACTAAAGAAATATCAATTGGCTTATACAAAATTTGTATATTATAATTATATATATATATATATATATAGTAAAAGTAAGTAAGTCGCGGGTAGCTAAAGTCGGTATTCAGCCGTCAGCGAGAGTCTATCCCCTTTTCATTCGCTAGCAGGGATTATTTTAGCGTCTGGGTGGAGCGCCACCTTACTTTACCGCACAGATCCTGTGTATATAGCTGAGTTGGCAAGGACGGTATCGAACTAGAAACCGCAAGGTTTCTAGCCGAACCTCTACCAACTGAGCTAAAAGGAAACAGCTGTACGGTGTCCACACGTCGCGCGCGTTATTTCACCGGGTTTGCTTGTCATGATTATTTTCAATAATTATCGAATTTTATACGATATACCATTCTAATTGCCTTCAAAAATATAATAATAATATATTTACTTAATAATGCTTCAAAAGCAAATTATCAAATTATATATATATATATATATTATATATATTATATAATATATATATATGTTTGGTGTATGTATGTTTGTGTGTGTATGTGTGTGTGTGTATAGGGTGGGATTGTCACTGTTTCAGCTTTTACTGGAACGGTGGTGCCAAAGCAGTATTATTGGAAGATGCTCTATAAAAATAGAGCTGTTATATAATAAAAAATAAATATATATAAGGTTTACATATCTATTTATTTGGTGAAAAAGGAACAGTCATAACATTTTGGTTTCATGTGATAGCAATCGTCAGGGTGAAGATGTTAAAAATGCAAGGAAAATTGAAACAAATGGTCGTGGAATGTTCCTTTGTCACCAAATAAATAGATAATAAAAACTTATATATTTATTATATATATATATATATATATATATATATATATATATATATTATATATATAATATAATAAAATATATTTATTTGGTGACAAAGGAACATTCACAATCATTTTGGTTTCATACAGTCAACAATCATCAGGTGAAGATGTTACAAATGCAAGGAAAATTGAAAAAATTGAAAAAAAATTTCAGAAATTCAATAGACATAGGATGTGTATGATTGGATGAAATGTTATGCATACGTATGTGGCGGTATTTTGAATGTATGTGAGTGTTTATGGGCAGTATAAAGGTTATGTATACGGGAATAACTGATCACACACATAATACATTGTTCATGAATGTGTAAGTTTGATCAATGCGGAAGTGTGAGCGTTTGTATTGGCGTGCATATGTGTGCGTGGTGTGTGTATTTTTTGGTATGAGCGGATGTCAGCATGCGGCGGGTGTGGGGTTGTTGTTGGTGGGGACGCTTGAAACGCAATATGGTCATGAACGTTCCTTTGTCACCAATAAAATAGATATGTGAAACCTTTATATATTTATTTTTATATTATATAACAGCTCTATTTTATATTGAGCACTCTACTAATAATACTGCCTTTGCTACCCAGTTCCAGAAAAGCTGAAACAGTCGCAATCCCACACATAGTTATATTATATATATATGATATATATATATATATATATATTTAATCCTTTTGAGGGTGATAGACATAAAGATGGGGGGTGGGGATATCATTCATTGAGTGTGGGTGAATGAAAAGGTTCTTCAGTGGAGGGGGTTATCTATCAAACTGAGCACAAGTTGAATGGAGGCTGTCACCCAAGGAACCTGTTCCTTCAGCAAACTTTTAACCCTGGTTGCGGCAAGTCAGGGTCAAGATGAGGGGGGGGGTGAATACACCCACACATCCTATATCCATCCACAGGAAATCTGGGGTCAGCATAGTGTCAGTCAGTTTAAACATAATAGGAAGAACTGATACATACAGCTGTATTCATTAACACACACACACACATACAACGTGTACACACACATTGAAGTTTGGTAGATTTTATGACATGTCAACTCTTGTTGGGTTATTTATGGCTGAAGACATTTTTTTCTATTCATGCCTGAAAGGTATTCAAAAAATTTTTTAAACACATTTTTTTGTCTATTAACCTATAGATGGGACCCTAACATGTACTAACCATCCAATCTATCATAGGTGTCAGGATATTTCATTATTCAAGCAGTGCACCTGTAGTCAAATTTCTGAAGATGGGAGACACACAGACAGATTCAGCTAAAGGTTTTAGAAGATTAAGAACAAAAGGGTGTTTTTTTAAGTAGATTAAAAAGAAATGAAAGTCTGGGTCAGGCTGAAGTATGAGGGGGAACCCTCACCCACACACAAGAGAGAAAGAGGGTAAAAGAATGAGTGAGAGAGAGAGGGTAAAAGAAAGAGAGAGGGTAAAGAACGAGAGAGAGAGAGGGTAAGAGAGAGAGAGAGAGAGAGTGAGAAGGAGAGAGAGTGAGAGAGAGAGCGTGAGAGAAAGGGAGAGGGTGAAGAGACAGAGGGAGAGGGTGAGAGAGGGTGAGAGGGGTGAAAGAGAGAGGGGGTGAAGAGAGAGAGAGAGAAGTGGTGGGGGAGAAAACAGTAAGGGGGGAGAAAACCAGTAGGGAGATAGAGGAGTAAACACCCCCCTCCAAAAAAACAAAACAACGAGTGAGTGGAGGGTGGGGGACTGGATGCTAAGTAACAGAGTAATTTTTTGTCCCACCTTTATGCAAGGAGGCTTTTCATTAAACTTGACCCCTATTAATTCTGTCCCTTACAGAAAATAAGTACCCCCTCGGTCCCACCCCATTCTGAATGTTTTCTTATCCTTTCGTCTATTTCACTCGAATATAACATGCCGCCATAGCACAACAGTTAGCTCATCTCACATACCCAATTCATGATGTAGTTGAGTTTTATCTTTACTATATCCTGGAGATATACTAAGCTTCTTAAGTAGATAATCATGTGAGGGGAGTGGGGGGTGAATGGGGGGGGGGGGCAAAGAGATATAATGAACGTTATCTAGGAGAGAAGAGGGGGAGGAAAGAGAGAAAGAGAGAGGGAAGAAAGAGAGAGGGAGAGAAAAGAGAGGAGAGAAAGAAAGAGGGGAGAGAAAGAAAGGAGGGAGAGAAAGAAAAGAGAAGGAGAGAAGAAAGAGAGGGAGAGAAAGAAGAGGGGAGAGAAAGAAAGAGGGAGAGGGAGAGAAGAAAGGAGAGGAGAGAAAGGGAGAGGAGGAGAAAGAAAGAGGGAGAGAAAGAAAAGAAGGGGAGGAGAGAAAGAAGAGAGGGAGGGAGAGAAAGAAAGAGAGGATGGGGAGAGAAAGAAAGAGGAGGGAGGGAGGAAAGAAAGAGAAGGAGAGAGGAGAGAAAGAAGAGAGGGAGAGGGAGAGAAGAGAGAGAGGGAGAGAAAGAAAGAGGGAGAGGGAAAAGAGAAAGAAAGAGGGAGAAGGAGAGAAAGAGAGGGAGAGAAAGAATAGAGGGGTACGAGAGGAGATAGGAGAGAAATGGGTTACTTAGAAAATTGGGAAAGACAGATAGTACACACCTACGGAAGGGCTTGGAAAAAGAGAGAGGTGTAGATGAGAGAGAGAGAGAGAGAGAGAAAAAGAAGAGAGAAAGAGAGAGAAAGAGAGAGAGAGAGAGAGAGAGAGGAGAGAGAGAGAGAGGAGACGAGAGAAGAGGAGAGAGAGAGAGAAGAGAGAGAGAGAGAGAGAGAGAAAAGAGAGGAGAAACTCAAAAATTAAAGCCCCCAAAAAACTGCAGCAAGAATAGGTGTGTCCCAAAGCAGTTAAAATTTCTTTTTTAAAGGAAGTGAGAAGAGAGAAAGCAGAGAAGAGAGGAGAGAGAAAAAAAGAGAGAGAGAGAAAAAAAGAGAGAGAGAGAGAGAGAGAAGGAAGAGAAAGAGAAAAGAAAGAAGAAAGAGAAAAGAAAGGAGAAAGAGAAAGAAAGAGAAGAAGAAAGAGAAAAGAGAGAGAGAAGAGAAAAAGGAGAAAGAGAGAGAGAGAGAGAGAGAGAGAGAGAGAGAGAGAGAGAGAGAGAGAGAGAGAGAGACATTAAAAGGTTAAAGCCTAAAAAAAGCGCGACCAACAAGAAAAATAAAGGTGTGTGTCTCCAAACGAGGTTAAAATTTGCTTTGATTAAATTATTGTTAACCATAAAATTTTGATTAGTTCTTTCCTCCATTTTGAATTTTTTATTTTAGTACCTCCCCTCCCTGCCTCCACCCCACACATTTTTTTTTTTTTGTAAATTGAGACTTAATTGAGTTGTCAATCAATGAAAACAAAGAAATAAAAAAAATTCTCTTGAGGTGTTTCAAGCAAACCATCCTCCACCCCCTGGTCTCAGGGGATAACCTAATTAAACGCACCAGCTGCTCTAATCAACTAATTCTTGATCACTGCATTATTTTGTGTAGTATTTTCCAATATTTTATTTCGAGTTGTTTTGAATTTTTCTTTTTTTTTTTTTGACTGAGGTTGCAATCTATAATGATGAAAAACTCATAGATCAGAAATATGAAATTTATATTGAAGACACGTTTAAAATATATATATATATTATATATATAATTAGGTAATCGAGCTATAATTATAATTACTTCCTTATTTATAACATCTGCGTATAAAAAAAAGCTAATTATTAATACAATTCTCCTATTTGACACTTTTTACCATTTAATCAATTTATATAAGGGAGATTGGTGATTTTGTCGTAACTAAATATATTACTATAATCAATTTCATATATCACTGATTTTAATTAATATATTTATTAATTATTATTCTAATTGTTTTCATTATTATTCTTGTGAATATACTACAAAATCTCGGGGAATAAATCTTAAAGAAATCCATTAACAATAAAGAAATAACTGTAATTTTATTCTTTACTTCTATTTTAACTAAATAGGTTAAATTAGGGAAATTTATCACTGAAAGACAGGAGTAATGAAAAATGATGGAAGAGTTAGTTTCAAAGTTGTTCTATTTTTCAATCATACCCTCTGTTCCAAATATTTTTATCTGAATTCTTATTCAGTTTCATTAGCCTTTCTAATTTAACATGATAATTTTATTATATTAAACTTAAATACTTGCACCCGGACGGTGCATATATTTGCTAGTATATATATATATATATATATATATATTATATATTATTTTATAACTGAAAAAACAAGCAAATAAATAAATTCCTCTATTTGACCGTTTTTATTTTGAATTAATATACTTACAATGTAGAATATTCCCGGAATTAACTAGACAAGATTAGAATATTATCAGAAGTATAAAAATTTAAACCCATTCTCACCAGATATTACAAAGGTAAGAGACCGATTATCTTCTCTAATAACTTATTAGAAATTATATTAATTTGATGCTTCAAAGGAGTTAATAATAGATTAGAGAAAAACCTTTTCTATAGGGACCTCCACTTCCAAACAAGTGTTTTAATAACTTTTGAGAGGGTCCATTCGGCAAGGATTTTTCATTTTATCGCATCATTTCATTCATTTTTATTTCATCCCATTCATTCATTTTAAAACAATAATTTTTATACTATATAATAATATTATAATATAGGGAATGATTTAACCGAGTAAAATAATAATATACTTTGTGTGGATGATATTTATTATTATTTGTCATGTGTGTAGAAGTTATACCCAATATGAAACAATATAAATATTCATCGCACGAGTGAGATTCTAACTACCGTCGAGTTTAGCAGCGGAGAAACAACAGCAAGTGTAATAAATACAGTCTTGCATGTTGCTTGCATAGTGCAAAGTGATGGCTATGGATGTGTAGAAATTCCTGTTACAGCGCCTTTTTGCCATCACGTTTGCACTATGGGAACATGGACTGATTTAAGTTACAGCTTTGCATGTTGTTCTTGTCTTGCAACTGACTGGTAGTTAGAATCCCACTGCGGGTGAGTATTATATTGTTTCAATCTGGGGGATATCTCTACAATGGTTTCCGATCAAATTCCTTTATTCACAAGTATTAAGATTATTTTAAATATGAAAAAAAAAAAATAAGTATGAAACAAATATCAGGATCGAACAAGAGATAATTCTTAAGGAAGAGGGTTTTGATGATTTTTTTTAAACGAGTATACAAGAGAAACATTCAATAAATTGATTATGTCATTATATATATATATATATAATTTTTATAAATATATTCTCTTCTCTCTCCTTCAAATCTTAAAAGCAATTTCCTGGTTTGAACAACATATGGAAATATTTTTAACAAGTTTATGTTTTAAAATATTAAAAGAAAGTTTCTTTGTTTTGAAAATGAGGCGATTTTCGAAATCTTTGAAAAAATAATAAACATAACTGTTATGTTATTTTGGTTAAATAAAATAAACGGATTCACACAAAAAGAAGGGTTATGTACCAGAAAATTCACAAATTTAGGTCAGACAGCAAGTAATAAATCAAAATTCTATAGTTCTAAGAGATATAAAATGTATATACACAGTTTCTTTCAACTGAATTTCCTCAAAAAAAAAAAAAAAAAATGAATAAAAATATAAAAAAATATAATAATAATATAAATTAAATGATAGTATATTGAAAAAAAATAATAAGTCCTAACTTTATGATATTTGGTGAAAACAAATTTGTTTGATAATTTTGTTCGTTAAATAATAATTTTTTTTTTTTTTTTTTTTTTTTTTTTTTTGTAAACAAGAAAAATTTTTGAATATTGAAATAATTATGACATATATTACTATTATATAATCATATATATTTTGTTTAGAAAAAGTTTGCACAAAACTTACAGTTTTTGGCTATTTTCCTAATTCCTACAGCACATGCCCGAATACATAAATGAATAATATAAAAAAGAATAAAATTATTTTCATGAAAATAATTAATAATCAGTATCAAGTAATTTTATTGTATTAATTTTAGAGAAACAGGCATCATACAAACAAACCAAACAATAGATAATCATTAGTAAATAAAAATATAATAACGAGCCATGAAGCAGCCATTTGCCAAATGGTAGTCTGACGTCTGAACACCATCACAGACACGTCTTTCATACTTGTAAGTGTGAAAGGTATACTTTTTGTAATATACTAAACTGGAGACCATATAATTTATCTTAACGCATTTGATTAAAATAACCACAACAAGGGTTGAATCCATAAACCAACCCACCCAACCAAATTTTCAACTGATTCTGGCATAAAATAACCAAACAAGGATTGACATGCCATAAACCTAACCAACCATAATTTTCAAACGTGAGTTTTGGGCATAAAATAACCGCAACAAGGATTGACATGCCATAAAACCACCAATCCATATTTTCAAACGTGATTTGGCATAAGAATAACCCAAGCAAGGCTTGACATGCCATAAAACACCAACCAACCATAATTTTCAAACTGAATTTTGGCATAAATAACCCAACAAGGTTGTGATACCACACATTATTTCAATTGTCCACAGGTTTTTAACCGAACAACGCAAAAAAACACAAATTAAAGAGAAAGACTTTATTAATACACTGGCACTTTAAAAATTAGTAATTGTATAAATAAATAGAGTGAATGGCCCTTGGCCAGAGGACAGTATAAATAGGAACGCATGGAGGCAAGCATTAGCATTTTGCTCTGATGCTGAAAACACCACAGACTACATCTTTCGTACTTTGTAAGTGTGAAGATACATTTTTGTAATATTTAAAACTGGAGACCATAATTTATCTTTAAAATAAAACATGACTTGGTATAAAATACCCACACAGGTTTTGACAGGCCATAAAAACGCGAACCAACAAAACTGAGGATTTTATAAAGTAATTGAGGACTGTTTTGTTTTATCATCTGACAACAAACATCCACTAGATAAACATGGCTATCATCTGATCCATTGAATATTACAAGACGACTCTTTGTGCAAAATGATACCAGGCTGAAGCTTTTTCTAATTAGGTATTTTGTATCTTTTAAAAATCATTGAGCTTGCTTAGACTTGTGAAAGCTTTTTTAAGTCTTCTTCAGATAACGGTTGAATTCAAGAGGCGCATAGAGGCGTAATGGTTATTGTTGTATGGAAATGGACATCGATAAACAGAGTTCAAAGGCCTGGATGAGGCTGTTGCATTCACACACAACATCACTGTGGGGCACAACTACTATATTTTAAATGCAATGACAGCACACGTGAAATTCAGACTGCTATTAATCATCGTGTCTCGATTAATTAGTGGATTTAACGGCCTGAAGATCCTAATGGTATCTCTTGTTACCCATTTAATATAATAATATTATATTATATATATATATAATACATTAACTACAAGCTGTGTTGGTAGATCTTGCGGAGGAGAAAAAACACAGCAGCAAAAGTTTGATTGTAAAAATATATCTACCTAAACATCACTCAGGAAGAAAATTTTTGAAAAAAAGAAAGGACCAAGATAGATCCGTACCAACCAAAAATTAATACTTTGGTACATATTTGGCCAAAAGAAAAAAACAATTTATATGTATATACTATGTTAATAAGATATATATATATATTCATACATCTAACAAAACGCTAGGGAGAAAGCTAAATATGGTAAAAAAAGTGCTCGATACCTAAGTAGAGCTCAATAATAAAGATAATCTAAATGGAGTCAGACACGCTCATTATTAGTTTGCCATAAGGCTCTTCCAAGGGCTAAAATCTGAAGAGCTTTATGCGAAACTATATAGGTTTCGTACTGACTCATTAGATCAATATAATATATATATAATAACATATATTATATATATATATATCACAAACAACTAGTGACACCACAGTACGTTAGACAAACGCTGACATTAGACTTGATCATATTTTTTATATCTTGTCAACAAAATTTGCTGCCTCGCGATCTGCTCGCTAAACAATTAAGTTTTGGATAGCAATGGCACACAGACTTGATTTTCCAATATATTTATTTATATATATATGTATATATATATAATTTAGGATAGTATAGACAGAATTAATGGGCACTTGGGTGACTGTGCAGTTTCCTCGCTCTATGCTATAAGATCAACTGTTTCCTATAATATATATGATTATATAATAAGGTGTTAGAACCAAAGACAGGTTGTAAAGATATTCAGCTCCTGGATGTAAATGCTCACACTACAAAATATGCTTTGTAGTGCAACGATATTATTATACAGATTTTTCTATATATTCAAAGGTATGTACTAATAATATAAATTAGTCTATTGGCCACGAGCAATTTTAATACTTAATAATAAGAACGATGTAAGTCCTTATACCTTTTCTGATAAGACGAATACTACTTATATATGATATATGATATATAATATTTAGATTGGTTTGCTGAAGATTGAATATTTATATTTTAATTCATAGCTAAATCTTTTTTTTTTACTATTTTTTCCTACATATGATTGTATTAATTTTATAATTTTAATAATATATATAAGTAAGTATATAGTTCGAGTGTGAAGTTAAGCAGACATGTCCCTGGTCTAAAAGTCTTCCATTGACTGTCAAAACCTCTTTGGCATGCCTTTCTGTGTAGGTGCAGAACTATATATCAGTACCAGGATTTTTTTCATAACTGTGCTCGCTAACACTTGCAGAGTGAATAACGTATAATATATAAATATTCAGTCAATCGAAATTTTAACGTTTAAAGAACGTAGACAACGGTCTTTTTTTTGAAGATATAGTAGTATGGTATTTCCATTGAGCTAGGGTGAGAATATATAAATGGTCATGGTTTGTTAGTTTAATAGTAGCTTGTTTGCTTAACAAATGGTGTTAATATTATTATATATATATAAGTTTTTGTTGAGATTGATGACGATTCTGGTAGAAAGTTTATTACGTTCAATCTGATTTTTCGGTTAGGTGGAACTGTATAACCTCCTGTATGTTCAGAATTAGCCTTCCATACTGCTCGGACGATTAATTTCATGTTTTTAGTGAGATTAGTAAGAGTTGTGGGGTAATTTTATCAATGAGTTTAATGGTTGGCAAGTTTATGGTAATTTATTATATTCTTGACATTGAGTGTTAAACTCAGTTTATTACTTTTAGGCCTATTTTAATATGTTAATAATTAGAATGCACCAGTTTCACTATAATATATATATGTTGTGTGTGTGTGTGTGTGTTGTGTGTGTGTTTTTACTCTTTTTTCAAGACAAGAAATGTCTTCTGTATAATATTCTCTTAACTTGTTCCAAGTGGTCATTTATAACAATGGGGCCCATTCAATATTTACAGTTCTCTCCAAATTGTGCCGCCACCCACCCCACCGCACTTCAGAATTTTTAACTAAACTGAATAAAATTAATCAAGATAATAAAATAATGATAAAAATCTCAAAGAAGAACTGACATCATCTTGGATAATTAAAGCTGAAAGTTTCAGTTGAATTAGAAAATAAAAAGGGTTATGTATTTCTGAGTTTATCGGCCCAGGTAAACAACAGATTTTAAAATCTTCCCTCTTTTTCGCCACAGCTGGCATCAAAGGGACTGGGTGAAGGAGAAGGGGCATTAAAAAAGATCCAGTCGTGAGCATATTGAAGATAGTATTAAAGCGATAGGCTAGTGCAGCAGCAAGGTATTTTGAGTTATTGATAAGATTTCTTAAAAACCTTTGATTAACTAAGAAACACGAAAACACATGCGATACAATGTAAACAAAACGCCCCCTCACCCATATTATCATATTATAATTATATATATAATTATATATATATTATATTTATATATATATACTGAGAAGGGGGAATGTTATCCGTTTACAATTGATGCGATGTGTTTTAAAGAAGTTCTTAGATGGTAATCAAATTGAATTTAAAATTGATATCACTTATCAAAATACTTGCTGCTGCACTTAGCCTATCGGCTTTTAACTATTCCATATGCTCACAGACTGGAGTCTTTTTTAATGCCCTTCCTTCACCCAGTCTTTGATGGCAGCTGTTGGCGAAAAGGGGGAAGGATTTAAATGTGTGTGTTGTACCTGCGTATAAACTCAGAAATACTAACCTTTTAATTTCTAAGTCAACTGCNCTTCCCCTCCACCCCCATCCAATCTAAACTAAATTAATTAGTCCAAATTATTTTAGTCTGTCTTTATCCATTCACGTTTTCATCACATGGTGTGTTGTGTGAGTGGGGGGTTGTTTAGTTTTTTTATTTTCCAGGGGTTCAAATCTCAAGGAGAATAGACAGAAATAATCTTTTATGACCTATTTCCTTGTATTATTAAAGGCAACATATGTGATTTGCCACCCCTCCCCACCGCTAGCCGCTCCCACATCTTAAACAAGTCTGCTCAACCCCACAGTAATCACCACACTTTTTCCTATGTACCCAACTAAGCTGAATAAATATATCCCCCCCACCCCGGGGGGGGGGAGGGAGTGGGCTCCTCAATAGCTTCACAACTCACTAACCATCTTGAAAAACAAGTTACACTAGGTTTGTATGAAATTAATGAATTAGGCGGGCATGCCTGTTCAAATGTAAGGCTAAACAAATCGAGAAAAAGTCAATTCTCTGTATGTACATTTCGGCCTATTATGCCTCATCAACAAGTTATAGACAGGAAGACTGCTCTGTGTGTTGAATCGAACTCTGACTGTCAAGGTGACAGGCGGGGATTTTAACCATTATCAAAAACTAGGTTGTGTGTATAAAAATTATATGTATAAAAATTGAAGAAAATACAAAAACTGAAATAATTATTTAAAAGTATATAATTAAGACTAAGGGCCGTGGTTAGCTCAGTCGGTAGAGCGTTCGGCTAGAAACCACAAGGTTCATAGTTCGATACCGGTCCTTTGCCAACTCAGCGTTATGAGTAGCACAGGGATCTGTGCGGTAAAGTAAGGACTAGCTGGTGGTAGGTGTGGCGCTCCACCTCAGATGCTAAAACAATCTCCTTGTCTAGCGCTATTGAAAGGAGATAGACTTCCTCGCTGACTGGCTGATACTGACTTTAGGCCGCCCCGTCGATTTTACTTTTACTTACTCTTGGGAAAGGTATTAACCCTCTCATATCCCCCATCAGCTATGGTTTAAATAGTCCCACTACTTGTTCTTCTACAAGAATGGCTTTGGCATTAAATAACCCACAACGGTTGATATGCCATTAAACAAAAAAACCGAACTAAAGATCCTTTCGTCTTGTATAGCATTTTGTTAAAGCAGGAAAAACACTGTACTTATCGAACAATGGCATATCATATTTTCAAGACAGTTGTATTTCACCCTCACTGCTAATTTTAAATGACTGTGCAACACCAGCCCCACCCACCCACCCCAAAAATTACCCTTAATTTTTTTTATTTTAAGTAACCTTCACCTTGTGGAAGGTAGAAGTGATCTATCTATCTATCTATCTTATACATATATAAATGGCAGTTGTGTGTATATGTATGTCTGGAGGAAACTTTCGAAAAAATAAACAATTAACAACAAAGTAAATATATATACACACATTCACTATCACCAGATCTTGGTTTTGAGTAGAAATAATGAAGACAGTTGTATTTTCAAGATGTATTTCACTCTGACTGCTAATTAAATGACTGTGCAACAGCTCCTCACTTTACCACACAGATCCCTGTACTACTCATATACTGAGTTGCGAGGGCCGTATCAAACCAAGAACTTTGTGATTCCTAGCGAACACTCTACCGACTGAGCTAAAACCGGCCCTGCTATATATATATGTATTATATATATATATATATATATATGTATATATTATATATATATATAGTATATATATATATATATATATATATATATATATATATATTTATTATAATTAGTAGGTTATAAAAAGTGTCTTGCTAATTTGGAGTTTAAAGTAGAATTAGTCTTTATAGAAAGTAATGATTTTCCTTTGTATGAAATTCTCTTAACTCTTAACATCCTGTAGATTTTCTAAGTCCAGATCCTATTCTATAAGGATTTATCAAAAATGGCTAAAAATGGCCTTTCATTTAAAGTTACCTGTATTTTCCCTTAAATCAAAGACTTCTAAATATGTTTAATATTACATTTAACACAAAGTCCAGACCCCTTTCCTATAAGGATTTGTCAAAAATGGCCTTTTCATTTAAAGTTACCTGTTATTTTCCCTTAATCAAAGACTTTCTAAATATGTTTAATATTACATTTAAACAAAGTCCAGATCCCCATTCCTATAAGGATTTATCAAAAAATGGCTAAAAATGGCCTTTTCATTTAAAGTTACCTGTTATTTCCTTAAATCAAAGACTTCTAAATATGTTTAATATTACATTTAAACAAAGTCCAGATCCCATTCCTATAAGGATTTATGAAAAATGGCTAAAAATGGCCTTTTCATTTAAAGTTACCTGTTATTTCCCTTAAATCAAAGACTTCTAAATATGTTTAATATTACATTTAAACAAAGTCCAGACCCCATTCCTATAAGGATTTATCAAAAAATGGCCTTTTCATTTAAAGTTACCTGTTATTTGCCTTAAATCAAAGACTTCTAAATATGTTTAATATTACATTTAAACAAAGGCTATCATTTGGGTAGATTAGGAAAATGAATGTGACTTCCGACGGGTTGAATGAGCAGTATAGGACATTAGGAGTTAAAATATTTAAGAAAAATTAGTTTGAAAAAAAAAAAATGCCCAACAAGAAGGAATAAAAAAAAAAAAAAAACAAGAAAAAACATCTTCAGCATAAGATAACCCAAGGGTTGATGTGCCGTAAAATCCAACCAGCCAGACAGCCTAAACAAAAAAAATGGATGTAAAAGACTACCCTTGGATTTTTCCAATCGATTAGATATTCACAACCACATTTGTCTTGTTCATGTCTGACAGGTAACCAAGGAAACAAGATACACAACCTCAAATCTCATTAGAGAAGTTTTTTTCTTTCTTTCTATATTTTTAATTTGTGATTCATGCTACTAGATATCATAGAAACAATACAATACTCACCATCGCAGTGAGGTCTAACTACCGTCGAGTTAGCAGACAAGAACAACATGCAAGCTGTAACTTAAATACATCCTTGCATGCTGCTGGCTAGTGAGAGATGGCTGAAGAGTGGGTACTTATCCATATCTTTACTCACCCTGAAAACCATCAGCCAATCAAAACCCAGGAAGTGAACTTGCCAGAGTTCATAATGGAATAACCCAAAGCTGTATATAAACCACCTACCAACACTGTAGAGTTAGTTTTGCATTCATCTTGTAAATCCAACACAGGTGACTCAAAAGTTTTGCAATATTTCTGTAGAATAATCACACTAAGTTCCAATTACCATCGAATTGGTAAGAGAAGGCAACAAGTAGTCATAACTGAATACAAATCTAATTCTTGTCGCAATACTACTGCAAAATGACAGGTATTATGAAGCCTCATAACATCATAGAAACCAATCAGTATTCAAGGAATGGAATCACCCAAATACGAATAGAATCATAGCCAATAAGGCTGGAAAATCTGTATCACCCCCCCCCCACACACACACACACCGCACACACACATTGGAATATAATCGGTGTTGAAGTTAGTCAGTCAGTCAATCAGTATACTGTTGGTTTGGACAACAGCAACTGGCTTTATACAAATCTATCTTGCTGCAATACTACTGCAGAATGCCAGGTTATTTATAAAGCCTCATAACATCATAGAAACCAAGCAACCAATCAGGACTCAAAGAATGGAATCACCCAAATACATGAATGGACTATTCTTGGCTACCATAAATACCAGCTATCTTGGGTACTTGAGTTGTGCTTAGCCAGTTGCTGTTGTTCAGACCAACAGTACACTGACTGACTTCAATACTTTACCGCAGAGATCCCTGTGCTACTCATACGCTGAGTTGGCGAGGGCTGGTTTTGAACTAGGAACCTTATGGTTTCTAGCCGAACGCTCTGACTGAGCTAACCTGGCCCTATTTATTTATTTATAATTAAGTAGGTTATAAAATGTGTCTTGCTAATTTGGGGTTTGAACGTAGAATTAGTTTTTTTATAGAACGTAATGATTTTCCTTTTTATGAAATTCTGCTTAAACTATTTAATTGAATCCCAAATTAGATTTCCAATTCAAAATTTCCCAAATTGTTTTATTTAAAAAACTTTCCTCCCAAGTAGAAATCAAGTGGATTAATTAAGTTTTATCCTGTAATTCTATTTCCATATGTTTCTTACTGGTGAAAGTGATACCAATTGTGATTGGAGCACTTGGAACGATTCCAAAAAATTTAGATGACGAATTAGTTACATAATTTGTGGGTAGCCTACAATTATGTTTGTAAGTGTAGTTAATTTTAATTAAAATTCTTGAAATTCAAAATGGGGGGGTATATGATTAATAGGTAATGACCTTTAGTTGACCCCTCCCGATTAATCAGCTGGTCACGTCAAGACTTAGCACCTATATGATAGTCCCAAGCTTATTGCCCTTATGACAACGCCCAACCCTTTTTTATCATATGTGCTAGAAGGCGGTGACTGGGGGTCTTCATTTCCTGGGTATGACATTAAACTCTATCTGATAAAGTTCCATTTTTTAAACTCGTGGAATGTGGAATACTCCTTGATCATGAACAAAGCTCATGGAAGGTGGGTGCAAAAAATATGTTGATCCAGTCAGCATTCCCCCTCAAGGGGGCGCCTCAGCACTGGGAAATAAACCCAGCCCCTTTAAAGCAAGGGACAGGTGTTGCCTGGGGCGAAGGCCCCCTGGATCAACATTGTTAACTTTGTGGTCCAGGGCCAAAGCCACGACATATACAACAAAATAGGGTTTACAGTGTGAAAGGAAAGGCTAATTTGCATATGATATTAAAAATTTTATTTTGATAAATTTGTGCTTAGTATATTGATTTCTAATTGTTGGTTATATCTTATGAAATGAAGCAAAAACATATGGAAATCTTTAAAGAAATCCATTAACAAAAGAAATAACTATAATTTTATTCTTTAATTCATATTTTAACTAAAATACTGTATTGACGGCATATAGGACGCACTTTTTTCCCCAAATTTTGGCTAAAAAATTTCCTGCGTCTTATACATCATAGGTGAAGTTTGAGACCTCCATAGGCCTAGGCTAATCTTCTTATGATGCTCACTAACCCTGCTGAAATGGGGGTGCGTCTTATATGCCATCAAATATGGTAGTTAAATTAGGAAAAATTAGCAATGAAAGGCAGGAGTGTAGAATTTTATATATATATATATATATATATATATATATATATATAATCCAAAAGTCCAGAGAAGAAATCTTCCTTACGACACAAGAGTTTTATTTTAAAAAACCTGTCGCAGTTTCAGAGCTCAATGTGTGCTCTTAATGTTAGAGTCACAGAGCAAATATATAAGTAAAGAAATAACAAAAGACTTAAAGATTTAGCATTATAGTCTATATATAGTCTGAAATAGACTATAATGCTAAATCTCTAAGTCTTTTGTTATTTATTTACTTTATATATAATATATATATATATAATGTTCTCATTGTGTGGGACCCATCTGGTATGTCTGCTTCTGTCTGTCTCTCACCCTTTCCAGGAAATCATTAAAAAATTTGGAATATACTTTTCATTGTTCTGTCCTCTGTCTGTCTGTCTGTCCTAGGAGAGTTCTACTTTTTGGTTATACCCCCCCCCCCCATCTGTTTCAAATCTTTTTATCTGCATTCTTATTTAGTTTCATTAGCCTTTCTAATTTAATATAATATTTTATTACATTAAAACTTAAATACTTGCACTCTATTTCAAATCTTTTATCTGCCTTCTTATTTAGTTTCATTAGCCTTTCTAATTTAATATAGTATTTTATTACATTAAACAAAAATACTTGCACTCTGTTTCAAATCTTTTTATCTGTATTCTTATTTAGTTTCATTAGCCTTTCTAATTTAATATAATATTTTATTACATTAAAACTTAAATACTTGCACTCTATTTCAAATCTTTTTATCTGCATTCTTATTTAGTTTCATTAGCCTTTATAATTTAATATAATATTTTATTACATTAAAACTGAAATACTTGCACTCTGTTTCAAATCTTTTTATCTGCATTCTTATTTAGTTTCATTAGCCTTTCTAATTTAATATAATATTTTATTACATTAAAACTTAAATACTTGTACTCTATTTCAAATCTTTTTATCTGCCTTCTTATTTAGTTTCATTAGCCTTTATAATTAATATAAATATTTTATTACATTAAAACTGAATACTTGCACTCTGTCTGAAATCTTTTTATCTGCATTCTTATTTAGTTTCATTAGCCTTTCTAATTTAATATAATATTTTATTACATTAAAAACTTAAATACTTGTACCCAGGGGAGGGGGTTCATATATTTGCTAGTAATAATAATAATAATAATTAATATCTGACTTAATTGAAATCTTAATTTGTTAATTACCATAATTTCAGTTGGGATTTATGCTGAATCTCTCAGCCTATTTTTAGTAAAATTCCTGAAAATTTGTCTCGCCAAGGAGATTAAGATTAAATGGATTAAGCTGTTTAATCTTGGTAATTTATGAGGAAGTGCGTCCCGGTCTCCCGCCTCAAAAACCGCTACCCTGTGACTATCAAAATAACAACCCCAGCTTGTCGTAATTCTTGTTTATTTATTGTAATTTGTCGTAATTCTTGTTTAGATATGAAGATGGATATATAGTTTTGAATAGTCTGAGGTAGATAGATAGATAAACAAACAAAATAATATAGATAGATATGAACAAATGGAGATAGATATTTTCGACAAGTAAATGTATTTGGGGGGGGGGTCGCTTCTTTTTTTGTCGTAATTCTTGTTTATTTAAACTAAAAACAAGACATTAAACAAACATGAATAAAAAAAAATCTTAGTATTAGGATTCTAATTAGCATTTCTTAGTTAACAGCTGTCCATGATGATATTGATGCTTCTATTTAGGTGGGAGTGAAGCTTTCTTGCATTCTGTAATCTCCATTTTGAGAATTTACATAATAAAAAAAAACCCATTGATTTTAATGGCATATTAACCTACCTCGGGTTATTTTATGCCCAAAGGTTAGGGAATCACATTCAAGTTGTCCATGATAATATTGATGCTTCTATTTAGGAAGGATTGAAGCTTTCTTGCATTCTGTAATGTCCATTTTGAGAATTTCGATTCTGGAACTCTGGAGTACCCCTTCATCACCATTACTCCCAGGTCCACCCTGACTTGGAGTGGTAGTACTGTTAGGGTACCCTCTATGGGTTGAATAGAAAAAAAATGAGTTTAAAAAATGTGTTTGAAAAAATTGAGATTAAAAATAGATTAAGCACTCCTCAAGAATGATTAAAACAAAATGTATTTGGCATAAAATAACCCAATGGGTTTACATGCCATAAAAACCAACCAACCAGAATCATAACCTCACAATCCTTTGGCAGATGCTTTAATGACTGAGCTAACCTTGTGTCACATCCTGTCCGTGTTTGGGTAAATATACTCTGACTATTCATTTTCGTATAGTGTGGAGGTATGCCCTAGTTTCTGAACACCCTGTACCCAGCTCACTCTTTCTCTTTCTTTTCTTTTTTTTTTTTTTTTTAATTTTTAAATTTTTATCTATTTTAGATATCTGAATACTAGTTATACCCAAAATTCGTCTGCTACATTTTTTGTAAAAAACGAATTAAAATGAATCAAATCTATTATTTAAGGTCAGACTTTTGTCTAAAACGATAAGTAGTAACATAATGACAATCATTAAAAAAAAGAAAAATAATATTACACATTTAATTTATTTTTGATACATTTAAAACGATTTTTTCAGTCAATTTCGATCGCATTTAATAATAAACGATCTTTATAATGACGTGTTTACAAATTTAATGTAACATTAGTGATTTTAAAAAAAATTAAGTGAACTGAAAAAAACCCAGAAAGTTTTGAGAATAAAATAAATAATGCGTTATAAAGTTCAGTCATTGATGAATAAACACTGAAAATTTCATTAAAATCCGATAATTCCCTGATTTTTGGTAAATTATTTTCTGTAGGGGGGGGGGGCTAAATTCATTTTGTCAAAAAACGCATTTTAGGTATACCTACTGAATACTCTGCTTCTAGGTCTCTATATGTGCGTGTGTAGTGTGGATGTTGCGTGTGTGTGCGATGTGGGGGGTGCGGTGAGGGGAGGGGGTAGATGAATTCAATCATCCCCAATTTTAGCGAGCACGTGTAGATGCAATTCAAATTATTAAAAAGTAGTTGAATCTAGGTTCAAACCTTTGCAAAAGTGGGAATGTTAATTTCTTGAGCTGAACATATATTTTTTTTCTCCCCACGTTTTATGCTCATTTTGACCAAAAAGAAAGGAGAGCGGATTAGGGGGGGGTACGGCCGGAGGGGCGAGGGGGGAAACAGGGAGCCTTGAAGTGATCTCTTCCTTTCATTCTAGCTTCCCAAGGTCAATGAGTAATAGCAGCAGCAGCAGCAGCGACGGCGGTGGTAAATTGTATCGGCTGCTGATTATGTGCGGAGTTACATGTGGCCTCACATGTGCTTGTTGAAAAACCAGTCTCTTCTCTTCACCTTCCCCCCCATCATCCCCCCTATCCACCACCATCAGGTACATTGTTACAGTCAAAGGAACCTGGGTGCTTGGCGAGGGTCGGGGGGAAAAAGGGGGAATTACACCGTGTGTGTGTGTGTGTGTGCCACCACTCAGTAGTGAAGGATGTGTGGTTATTTTGTGAGGGTCAAACTTAGGACAATGATTTGGTCTGTGAGTTGAGCTTGCTAACCATTGTGCTATGGTAGGCAGGTGTGTGTGTGTCTTTGTGTGTGTGTGTGTATTTATGCATATCAATGTGTGTTTGTATTTACGTGTGTGTGTGTGCGTGCGTAGGTGTGTGTGTGTGTCTATATATTTGTACATAGGTGTGTGTGTCTGTATATATTTATACATAGATGTGTATGCCTGTATATATATATGTGTAGATGTGTATGCCTGTATATATGTGTGCATGTGTCTGTATATGTGTGTGTGTGTCTGTGTATATATATATGTGTGTCTGTATATATATATATATATATATATATATATATATATGTGTGTGTCTGTGTGTGTATATATATGTGTGTGTCTGTGTGTGTATATATATGTGTGTGTGTGTCTGTGTGTGTATATATATATATGTCCGTGTGCACATATGTATGTCTATGTGTGTGTATGCATATATATATATATGTATATATATATATATAATGTCTGTGTGCGTTTATATGTAAGCACTTCACATGGTTTAATGGTTAGTGATCTATGCTAGCAAAGAGTTTGATTCTCACTGAGTGGCCCATACTTCTGAATAAAATCTCCCCCCCCCCCAATTCCTGGGAAACTAAAATTCGAACTGAACAATGGCAAATTCACTTCTTGATGTTGGGGATCCGCAATCCATATTGATCCAATGTTCATTTTGAAACTTCACTAAGAATGGATCAGACTGTTGTTGAATAAGTTTCAACACACAAACACACACACACACACACACAAGATGTTGCAATATTTATTTTTCCACTGGTGGGCATATATACATCACACACACACACACACACACTCATTGTGTGTGTTTGTGAATGTATTTTTGTATATATGTATGTTTGTGTTTTTGTGTGTGCTTTTATTTGTGTATTTTTTCTTTATATAATATATATATATATATATATATATATATATATATGCATGCATGTGTGTGTGGTACGAGAATTATATATATATATATATTGTGTGTATGTGTGGTATTATGTATGTGTGTGTGTGTGGTTGTGTATGTGTGGTATTATGTATGTGTGTGTGTGTGGTTGTGTATGTGTGGTATTATGTATGTGTGTGTGTGTGTTGTGTATGTGTGGTATTATGTATGTGTGTGTGTGTGTGGTTGTGTATGTGTGGTTGTATGTATGTGTGTGTTGTGTGGTATGTATGTGTTGGTTGTGTGGTATATGTATGTATGTGTGTGTGGTTGTGTGGTATTATGTATGTATGTGTGTGTGGTGTGTGTATTATGTGTGTGTGGTTGTGTGGTATTATGTATGTATGTGTGTGTGGTTGTGTGGTATTATGTGTGTGTGTGTGGTTGTGTGTATGTATGTATGTGTGTGTTGTGTGGTATTATGTATGTATGTGTGTGTGGTTGTGTATGTGTGGTATTATGTATGTATGTGTGTGTGGTTGTGTGTGTGTGGTGTATGTATGTTGTGTGTGGTATGTGTTGTGTGGTATTATGTATGTATGTGTGTGGTTGTATGTATGTATGTATGTATGTGTGTGGTTGTATGTATGTATGTATGTGTGTGTGGTTGTATGTGTGTGGTTGTATGTGTGTGGTGGTGTTGTGTGTGTGGTACTATATATATTATATATGTGTGTGGTACTATATATATATATATATGTGTGTGTGTGTGTGTTTGTGTCTGTGTGGTACTATATAACCCACACCAGGGGGGAGGTATTATGGATTCATACCTTTCCCAAGGGTATTAGTTCGAAAGTGATAAGTAATAGCACTACTGGAGTTCGAACTCATTTACGTTGTTAACCATTCGGCTACGGTGACTCCCAATCACCCCCACCCCCCTCCATCGATGTTTCTTAGCCGAAGTTCACTTGGAGATTCTTCTTCTTTTCGGGGGGGGGGGGGCTGAGGAGGCGGGCGGTCTAATTTATCCCCCTCTCTCCCCCCCCTCCTCAAATGATGTCATTTCCTGATGGCCTAATCAATTAAGGGTCTGGGTAAATTCCAAAAGACACTCTTCAGATTTCCCTAACGTGTCTGCCGCAAGAAAGTTGCTGTAAAGTGATTTTTCTATCGATTTAATTAGATGTGTGTGTGCGTGTAGCGTGACTGGGAGTCAAAAGTTTAAAAAACAGAGAGAGATTGCGTATATGAGAGAGAGGGGTGGGTAACGAACTATGTCTGCTACTCCCTACCACCTCTCCCTCTCCCTCTGTCATTCTCTCTCTCCCCTCCCCCCTCTCTCTCTCGTGTATGTGTAGTTGTGTAAAGATGATTGATATATATAGATATATTGGACAGAATATGGTTAATTAATGCCTGAAGAAGATATCAGAAGATCTGAAACACGTGTCGCAAATGTAAAATAAGAATAAAAATTAAAAAAAAAAACATAATATATCTTAATAAAATTTTTAATTTTTCTGAACACACAACACAAACACACACACACACATACATATATATATATATATATATATGTATATATACACCCGTGTCTGTCTACCTTTCTCCACATAGTGTTGGATTAATTTCTTCTTATTCCTCCAATATATATATATATATATATATATAAGGTATCCAAAACTTGTAGTAAGGGATGATTCTACATGGGATCTTCAAAATCCCATTGTATAATTATTACATGTTTTAGTAGGTGCAAATACAAGGATTTTTATATAGATCCCTAAAGAGAGCTCAATGTATAATAATCTTTTTAAGATTAAATACAGAGCAATAAGTTTTTCCTTCCTTTCAAAGATGTATGTATATATATATATATATATATATATAATATATATATATATATATATATATATATATATATATATATATATATATATATATATATATATATATATATATATATATATATATATATATATATATATATATATATATATATATATATATATATATATATATATATATATATATATATATATATATATATATATATATATATATATATATATATATATATATATATATATATATATATTATATATATATATATATATATATATATATATATATATATATATATATATATATATATATATATATATATATATATATATATATATATATATATATATATATATATATATATATATATATATATATATATATATATATATATATATATATATATATATATATATATATATATATATATATATATAAATATATATATATATATATATATATATATATATATATATATATATAATATATATATATATATATATATATATATATATATATATATATATATATATATATATATATATATATATATATATATATATATATATATAATATATATATATATATATATATATATATATATATATATATATATATATATATATATATATATATATATATATATATATATATATATATATATATATATATATATATATATATATATATATATATATATATATATATATATATATATATATATATATATATATATATATATATATATATATATATATATATATATATATATATATATATATATATATATATATATATATATATATATATATATATATATATATATATATATATATATATATATATAATATATATATATATATATATATATATATATATATATATATATATATATATATATATATATATATATATATATATATATATATATATATATATATATATATATATATATATATATATATATATATATATATATATATATATATATATATATATATTATATATATATATATATATATATATATATATATATATATATATATATATATATATAATATATATATATATATAATATATATATATATATATATATATATATATATATATATATATATATATATATATATATATATATATATATATATATATATATATATATATATATATATATAATATATATATATATATATATATATATATATATATATATATATATATATATATATATATATATATATATATATATATATATATATATATATATATATATATATATATATATATATATATATATATATATATATATATATATATATATATATATATATATATATATATATATATATATATATATATATATATATATATATATATATATATATATATATATATATATATATATATATATATATATATATATATATATATATATATATATATATATATATATATATATATATATATATATATATATATATATATATATATATATATATATATATATATATATATATATATATATATATATATATAAATATATATATATATATATATATATATATATATATATATATATATATATATATATATATATATATATATATATATATATATATATATATATATATATATATATATATATATATATATATATATATATATATATATATATATATATATATATATATATATATATATATATATATATATATATATATATATATATATATATATATATATATATATATATATATATATATATATATATATATATATATATATATATATATATAATATATATATATATATATATATATATATATATATATATATATATATATATATATATATATATATATATATATATATATATATATATATATATATATATATATATATATATATATATATATATATATATATATATATATATATATATATATATATATATATAATATATATATATATATATATATATATATATATATATATATATATATATATATATATATATATATATATATATATATATATATATATATATATATATATATATATATATATATATATATATATATATATATATATATATATATATATATATATATATATATATATATATATATATATATATATATATATATATATATATATATATATATATATATATATATATATATATATATATATATATATATATATATATATATATATATATATATATATATATATATATATATATATATATATATATATATATATATATATATATATATATATATATATATATATATATATATATATATATATATATATATATATAATATATATATATATATATATATATATATATATATATATATATATATATATATATATATATATATATATATATATATATAT
>CM042182.1:7239288-7251788 GCA_023376005.1 Doryteuthis pealeii
CCAACCCAGCTTCTCTCTTGCCTTCTTCATTTATTTATTTTTTTTTTTTTTTTATTAGTGTGAATTTTGTCTGAAGAAGGTTGGAAAGCACATTGGCCGAAACATTGTGTATATAACAATAAAGATGGAGACAACAGTTAGAAAAAATGAACCATATGACCTTTAGGCACCCCTTTTTGATTTCGATTAGGAAAGGACATGTTTTTCTTTTACACCGTCAATATCCAGTTATTTTAACAGATGATTTTTAGTTTTTTTTTTTTTTAATTATAAAACTAACCCTAACCCATAACAAACAACTGGATATTGACTGTGTAAATGAAAAACATGTCCTTTCTTAATCGAGATCAAAAAGGGGTGCCTAAAGGTTATATGGTCCAAAAAAATTAAAGAATTCATTTTTTAAATTTTTTTTTTGTTTTTTGCATAGTGTATGTGCACTTTGAACTGAAGCTCCCCAACCCAGCATCTTTCCTGGTGGAGTAAGAGAAGTGACTTGAGATCCAACATTAGTCAGTGTTTTTTCTCTTGCATCTTCCATCTTTGTGTCTCATCTACTATGATGACTATTGCATTTTCTATCTCAGCACCTCCCCCCCCCGTCACATCCTCCTTACCCAGTGCACACTCAGATTCTCCCCCCCCCTTTATCTCCTTCCACTCCACTCCACTCCCACTGTTTACCACTCCCCCATGACTATCTGCCTCATTTCTTTCTCTTCCTGCTTTGAATATTATTTTGATTCTTTAATTCCAGATTCTCGTTACTGTCTGTGCATACCCACCATGCATGTCTGTCTGTCTGTCTCATTGTCTCTTTCTGTCTGTGTCTGTGTATGTCTGTGTCTGTGCGTATATATGTCTCTCTCTCTCTCTCTCTCTCTGCATTTGTGTATCTCTCTGTGTGTGTGTCTGTTTCTCTATTTTTCTCTTTCATATTTGTGTGTGTGTATATGCGTTTGTCTGTCTCATTCTCTTTCTGTATGTGTGTGTCTGTCTGTGCATATCTGTATTTGTGTATCTGTGTGTGTGTGTGTCTCACTCTCTCTCTGTATATCTGTATTTGTGTGTGTCTCTCTCTCTCTCTGCATATCTGTATTTGTGTGCGTGTGTGTCTCTCTGTATGTCTGTATGTGTGTCTCTCTCTCTGTATTTGTGTATCTGCGTGTCTCTCTCTCTATATATATATATCTGTATTTGTGTGTGTGTGTGTGTCTCTCTCTCTCTCTCTCTCTGTATATCTGTATTTGTCTCTCTCTCTCTCTCTCTCTCTCTCTCTCTCTCTCTGTATTTGTGTATATACGTGTGTGTCTCTTCTCTCTCTCTCTCTGTGTATATCTCTATTTGTGTATCGGTGTGTGTCTCTCTTCTCTCTCTCGTATTTGTGTGTGTGTATCTGTGTTTGTGTCAATGTCATTCTGTGTGCGTGTGTCTCTGTGTGTATGTCTGTCTCTCAGTGTGTGTTGCTGCTCGTGTTTGTGTGTGTCTCTCTCTGTCATTCAGTGTGTGTGTGTATGTATCTGTGTTCACCTCCATCTAGATAAACATGTTTTTTTTTTTTTTGTGTGTGTATCTATCCGTCTATCTATATGTGTGTGTGTGTGTGTATGGATATCTATGTATGTTCATCTGTGTGTGTGTATTTGTAAATATGTTATCTGTGTGTGTGTGTGTATGTGTTTCTTTCTGTATTCATCTTCACGTTGATAAACTTTTTATTATCATTATTATTATCATTATTATTTTGGATATATTGTATTTGCTCACTCAGTCGTTGGAAATGATTAAGAAAAAAAAAAGAAAACCCCAAAAATCTGTCAAAAAAACCGAACTGAACAATGAAAATGTTTCATCATAGAAATTCAGACAACTTAATAGTGTAAACAAACAATATGGAATGGAACAAATTGGATGAGAAAGGATTTAACTATCTTGGCTAGAAGAAAAAAAATTTATTGCTCTCTTTTTCTTTTTTTTTTTTCTTTTTTTTCTTTTTTTTTCTTTGGCCAGACACTTGTTCATTATAAATGACTTCTTAATGGAAAAACAGAAATCCTTATTTTAGATTAACAAAAACATTAATTGCAATGGTAATATAGTAATGATAAAATAATATAATCGTAATAATGAAATAATAGTAATGATAATATATTACTTATAATGATTATGATGATGATAATGATTATAATAATGATGATGATGATGATGATGATAATGATAATGATATGATGATGATGATAATGATAATAATAATAATATGATGATGATATGATGATGATAATGATAATAATAATAATATGATGATGATATGATGATGATGATAATAATAATGATATGATGATGATAATAATAATAATAATATGATGATGATGATGATATGATATGATGATGATGATGATGATGATGATGATGATAATAATGATATGATGATGATGATAATAATGATATGATGATGATAATGATGAGATGATGATGATGATGATAATAATAATAATAATATGATAATGATGAGATGATGATAATAATATGATGATGATGATGATTTAAAGTAATGTAATAGTGATAATACATTACTAATATTGATATAACGTTAATAATAATGAAATAATACAGGAATAATGAAATAAGAATTATAGTATTAATATAGTAAAAATGGGATAATAGTATGGCAATGATAATAATAATAATAGAATGAATAACTGCACTAGATATTAGTAATAATAACAATAGTAATGATAATAATAATAATGAAATAATGGTAATAGTAGTGATAATAGTAATAAAATAATAATAATAAAATAATTGGTAGTAGTAGTAGTAATAATATAATTATTACCATTATTATAATGGTAATAATAATAAAATAATAGTGGTGTTAGTAGTAGTAATAATAAAATAATGGTAGTAGTAATAATAAAATAATGGTAGTAGTAATAATAAAATAATGGTAGTAGTAATAATAAAATAATGGCAGTAATAATAATAAAATAATGGTAATAATAATAATAAAATAATGGTAATAATAATAGTAATAATAAAATAATGGCAGTAATAATAATAAAATAATGGTAATAATAATAATAAAATAATGGTAATAATAATAATAATAATAAAATAATGGTGGTAGTAATAGTAATAAAATAATGGTAGTAGTAATAATAAAAAAATAATGGTAGTAATAATAATAATAAAATAATGGTAGTAATAATAATAAAATAATGGTGGTAGTAATAGTAATAAAATAATGGTGGTAGTATTAATAATAATAAAATAATGGTAGTAGTAATAATAATAATAAAATAATGGTGGTAGTAATAATAATAATAAAATAATGGTAGTAGTAGTAGTAATTATAATGGTGATAAAATAATGGTAGAAGTAGTAGTAGTAGTAATAATAATGGTAGTACTAGTAGTAGTAATAATAATTGATAAAGCCCAAAAGTCTTGACATAGTTAATGATGAATAAAGAGGAGATAACTCTTGACATGTCTGTGAATTTAGAAATTTCACCCCCCCCCAAATGAAACCTGATGTAAAATGAACCATTTTTAAATGGTGAGAAAAAAAACTTCCTAGGAAAAAAAGGGCGTTTTTTCTGCAAATCAGATTACATGAAAATAGAAACACCTGATTTTCCTATTTATCAACAACCGTGGGAAAACTACTTATTTGTAGAGAAGGGGGGGGGGTATTTAACCCCCTCCCCCAACCATCCATTCATCACACCACCGGGTGGGACACGGGTTCAATTTTTTTAAAGCACAGTTCAGCTTGTTTTGATTTCAGAGATTTCCTTCTCCTAGACTGGTTGCCATACCAGTCCTAAAGAACCTAATATCTGCCCTATTATTTACTTGTATATGGATAAGGTATGCAAAGCCCCCCCAATGTAATTGTTACTTCTCTCCAGCTGACTCCTGGCCCACCTATGGCCTCCTGTATGTGCGAGTAATGCCTGTGGCCTTCCTGGGTAATGCCTCCCAGTAGGTGTTGAAACTTCCTGTCAATAACTATGGTAATGCCTCTGACTCACATAATCCACTTCCTGGGTAATGGATGGCAGTAGGTGTTGAAACCCAAGTAATGATGTTGGCCATAAGATCACAGATAGAATTGGCAGTAGGTGTTGAAACTTCCTGTCAATAATTATAATTATCCTTATTTATAATCAAATATTTTTCCTGATCTTTTTATTCAAGTAATGCTTCGTATTATATTGACTTGCATAATCAGAGGTAGATGTTGGTGGTATGGCAGTAGGTATTGAAATTTCCTGTCAATAATTATAATTATCTTTATTTATGATCAAATATTTTCTCTGATTTTTTTTATTCAAGTAATGTTGGCTCACAAGATGGCAGTAGGTGCAAAGTTCCCTCTCGTGTCCCCTATTTGTCGAGAGACGTAATCCTAAAAGTACTATTAGCTTGCGATGATGCAACAGCTTCATCCCGGATTTGAACTCGGATCGCCAATCCCAATTTGCGCAACGATAACCAGTACACCAAGTGTGGCTGTTATTAATATGGATTCAGTTAAATTTCTTTTTTTTTTTTAAATCTTTGTGGGGAATTAATTAGCAAAATAATTAATAGGTGGAAAATATAGAAATTACTTTTTTTTTTTTTTTTTTTTCAATATTTTTTTGGGGGTGGGGTAATGTGTGTTGGGGAGGGGGGGATAATAATTTCTATCCATTCTGATTTAATTAATCCATCTCTGTTAATCAGAAATCCAATCCAAACGCAACCAGGATCAATCGGATTCCGAGATCACAAGACAATGGCTGGCTCGTACGATCCGATCCGATCCGATGCGATAAAAACTATTGAAAATCAACTCCAATGAAGAAAGAAAAAAGAAAAAAAAAAAAAAAAAAGAAAAAGTCCATACATCTTTCATTTGTCAAATTTCTCGGATGATCTGTTTGTTTTTTTTCTGATTATTCACTAAGCTTAACTAATGTATGGCACAAGGCCAGATCTATAAGTGAGAGATTCAAAATGTTACATAGCGAATCCAATCTAAAGACTGCCCTATTGGGTGGGGTTGTAGAATACCATGACTGCTCCTCTGCAGAGGGGTAACCCCCACCCCCAGGGGCCTTCTATTGCCCGTGGGTGGTGATCCGTGGTGCTTGAGAACGGAGTCTTGGTAGCTGAGCAGTCCATGACATGCAGCACTCCATTTTGGCCCTTACTTACGGGCAGTCAGAGAGACCGCCTCCGATCAATCAGCTGGTCATGTCAAGCCCTAGCACCTATATGATTGTCCCAACCCCTTTGCTCTTATGGCAAGCCCCCCAACTCTTTTTATCATATATGTGCTAGAAGACAGTGGCTGGCTGAGGTTCTTAGTGTCCTGGGTATGGTGTTGAACTATATCTAATGGTGAAGTTCCCATTTTGGAGCTCTGGGGAGTGTGGAGTACTCCTTCATTGCCATTACTCCAACAGCAGTGTCACAGGAGTTGCTGTGTAGCTCTGAAATTCAGCACCCCTTCATCACCATTGCTCCCTGGCCCACTCTGACCCAGAGTGGTAGTACCTGTTAGGGTCCCATCTCTGGGTTGAATAGAAAAACATGAGTTTATAAACAAAATTGTATTATCCATTAAGAATGAATTTATTTCACAACTTTGTCGGCATTAAATGACCCACCGATGTTGATATGCCATAAAACAAAAACAAACCAAACTGAAATTCAGCATTACACCACCTTAGGGACTCCAGCTCCTGATTTGTTTTCGAAGTTTTTCTCCCCTACCCTTTTCTCGGATCATATTAATATATAGATTGGTTGAAAATAGGGTCCAAAAATGACGACTGTTAGTAACACGGATGGATATTTCATCTATTTCCAGATTATCGTGAAATAGTAATGCAGATAAATTTTTGATTTAGTGTGTCCTAGGACGCACGTATTTGCTTTGAATGAGTCCCCGGGAAATTTATGGGTCCCAACTAAAGTTTCTTAATAAATTGTAGGGTTTTTATTTATGATCTGGAGAAACAACTAAAGCCATCTAACTCCTACCTTGTAACCTATCCTGTGTAATTCATTTCTAAAAGAAATATTGAAATGTATTTACAGTTAGCTTGAAATGGTGAGGGAAGAAAAAAGAAAAACACTGGGACACATGGATATGATTTTACTGTGTCCTTTTAGATTTTTATGCATCAGGTACGCAGGATATGTACCTATCAGCATCTCTGGAAAGGTAAGAAACCAGTGTCGCAAGAGTTGCTGTGTAGCCTGAAATTCAGCATTACACCACCTAAGGGACTCCAGCTCCTGATTTGTTTTTCAGGGTTTTTCTCCCCTACCCTTTTCTCGGGATCATATTAATATATAGATTGATTGATAATAGGGGTCCAAAAATGACGACCGTTAGTAACACGGATGGATATTTCGTGTATTTTCAGATTATCGTGAAATTTTAAACCCTGGAGGAAATCTTTGAGCAAAATGATTGCAATTTATCCGTCGTAACCTTTTCAAAGAGAAGACAATTATTCTTATTTAAACAAACGTAATTTGGAAAAAACGTTTTTTAGGATTTGATTTTAATTTAGGTTTCGTATTAGGATAATAATGGATCCCTTTTTTTTTTTCTTTCATTTTTTTTTCTTTCATTTTTTTTTTCTTTCATTTTTTTTTTTTTTCTTTTCATTTTTTTTCTTTTTTTTTTCATTTTTTATCTTTCATTTTTTTTCTTTCATTTTTTCATTTTTTTTTTCCTTCTTTTTTTCGTGAGGGGGGTAAAGAAATTAGATGGCTGGGTAGTCCAAATAGCATATCCTTGTCAGCGAGCAATTATTTTATCCTTACTCTCCTTTGTGTTAGTCTTACGTGTTCTCCCCCTCCACCCATATCTAGCATTAACTCTTTCTCTGTTGATTATTTAACCCTGGTGCCACCAGCAAGTCCCCCCCCCCACACACACACACAAGCGGATCTGACCGATCCCAATTCCTGTCTCTAATTGCTTCACAATAATCCAAGATGACTAATAATTGCCGGTGATTTCTTTTAATGATCCCATCAAAACATTTAGTTCCTCGTGGCATGCAATACACAAAAAAGTAAAACTTGATGCCCTTTCGCCCCCCCCTTTTTTTGTCACCCTTCAAGGTAAAAAAAAAAAAAACAAATAAAAAAAATCTAAGTAAAAACTACACAAAAATATAAATATAAAAGTACTACAGTGATTCCCTCATCTTTTGGCATAAAATAACCCAAGACAGGTTGACATGCCATTAAAATTGATAAATCATTGTTTCTCTGAATGTTTGAGATGAGGCTTGATGATTAGTATTATCTGCGTTATTCAGTCTATTGTCCCCATCTTTATTGTTATCTCCACTATTTCTCTGAATTTTTGAGATGAGGCTTGATGATTAGTATTATTTGTATTATTTGGACTATTGTCCCCATCTTATTGTTATTTGTACAACGTTTTGGCCGATATGCCCTCTGGCCTCCCTCGGGTATTTCTTGTTGGACTCGGGAAAAATCGAGTCCGCAAAGAAGGTTCCCAAGTCCAACAAGAAATACCTGAAAAGGCCGGAGGGCATATCGGCCGAAATGTTGTACAAATAACAATAAAGATGGGGACAATAGTCCGAATAACTCAGATACTACTGATAAATCATTGTTAATTTTTGTCTTGAGTAAATACATATTTACTTTTCCAACACGTCTCTTCACACTCACAAACGTGTGTACATACCCAAACACACGTGTGTGTGTGTGTGTGCATACACATATATATGTGTGTGTGTGTGTATACATATATATGTGTGTGTGTGTGTGTGTGTGTATACATATTATGTGTGTGTGTGTGTGTGTGTGTGTATACATATATATGTGTGTGTGTGTGTGTGTGTATACATATATATGTGTGTGTGTGTGTGTGCATACATATATATATATGTGTGTGTGTGTGCATACATATATATGTGTGTATGTGTGTGTGTGTGTGTGTGTGTGTGCATATATATATGTGTGTGTGTGCATACATGTGTGTGTGTGTGTGTGCATACATATGTGTGTGTGTGTGTGTGTGCATACATATATGTGTGTGTGTGTGTGTGTGCATACATATATGTGTGTGTGTGTGTGTGTGCATACATATATATGTGTGTGTGTGTGTGCATACATATATATGTGTGTGTTGTGTGCATACATATATATGTGTGTGTGTGTGTGCATACATATATATGTGTGTGTGTGTGTGTGTGTGCATACATATATATATGTGTGTGTGTATGTGCTACATATATATGTGTGTGTGTGTACATACATACATACATAGATGTGTGTGTACCTCTACCCATACCATCAAAATAATAACTAGTCTCACAGATCCAGTATAGCATGTTTGATCCTCACAGGATGCCCCATGGGTTGGATAAACGCAAACATGTCTTACCATTAGCACCCCTAGGATGAATCCCAGCTTGAAGTTAAATCAAAATCACTCTCAGTTGTAAATATGGAAGCCCATTTGAACAGAACTTCAGATATAAGATGTCAGTTGTAAATATGGAAGCCCATTTTGAACCAGAACTTCAGATATAAGATGAATTATTTTACTTACCCACTTTGCCGTAAATTGTTCTGTAATTATGCCATTTTAGAGAATTTACAGACACTTACACTTGTCCTTTACTTTCACTTGAGGGGAGGGTTTTTTGGGGGGGGGGTTAAAAGTAAGAATATTTAATGCCACCCTCCCCAATTTTTTTCTTGTAAACTTTTTTTGCGTTAAGTCTCTGCTCTTAGAAAAAATAATGTTTGTGTTTGAAAGGAGGTACTGAAACTCCCCAAGAACAATTTTGGGTCATGTCTGGTAATCTTGTATATAAGGAGAGTCCGGTTGGTGTAGGGGTTACGGTCCTCGCCTGTCAGCTTGACAGTCAGGGTTCGAATCACGCACGGGGTGGTCTTCCTATCTATAGCTCTGTGATGAGGCCTAATAGGCCGAAATATACATACAGAGATTGATTTTTCTCGATTTGTTTAGCCTTACATTTGAATAGGTATTCCAGCCTAATTAATTAATTATCAATTAATTAAATTTCAAAATTAGATACGACTTCAATTAAGCACATATTCTCCCAAAAATTGTCGGCTAAAAAAGCCATATCAAAACACATTATTTGTGTATTTACTTCTCATATATATATATATATATATATATATTTCAACCGATTTGATTTAAAACGCCAAAGGATTTATTCTGACGAAGGCCGTTATTTCTTTGTATACTAAAAAAAATTTTGTAGTTTTTCTATTATTGTTATTGTTATTGTTTTTTATTTTGAATTTAAAATAATAATAGATAGAATACATGTATGCATGGATAAACACCTGGCCAAAACACTTGTCAGTAATATAAAATAAAATAAATCCTATTTTATCCATTCAACATTTTCTTTCCTTTATTTTTCATTACACACACACACACACACACACACAACACACATACATATACATATATATATATATATATATATATATATATATATATATATATAGTGTGAGATGGTCACTGTTTCAGCTTTTGCTGGAATGGTGTACCAAAGGCAGTATTAATTGGTAGAGTGCTCAATAGAAAATAGAGCTGTTATATAATATAATAAGATAAATATATAAAGGTTTTACATATCTATTTATTAGGTGACAAAGGAACATTCACGATCATATAGGTTTTGTGCGATGCAATCATCAGGTGAAGATGTTTTGTGAATGTTCCTTTGTCACCTAATAAATAGATATGTAAAACCTTTATATATTTATCTTATTATATATATATATATATATGATAAGCAAGTTGTAAACTGATCCCCCATTACTTGACCACATGAGATTTCATTCATATTTGTAATCCGCTATATTCTAAAATTAAACAAATTTCAGAATTACATAACCCATAGGGGTTGATATGCCATTATATAACCAAACATCGATTTTAGCTATTTGTTTCTAAATATTAAGTGGGGGATCATTTTGTTATGAAAAACAAGTTGTAAACTGATCCCCCATATCTTGACTACATTAGATTCCATTTATTTTTATAATCAATATATTCCAAAATTAATCAAATTTCAGCTTTAGATAACCCATAAGGAGTTGATAGGCATTAAATAACCAAATGAAATATGTTTCTAAATATAAAGGGGGGATCATTTTGGTATAATAACCAAGTTGTAAACTGATCCCCCCTTTTTGGGGTATATTCCCAGAGTTAATCAAATTTCAGCTTTAGATAACCCATAAGAGGTTGATATGTCGTTAACCAAACCAAACGTGTATCTAAATATAAAGCGGGGGATCATTTTGGTATAATAACCAAGTTGTAAACTGATCCCCCCTTTTGGGGTATATTCCCAGAGTTAATCAAATTTCAGCTTTAGATAACCCATAAGAGGTTGATATGTCGTTAACCAAACCAAACGTGTATCTAAATATAAAGCAGGGGATCATTTTGGTATAATAACCAAGTTGTAAACTGATCCCCCATTTCTTGACCAAATTAGATACCATTCATTTTTGTAATCCAGTATATTCCCAGAGTTAATCAAATTTCAGCTTTAGATAACCCATAAGAGGTTGGCATGCCATTAAATAACCAAACCGGACCCTTACACCAGTCGAGGTGGTTGTCCTCGTTCCATCAGCAATAAACATGCAGTGACTAATGGTGTGAGACATACACACAAAAAAAAAAAAAAAAAGATTTAAAAAAAGAAACAAAAAAAACAAAATAAAACCCTTCATCATTGGACAACCATCTTTGTTTTTATTTATTAATTTATTTATTTATTCCGTTTTTCCAATTTCCTAGCCCCCACCCCCCACGTCTCTCGTAATTTCTGGGTAATGTTTAGACCTGTAAACTAGGTTTCTAAATGACCACAGCATTGCCATAACAACTTTCCGCCCACGTGTGCGTGCGTGTTCGGTTCGTCGCAATCTCTGTGTGTGTGTCCAGTTGCCATGACTCGAAGATCCAATCTTTATTCAATTCATCCAATCATGACTCAGCAAGTTCCAAGGATTTTTATAAGTTGTTACTTGATCGTACCATATTGCGGAAACTGCTTTGACAAAAACAGAAACATGGCCATGACGAGGTTGGGCTCTGTAGGGAAAAGTTAAAGTATTTCTCTGAATGTTTGAGATGAGGCTTGATCAATTGTATCATCTGGATTATTCAGACTATTGTCCTCATCTTTAATGTTATCTGTACAATGTTTCTGGCCTTCTTCGGGTATTTCTTGTCGGACTCAGGAGCCTTCTTTTCAATCTCTGGAACCCTCTTGTTGTAATCAGGAGTCCTCATCTTTATTGTTATCTGTACAAGGTTTCAGGCGATGTGCCTTCTGGCCTTCTTCAGGTATTTCTTGTCAGACTCAGCATTATTCAGACTATTGTCCTCATCTTTATTGTTAGCAATAAAGATGAGGACAATCGTCTGAATTTCAGCCGAGGCCTTCTTCAGGTATTTCTCAGACTCAGTTCAGATCGGGCTCATTTCCCAACTTTATTTCTCCAATAAAGATGAGGACAACAGTCTGAATTTCAGCGATTCCTTGTTTGTTGTCCTCATCTTTATTGTTAGCAATAAAGATGAGGACAATAGTCTGAATTTCAGCCAATGTGCCCTCCGGCCTTCTTCAGGTATTTCTTGTCAGACTCAGCATTATTCAGACTGTTGTCCTCATCTTTATTGTTAGCAATAAAGATGAGGACAATAGTCTGAATTTCAGCCGATGTGCCCTCCGGCCTTCTTCAGGTATTTTTAGACTCAGCATTATTCAGACTGTTGTCCTCATCTTTATTGTTAGCAATAAAGATGAGGACAATAGTCTGAATTTCAGCCGATGTGCCCTCCGGCCTTCTTCAGGTATTTCTTGTCAGACTCGAGAGCTTTCTTGAACTCTGGAACCTTTTTGTTGTAATCGGGAGCCATGGTTAAAGTATGTTGTGTATGAGATGGTCATATGGAGGCGTATGATGTAATGGTTATCATTGTAGGAAATGAACACTGTGGGACACGTTTACATCCTGGACAAGTCCGTTGGCATTTCACATAGAGCTAATACCACTAGGGAAAGGTATGAAGCCAACTATTCTCCCTCCAGCTATGGGTAAATATAATGTAAATATAACCAATAGTATTAATAATGTAAAAAATCATTTTATTAATAATTGAGGTTTAAATAAAAATAAAATCATGGAGAATGTGACGTAAATAACTAAGGGAATTGTGACGTGAGAATTGTGACTTGAGTGGTGATATAGTTTCGGTTACTGACAGACAAATACAATCTCTTATAATAAGATTATTATTATTATAATAATAATAATAATTGAATGTGATGTAAATAACTAAGGGAATTGTGACTTGAGTGGTGATATAGTTTCGGTTACTGACAGACAAATACACAATCTCTTATAATAAGATTATATTATTATTAATAATAATAA
>CM042182.1:7256788-7271788 GCA_023376005.1 Doryteuthis pealeii
ATGTTGGACTTATAGGAAATAACCACCTTGGATTATATTTAATGACTCAAAAAGCTAGATGATTAAAAAAATTTTATGTCGGTCTTTTATCGGCCATATTGTATTTACCCAGGTTTACGTCTCATTCAACTGGGTTAAGAGGAGTGGAGGTACTCCTGAAATATCGTAAATAACAATACTTCCTGTTAAAAATCTCTTTATGGATTCATGACTAACACAAATAAAAATCTTATATCACAAATAATATGTCTGGCGGTAATTTATGAGGAAGTGCGTCCCGGTCTCCTGCCTCAAAAACCGCTACCTGGTGACTATCAAAATAACAACCCCAGCTCGTCGTAATTCTTGTTTATTTATCGTAATTTGTCGTAATTCTTGTTTAGATATGAAGATGAATATATAGTTTTGAATAGACTGAGATAGATAGATAAACAAAATAATATAGATAGATATGAACAAATGGAGATAGATAGATATTTTCGACCAGTAAATGTATTTGGGGGGGGGTCGCTTCTTTTTTTGTCGTAATTCTTGTTTATTTAAACTAAAAACAAGACATTAAACAAACATGAATAAAAAAAATCTTAGTATTTAAAGTAATATAGATAAATATGAACAAATTGAGATAGATAGATAGTTTTGACTAGACTGAGCTGGGTCGTTATTTTAATAGTCACCGGGCAGCAACTCTTGAGGTAGGAGACCGGGACGCACTTCCTCATAAATTACCTGGCTGGCTTAGCTCAGTCAGTAGAGCGTACGATTAGGAACCACAAGGTTCCGGGTTCAATACTGGCCCTCGCCGACTCAGCATATGAGTAGCACAGGGAGCTGTGTGGTAAAATGAGGAGCTGATGTTAGGTGTGGCGCTCCGTCTCAGACGCCAAAAACTATCTCCTTGGTCTAGCGCTCGTGAAAAACTGATTGGCTGATAACCGACTTTAGGCCACCCTGATGACTTAAACTTACTCTTGTGATGTATGTATTTTTTTTTTTTTGTTAGCTAAAACTTTTTTTTCCCCCCCCCCTTGGTCTAGTGCTAGTGAAAAGGGTATAGACTCTCTCATTGCCTGGCTGATACTGACTTTAGGCCACCCCGACGACTTTACTTTTTTTTTTATATCACAAATATTTTTATAATTCTCTGAGGAAATGACCGTTAATTCTTTAAAAAATTTTTCATTTTTCTGAAAAATTAAGTTTAAAAGTAGTGATTTTAAAGTGGGGGATCAATTTACAAAGTACATATAATTCAAAACAGAACCCTGACTTAATTTGTCAAAACCCTGACATAAAGTGGGGGATCGATTTACAATATGAATATAATTGTAAAGGGAACCCTGACTTTATGTCCTTTATTTTATATGAAAAATTTTTTCCAGTCTCCTTTTATTTGCTCTGTGGAAATGATTTTTTTATAAAATTTTTCGTTTTTCTGAAAAATTAGGTTTAAAAGTAGTGATTTTAAAGTGGGGGATCAATTTACCAAATAGATATAATTACAGACAGAACCCTGACTTTTTGTCCATGTTTTCTTTTGTCCAATTTCCTTATTTACTCTCCATGGAAATGACTTACTTATTTTTTCCTTTTTCTGAAAAATTAAGTTAAAAAGTAGTGGTTTTAAAAGGGGGATCAATTTACAAAATAGATATAATTCAAAACAGAACCCTGACTTTTTGTCCATCTTTTCTTTTCCAATTTATTTTTTATTTGCTCTCCATGGAAATGACCATTAATTATTTTATGACTCAAAAAAAAAATTAATGATTAAATTTTTTTATGTCAGTTTTTTATGGGCCACCCTGAATTTACTATCCCATCTTTCTTCCTCATTACACTTGGGTTGAAAGGAGTGGACAGGTACCTTCACCCCCCCCCTTGTCTGTGTGACAAAATTCACTGATATTTTAAACAAAACTTCCTGGTAAACAATCTTTTTATTAATTTATGACTAAGATAATCAAAAATTTATCTCCAATTTATTTTCATAATGACAAAAAAAAAAGCTCTTGAATAGACAACAGTCGGTAGAGCGTTCAGCTAGAAAGCACAAGGTTCCTAGTTCGATACCGGCCATCGCCAACTCAGCGTATGAGTAGCATAGGGATCTGTGCGGTAAAGTAAGGAGCTGATGGTAGGTGTGGCGCTCACCTCAGACGAAAAAACAATCTCCTTGGTCTAGCTCTAGTGAAAAGCTTATTGGCTGATACCGACTTTTGGCCACCCTGACGACTTTGCTTACTCTTGTAATGTATGTATTCTTTTTGTTAGATAAAACTTTTTTTTTTCCATTTTTTTTCTTTTGCTCTTTCCATGAAAATGACCATTAATTTTTGAAAGTTAAAAAAAAAAAAAAAAAAAAAAAAGTAAAAATGACTTTAAAGTGGGTGATCTATTTACAATATACATATAATTCTAAACAGAACACTGACTTTATGTCTGTCTTTATTTCGTATAAATTTCATTTCTATGTTTTTTATTTGCTCTCTGTGAAAATAACCATTATTTCTTTTAGAATTTTTTTTTCTTTTTTTGAGAAAAATTGATTTTAAAAGTAAAAGTTACTTTAAAACTCTTAATATCCTATACCACCTCATTCCACCCGGCGGGAGTCACATTCATTTTCCTAATCTACCCCAAACAATAGCCTTTGTTTAAATGTAATATTAAACATATTTAGAAGTCTTTGATTTAAGGGAAATAACAGGTAACTTTTAATGAAAAGGCCATTTTTAGCCATTTTTGATAAATCTTATAGGAATGGGGATCTGGACTTTGTTTAAATGTAATATTAAACATATTTAGAAGTCTTTGATTTAAGGGAAATTAACTTTTAATGAAAAGCCATTTTTAGCCATTTCTGATAAATCCTTATAGGAATGGGGATCTGGACTTTGTTTAAATAACATATTTAGAAGTCTTTATTTAAGAGAAATAACAGCTAACTTTTAATGAAAAGGCCATTTTAGCCATTTTTTGATAAATCCTTATAGGAATGGGGCTCCGGGCTTAGAAAATTCTCCCCAGGATGTTAAAGAGAGTAACGATTTACAATATACACATAATTCTAAACAGAACCCTGAATTTATGTCCTTAGATATTAAATATTAAAGTTCCAAAACCACACTTGACCTTAGGGTTATTGTTTGGTGATGACTTTAGTCTAACAGGGAACACCTGAACAAAGCCCAAGGATACAGCAGAATGAACATTTTATATATATATATATATATATATATATATATACACAATATACATGAGAATAACTGTTTGAAATATCAATATTATTCCCATCAAGGCTCATCTCAAAAATACAGACATGTATTATCAGGAATTGGTTTGATCTCAATTTGATCAAATGTGAAATTCTGCTGACCCCCGTCTAGCAGAACTGACTCTTTGCCAAATATCAAATAAAGAACAGTTTAACTAACATATAGTCCCCCCCTCACCCCACCCCCCAGCGTTTTTATCAAATTCAAAGTTGAAAAAGTTCTCAATTTAATCAATATCTAATCTGGGATCTTCAGCCAATGCCAATGGCTTCCTCTTGAAAAAATTCATTGGCAGTGTTGTTTTCAGGTGAAAACTGTTGGCAGCAGGTTACCTTGGTAAAATTGGTTGGCATTTATGTTTCCCCGGTAAAAGTATCTGGCATGTCTATTTCCCCGGTAAAATTGACCAGCATTTGTGTTTCCTCGGTAAAATTGACCAGCATTTGTGTTTCCTCGGTAAAATTGACCAGCATTTGTGTTTCCTCGGTAAAATGAGTGGGCATTTACATTTCCCTAGTAAAAGTACCTGTCATATCTATTTCCCGGTAAAAGGACCTGGCATAGCTATTTCCACAGTAAAATTGACCAGCGTTTGTGTTTCCTTGGTAAAATGGGGTGAGCCTTTATATTTCCCTGGTAAAAGGACCTGGCATATCTATTTCCCTGGTAAAAGGACCTGGCATATCTATTTCCACCGTAAAATTGACCAGCGTTTGTGTTTCCTTGGTAAAATGAGTGGGCATTTACATTTCCCTAGTAAAAGTACCTGTCATATCTATTTCCCGGTAAAAGGACCTGGCATATCTATTTCCACCGTAAAATTGACCAGCATTTGTGTTTCCTTGGTAAAATGGGTGAGCCTTTATATTTCCCCGGTAAAAAGGACCTGGCAAATCTATTTCCCCCAGTAAAATTGACCAGCGTTTGTGTTTCCTCGGTAAAATGGGTGAGCCTTTATATTTCCCTGGTAAAAGGACCTGGCATATCTATTTCCCCAGTAAAATTTGGGTTTCCTCGGTAAAATGGGTCAGCATTTACATTTCTCCGGTAAAAGTACCTGGTATATCTATTTCCCGAGTAAAATTGACCAGTGTTTGGGTTTCCTCGGTAAAATAGGTGAGCATTTACATTTCCCTGGTAAAAGTAGCTGGCATATCTATTTCCACAGTAAAATTGACCAGCGTTTTTGTTTCCTTGGTAAAATGGGTGAGCCTTTATATTTCCCTGGTAAAAGTACCTGGCATATCTATTTCCCCAGTAAAATTGACCAGCATTTGTGTTTCCTTGGGAAAATCAGCCACCGTTTGTGTTTCTCTGGTAAAATTGGCCAGTATGTGCTTTTCCCTGGTAAAAGCTATCATGAAGATGAGGACAATAGTCCGAATAATACTAATTATCAAGCCTCATCTCAAAAATTCTGAGAAATAGGATTTTGTTATGTTTAATTAAATTTGTTTGAATGAAAAGATGTTGCCCAAATATACCTATTTCAAATATATATATGCCACCCTATAAGCTGGTGATTAATTATCTGGCACTCAAATTCCAGGTGTGTCCGAGTGTGTCCAACAAGGTATTTTGAGTAGGGTGGCTATCAATTAAGTCAGCAGGTGGGTAGGTAAATAAAAACGGTGTGGCTAGTGAGTTCACCTCTAGCCCCACAGGCTTTTGTGATGTCTAGAGGTCTAGGATGGGTTAAACTGAGTGTGTGTCAAAATCCTGGTGGGTGAGCAGTCCATGACATGCAACACTCCACTTTGGCTCTTACCTAGCCGGTCAGAAAGTCCCTCTCTGATGATCAAGCGATTGGTCATGTCAAGCCCTAGCCCCTATATGATTGTCCCAAATGGAGGCACGTAGTCTAATGGTTAGAGTCGTAGGAAATGGACTCGTCAACGCGAGTTCAATTCCTGGACGAAGCTGTTGGCATTTCACATGGTGCTAATACCCTTGGGAAAGGTATGAATCCAATTCTCCCTCCAGCTATGGGTAAATAGCAGGGCAGACTGGACTCTTTAACCATGGCTAGGTAACCAGTCTAGGAGAAGGAAAACTCTGAATTCAAACCTGTTAAACTCCGCTTAAGAAATTTACCTTGTGTCACATCCTGCTCGTGCAGAGGGTTGGTAAATATATATATATGATCGTCCCAATCCTATTGCCCTTATGGCAAGCCCCAACTTTTTTAATCATATATAAGCTAGGAGGCTCTAGGCAGCCTTAATGATTATATATAATGTGTGTGTGTGTGTGTTGAACAGTGTATCCCCTAGGGACATGGGTAAGGGGTTATGGCTCTCCCCAGTTTCCTTAGTGGAACAGTTTCTGAATGACCTTTTGGTAGTGTTTGTATGTCAAGATACTATTTCTAGTAAACCCCTGGAGTTGAACCATTATTAGAGGGGTCTTTTTTTTTTCTTTTTTTAAATACAGACTGTGTTACTAGCCACCCTCCTCCCACCTCACCAATGTTGGGTGGTGTGGTGGGGGTGTGAGAGCTGGTTTAGTCACCAACTGCTAATTTTCTTTCTGTCAGAGTACCCCCCCCCCCCGATTTTCAATGGTTTCAACTCCCCTCCTATTTTTCTATAGCTGGGGGGGGGGGGAGTGGTTTCACACCTTACCCCAGGGGGGTCAATAGTGTGAGGTGACTTGAAAGCTGACCAGTCCAAACTTTCACTCTCTCTCTCTCTCCCCTCTCTCTCTTTCACTCTCTCCCCCTCTCTCTTTCACTCTCTCTCTCACCCCCCCCACTCTCATTTTTCTCCCCCCATCCTCCACAAGAGTAACTTCTTTATTTTCTTTTATTTGATTTTTTTCATTATTTAAAAACACACTCTTGTCCCAATACTAAATTCCGTAAAATACTCCATGACAAAACTACCATTTTAGAAAAACAAATATTTAAACAAAGACTTAAGATTTTAGAAGCCCTGCATATTAGATATAACAATCCTCAACTAAACAAAATAAACTTCGATAATAGTACTAATGTTCTAAAATACCTGTAATTACATTAATAATTTATACAATAATAATATTAACAATAATAATAATAGTGGAAACAATGATAATAACAACAACAATAATTAGAATAAAATAAAATAAACACAACCCTTATATAAATAGAATAGCAGAATGGAACAATCCATTGTTGTATGGATTATGAACTACCCCTGAAGATGGCCCACATAGGGCGGAAAGTACTCGGGAAATAAGTTATGGCAAATATATCAGCCGATTTTCACCAGATATAATTAGATCAATCCGGCAATTTGAAAGGACAAGAACAAGATTTGCAGACAAAAAATGGCTGCGTTGTTCAATAATATATATATATATGAAACCAACCAACCAACCATAATTTTCAAACTGATTTTGGCATAAAATGACCCAACAAGGGTTGACATGCCATAAAACCAACCAATTATAATTTTTCAAACTGATTTGGCATAAAATAACCCAACAAGGGTTGACATACCATAAAACCAACCAAGCATAATTTTCAAACTGATTTTGGTATAAAATAACCCAACAAGGGTTGACATGCCATAAAATCCAACCAAGAAGAGACATCAACTGATTTATAATCCCCAAATTGAAAATGTTTCCTCAATAAACAAAACTTTCAGGAAGTTCCTAATTATTTGACCCTTGAACTTCTAATTGAATTGATGGCAGGTGGGGGGGGGGGCGGCGGACCCTGGGCAATTTTTCTTTTTTTTTTTTTGATGAGTGTCATCGCCTCAGCTAAATAATGTCCCATTCCCATTTTTATTATAAAGAAAAAGGATATGCTACACAGAAAAAATATAAGAAAGAAAGAGAGAGAGTAGGGAAATATAGAGAGAGAGGGGGGGTGAGCGCTCAGAAGCTAATTGTTTCAATCAAACATGATGAAAAGAAAGAAAGAAAAAAGGCTGAACTTGCACAACGGTTGGAAAGTTAAAACTGAAAGTTTTTTGGTGGTCCCCATGACAGTTTAACTACAGTCTATAAGTGAACTTTTTGTGAATTGGGTTACGGTTTAGGGGTTTGGGGATTAAGGTTGTTTTTAATTACATATTGCTTTTTAAAAAAAAAAATTACTATAAATTTAATTAACCTTGAAATTAATTATTGAATCCAACGGTAGACACATTAGTCTCAGTTGTTTGTGTTAGTATTGCAATGTATAATTTCAATTAAACTTGCTTTAAAAAAATATTTTTCAACATTAAATGTATAGTTTTTTTTTTTTTTTTTTTAAGCAATATGTAATAAAAAAAAACACCCAATCCCTAAACCGTAACCCAATTCGCAAAAAGTTAATTCGTACACTGTAGTTAAACTGTCATGGGGGACCTCCAAAAACTTTCCATTTTAATTTTCCGACCATTGTGCAAGTTCAGCCAGAAAAAAATAATGAGAGAGTTAAATGAAGATTATTATACTTTTTACATATTGAACAAATAGCAATAGCTCTTAAAGTAAACATATCAAATGTAATAATTAAATTATCATACTGTGGTGTGTGTGTGTATATATATATATATATATATATATATATATATATATATAATAAGTATGAAAAGGTGGAATGAAAACATCACACAAGCTGTTAAAGAGAAAACAATTTATAATATAATCATAGCTGATACTGATCAATAATTCGATTTTACAAAAATCATCATCAGAGCTCATTTACTCCGTGGTGTTTGGGTCGGGGGAAAAATGTCAAATCAGTTCAAAAACAAAAAACCTTAATTTTGCAAAAAAGAACGAAAGTTGTTACATTATTCACCAATGTGGGCATTCGCGCCATATTTTTCTCGGTCATGCCGATATGTATACCTTTTTTGTCGGTCAACTCTCCATTGTAGTGGATTTTGAGATGTTGGCAACAAGACGAATTAACTTATTCGAAAGGGGATGGGTATTAAAAAATGTGACGGTTGGAATTCAAAAGATTTTTAGAAAAGGAATTTTTATGATTAATTATTTTTTATGTTCTGTATTTCATAAATGATTAATTATTTATTATATTTTGTTTTTTATATATAAAGTAAAAAAAAGTTATGGACGGAATTTGTTATTATTTTAGATAATTTTCATTCCACCTTTTCATACTCATACTGTGGATTCATTTCCTTTATTTTAACTTATATGTACAGGTCCTGCTAGTTGATTTATAATCCCAAAATTGGAGTGTTACCTGTTACAGGAAGTTCCGAATTATTCGACCCTTGAACTTCTAATTGAGTTGATAGCACGAGGCAATGTTGTTGGGATTTTTTTTTGGGGGGGGGGGTTCAGCCTGAAAATAATTCCAATTATCCTGCTTTAACAAAAATAAAAAAGACGTTAAAATAACAATTGCTGTGATGCAAGTTCAAACAAGATTGCTGAACTCACTTGGCAATAAAGAAAGATTTCGTAGATTTAAACATCCTGGGTATGATACTAAACTGTATCGGATGGTGAGGCTCCAGTCCTGGACCTGTGTGGTGTAACCCATCATTGCTATTACATCCAGAAGCACTCTGACCCAAAGTGGTAGTATCTGTTAGGGACTTATTTCTGGGTCAAATATGTGTGTTTGAAAATCATTTGTATAGGAATCATAGAGTAGTGATATATATATGTGTGTGTATGTGTGTATGTATATGTGTGTGTGTGTATGTATATATGTATGTATGTGTGAGTGTGTGTGTATATGTGTGTGTATGAAATAATTAATAGAATACAATGTGTACATGAACAAACTCCTGGATGAAACAAGTGTTGGTAATTCATTAAATTAATTTTATCCATTCAACATTTTCTTACCTTTATTTATTTATCCTTTCAACAAATTGTCAGATTCATTTCCACTTTTCAACTTACACACACACACACACACACACACATACACACACACACACATATATATATATATATATATATATATATATATATATTTCTGTATTTAAATAAGAGTGAACCATTTTCTATCATTAATGTACCACCTGTATCTTATTTATTTCATCCCATTGCTTAGTAACGAAAATCAACCATCGACTCGCCCCCTCCCCTTGCAAGTACATCTGCAATGATTGCAAACTCATTATCAAAAGATTCTGGTTTCTGGCCAAATGGTTTGCAGGAATTTTCAGTCGACAGCACCGACATCGACATCTCTTTATCAACTCAGAGAATCATGTTCGACTTCCTTTTTCCTCGGTTCCACCCACCACGAACCAAAAACGGTTAATCAGCGCTTAAAACATTTTCGGATTTTATCATACCTTCCTAGCTACAATTTTTGATAACGAAACAAATCCTCTGGCACAGACACAAATCCTGACCCCAGGATCTCTCGACCGAAATTGGCACTGCTTGTTTATAAATTTGATTTTGACTTTTTCTTTCTTTTTTCTTTCTCTTTTGTTTTATTTATTTATTTATTCTTTCTTTCTTTTCTTTTTTCTTTCTTCTTTCTTTTCTTTTTTCTTTCTTTTTTTTTTCTTTCTTTTTTTCTTTTTCTTTTTCTTTCTTTCTTTTTTCTTTCTTTTTTCTTTCTTTTTTTTTCTTTTCTTTCTTTCTTTTTTCTTTTTCTTCTTCTTCTTCTTTCTTTTCTTCTTTTTTTTTTTTTTTTTTCTTTCTTTTTTCTTTTTCTCTGAACGTTTGAGATGAGGTTTGATGATTAGTATTATCTGCGTTATTCGGACTATTGTCCTCATCTTCATTGTTATCTGTACAACATTTCGGAGCCGATGTACCCTCCGGCCTTCTTCAGGTATTTCTTGTCGGACTCGGAACCTCGGACTCTGGAACCTTCTTTTAATTATTGTCATTAAGTTTTCCTTAGTTTGGCACAAGGCTAGATTTATGAGGCACCCAGTGAGAAATTATCTCACTAAACGAGCTTAGTTCTTCAACCCTTACAATGGTGTTTCATTGTAGTGTAAATGTTAGCAAGCTAGTCTTGCAGATCCATTATTCATGAATAGTGAGTTTGATCTTTGCTAAATCACCATTCAGGGCTTAGATATTCCAATGCCCCCCCCCCCCAAGTGGACCTGGGAGTAATGACAATGAAGGGGTACTCTACACTCCCCAGAATTCCAGAAGTGGAACCTTAACATAGTTTAGCATCATACCCGGGACAAAAAGATCTTAGCCCTGAAGAGCATTAAGCGAAACTTTTAGTAGGTTCGTCTGACTCATTAGATTTATCTTTATTATTTGCTCTACTTAGGTATTGGGCACTTTTTACTTATTAGCTTTAGTCTCCTGGCGGTTTTGTATGAATATATATATCTTATATATATATATATATATGCATATAAATTGTTTTTTCTTTTGGCCAAAATATTGTACCAATAGATTATTTTTTGTTGGTACGATTATCTTGGTCTTTTCTTTTTTACAAACATTTTTTTTCTTCCCGGTTGATGTTTGGTAGTATATTTTTACAATCAAACTATTTGCTGTTTTTTTTCTCACCGCGAGGATATACCAACAAGTTTGGTATATTAAATTTAATATATATATAGATAGATAGATTCTATTAACAATGGAGATTCGCTTCCGGTTTTTGTTTGTAACAAAAATTACGTCACTGCTTACGTCACATGACCCAAAATCGTCATAACATAGAATAAATACACTCAAAATTTGAACATGCAACATTAGACAGTCCTCATTGTTTTTTAAAACAAGTTTTAATAAATACATGACTGGTATTATATATCTATATATAGTTTATTTTATTTTAATACATATTTAAAGTTTACATTTCAAATTGTTTTATTTTTTAATCCTTTAATGAATTTGATGATTTTACTTACTTAGGGTACAAACTCGCTGACATTGAATTTTTTACTCCCACCCCTTAGGCAATATATTTCAAAAATCTATTTTTACATCGCCCGGAGGGTGTTTTTTATTTTGTACTAGTGATATTAATATCTTATTATAATGGAGATTGTGTGTTTTTCTGTCTGTAACCGAAACTATATTCCTACTCAAGTTACAATTCTCTTAGTTATTGACATCACATTCTCCATGTGTTTTATTTTTATCTAAACCTCAATTATTAATAAAATTGTCTTACATTATTAATACTGTTAACTATGTCTACATACTGAGAACATGCAATTATATTTATATATACAACAAAATAGCGGTTTACAGTGTAAACGGGAAGGCTAATTTGCATATTAATATTAAAAAATCGAATTTAATAAATATCTGCTTAGTATTATTGATTTCTAACTGTTTGGTTTTATTTTAATGAATATAAACAAACATCTCGTCAATGAATCTTAAATGAAATCCATTAACAAGATAAAATAACTGTCATTTTATTCTTTACTTCCTCTTATAACTAAATACTTAAATTAGAAAAATAACAATGAAAGACGAGAGTGATGGAAGAGTAAGTTTCAGTTGTTCCATTTTTTATTATACTCCCTCTGTTTCAAATCTTTTATTATACTCCCTCTGTTTCAAATCTTTTTATCTGTATTCTTATTTAGTTTCATTAGCCTTTCTAATTTAATACAATATTTTATTACATTAAAACTTAAATACTTGCACCCGGAGGGTGCATATATTTGCTAGTGATATTAATAACTATTTAAACAATTCTAATTTATTAATATTGTAATTCTAATAACATTTCAATGAACGATCCAAACAATGTCTACAATTACAGATTGATTCAATCCTATTGTTCAAAAGATTTTTCTTATCCGGGAATTTAATTATAGCTAATTTTTCATCGCCCAGAGGGTGTTTTTTTATTTTGTACTAGTACACATGATATTATTTGTACTAGCAAATATATGCACCCTCCGGGTGCAAGTATTTAAGTTTTAATATAATAAAATATGTTAAATTAGAAAGGCTAATGAAACTGAATAAGAATTCAGATAAACAGATTTGAAACGGAGGGGGTATAATAAAAAGAACAACTGAAACTTACTCTTTCATCACTCTCGTTTTTCAATGCTAAATTTTCCTAATTTAACTATTTAGTTATAATAGGAAGTAAAGAATAAATTACAGTTATTTTTCTTGTTAATGATTTTTTTTAGATTCATTGAAGAGATTTTTTACTCATATTCATTAAATAAAACCAAACAATTAGAAATCAATAATACAAGCACATTTTATTAAAATCAGATTTTTTAATATAATATGCAAATTAGCTTTCCGTTTACACTGTAAACGGTATTTTGTTGTATATATAAATAATTGCATGTTCTTAGTATTTAGGTAGGCCAAGAGTATTAATAATGTAAACATTTTATTATAATTGAGGTTTAGATAGAAATAAATCATGGAGAATGTGACGTAAATAACTAAGAGAATTGTGACTTGAGTAGAATATAGTTTCGGTTACAGACAGACAAACACACAATCTCCATTATAATAAGATATCAAAATAACACCATGGAATTTCTATGCTTTATAGCTAGTTTTCATGGACCCAAGTGGACAGTCTGTTTTTTTCTTTTTTTTTTTTTTTTCTTTCTTTTTTTTTTTTTTTTTTTCTTTGACTTATGTAATTTTATTCATATAGGTGTCATAAAATCATGGCTTAAATATTCCATTGTTTTCTTTTTCATCACGGCCCCACCCCCCTTCTCAAACCCCATCCCGCGGAATCTTTTGTTCTGTCGAGATGCCTGGCTGTTTGTTTCTCATAAAAATTCTACAGATCCTTTGACCGTCTCCAGCGTAGGAAGAAGAAGAAAAAAAACCCAAAAACAAAAACTGTAGCTGACTAATCACCGTTGAGTGGTGTCCAGTGATCCCTTTGCTCGGATCGCACACGCTCATCCATCCGACTCTCTGCATAACTTTCGCCCCCCCCCTTTACTCCACCCCACCCCCTCTTTTTTTATCAAGTTTTTCATTCGTGCTTCCTGGCAACTAAATCCTCTGGATCTCTCTCTCTCTCTTTCTCTCTCTCTCTCTCTCTCTGAAGATTGAAAGGGATCAGATAATGGGATAAAAGTTGAATAACATTACCCCCCTCTTTCTTTCTTTCTCTCTCTCTCTCTCTCTCTGCTCTCTCTTCTCGTCTGTCTGTTTTGTTTTCTTTCTTTTCTGTCTCTCTTTTCTGTCTCTCTCTCTTTGTTCTTTCTTCTTAAGATCTATCCTTACTTTTCTCTCCTCTCTGCCTCTCTCTTTGTTTTTTCTCCTCTTTTTTCTCTCCTCCCTATTTTCTCTCTCTCTCTCTCTCTTCTCTGTCTCACCTCTCTTTTATCACTCTCTTTCTCTTTCTCTCCTCTCTCTCCTTCTCCCTCTCTCTCCTCTCCTTCCTCTGAAATTGAAAGGGATCAGATAATGGAAAAAGTTGAATAACATTATCCCCTCTTTTTTTCTTTCTTTCCTTCTCTCTCTCTCCCTCTCTCTCTCCTGTTTTGTTTCTTTCTTTTTCTGTCTCTCTCTCTGTCTGTTTTTCTGTCTTCTTCTTTTTTTTAAAGATCTATCTCTTTTCTTTTTTTTCTCTCTTTGCCCTCTCCTTTGTTTTCTTTCTCCTCTCTTTTTTCTCTCCTCCCTATTTTCACTCTCTCTCTCTCTCTCTCCTCTCTTTTTTCACTCTCTCTCTCTCTCTCTCTCTCTCTCTCTCTCTCTTCTCTCTCTCTCTCTCTCTCTCTCTTCTTCCTCTCTCTCTCTCTCTCTCTCTCTCTGAAGATTGAAAGGGATCAGATAATGGATAAAAGTTGAATAACATTATCCCCCCCGCCTCTTTTTCTTTCTTTCTTTCTTTTCTCTCTATCCTCCTCTCTTGTTTGTTTCTTTCTTTTTCTGTCTCTGTCTCTGTCTCTCTTTCTCTCTGTGTTTTTCTTTCTTTTTCTTTTTAAAGATCTATCTCTTTCTTTTTCTCTCTCTTTGCCCTCTCTTTTGTTTTCCTCTCCTCTTTTTCTTTCTCGCTCTTTTTCTTTTCTCCTCTCTTTTTTTCTTTCTCTCTTATCTCTCTTTTTTTCTCTTTCTTTCTCTCTCCTCTTCTCTCTCTTTTTCTTTCTTTCTTCTCTCTCTCTTACTCTCTCTCTTTTTCTTTCTTTCTCTCCTTACTCTCTTTTTCTTTCTTTCTCTCCCTTACTCTCTCTTTTCTTTTCCTTTTTTCTCTCTCCTCTCTCTCTTCTCTCTCTCTGTTTTGTTTCTTTTTCTGTCTCTCTTTCTGTCTCTCTTTCTCTCTTTGTTTTCTTTCTTCTTTCTTTTTAAAGATCTATCTCTTTCTTTTGCTCTCTCTTTGCTCTCTTCTTTCTTTTCTTTCTCCTCTCTTTTTTCTCTCCTCCCTATTTTCACTCTCTCTCTCTGTCTCACCTCTCTTTTATCACTCTCTCTCTCTCTCCCTTGTCTGTTTTTACACTCACTCTCTTTCTCTTCTCTCCGGCTCTTCCCTGTTCTCTCTTTCTCTCTGTATCTTTCTCTCTCTCTCTTCTCCGTTTTTCTCTCTCTTTGTCTCTGTCATCTGTTTTTTCTTTCTCTTCTCTCTCTCTCTCTTCTCCTCTTTCTCTCTTCTGTTTTCTGTCTCCTCTCTCTTTTCCATTCTCTTTTTTCTCCTTATGCCTTCTCTGTCTATTTCCTTCTTCTATTTGTCTCTCTCTCTCTCACCTGTATCTCTCCATCTCTCTTCATCTTTCCTCATCTCTCTCTGTATCTCTGTTCTCTTTCTCCTCTATTTCTCTGTTCTCTGTTCTCTCTCTCTCTCTCTGTCTCTCTTTTCTCCTCTCTCCTTCTC
>CM042182.1:7281788-7284288 GCA_023376005.1 Doryteuthis pealeii
ATTAGGTCTCATCGGCAATAGGTCGAAATGTACATTCAGGGATTGACATTTTCTCGATCTGTTTAGCCTTACATTTGAACATATATGCCCACCTAAATTCATTAATTATTGACTAATTAATTTTCAAGAGTTAGGTATGACTTCAATTAAGCACATATCCTCCAAAAATTGTCGGCTAAAAGCCATATCAAATAAACACAGTGTTTATTTACGTACTTTCATATATATATATATATATATAATATATATATATATCAACCCCTCTGCACGTGCAACACAAGGTCAATTTCTTGGCTCTACTCCACTTAAAATTGAAAGAAACCTACAAAAAAATCTTTAGCATCCTGTTATCATTAGTAGTGTTCCTTTTCAAAATGTACTGATGTCGTAAGTAAATGGGGGAAAAAAATTAAAATGCTTCCGTTTTGAATTTAAATTATTTTCTGCTTCTCTCTCGATTAGCCCAGATTAAAATCAAGCACTGATGATGATTTTTTTATAAATCGAAATAGTTCAATATTACCAATGAAAATGATATAAAATATTTTCATTTTAACAGCATTGTGTGTTTTCATATCCTTATATATATATATATATATATATATATATATGTATGTTCCAAAAATGATTAAAAAAATATTCTTTTTTCGAACATTTTTAAAATTCTGTTTTGTCTCCAACAGATTTTTCTCTACTCAAAAAATAAAAAAATTCACTCTGATGAAGATCGTAAAAAAATCTCTCTGTGTACAGAATATTTTTACATTTTTCCTATTATTATTATTATTATTATTATTATTATTATTTCAATTTCATCTAATTATTTTAATAATAATAATAATAATAATAGCGTAATCCATATACATTTTGATAAACGGACCGAAACACATGTGTAAGTGATATCGATTAAAGTGATATCGATTAAATTCATTTTTATCCATCTACATTTCTTTTCTTTACTCATTTTTTCCTCATATATATATATATATGTATTTAATATTCCAAGCGTGTTGGTAAATCCTTGCGGTGAGAAAAAACCCAGCAAATAGTTTGATTGTAAAAATATACTACCAAACATCAACCAGGGAGAAAAAAATTTTTGAAAAAAAGAAAAGACCAAGATAGTTGTACCAACAAAAAATAATCTATTGGTACAATATTTGGCCAAAAGAAAAAACAATTTATATGTATATATATGTATATAAGATATATATATATTCATATAACTGCTAGGAGAATAGCTAATAAGTAAAAAGTGCTCAATACCTAAGTAGAGCAAATAATAAAATAGAAAAATAAATATAAAATAAAATATTTAAAAAAAAAAAAAAAAATTTTTTTTAATATATAAATTAAATATCTATTAAACAATAGATTTATAGTGTTCTGTGTTTTTTTTGTTCGTTTTTATTGGTCCGTCTGGTTCAGCTAATTTAAATGACTACTGTGGTTAGTACTATTTAAATCGTCTTGCTACTTGTCTCTGTAGTCTGATCTTAGCCCTGAAGAGCATTAAGCGAAACTAATAGTAGGTTCATCTGACCCATTAGATTTATCTTATATATATATATATATATATATATATATATATATATGAATTTAAATCATTAGCAACGAGGTTATACTTTTAAAATAGTAGGGCAGACTATTAAAAAAAAATCCTTAGCATTCTATTATTACTAGTGTTCCTTTTCAAATCTCTGAATTAAAACCAGCTGTACTCCACTTAAAATTGAAAGAAACCTTTAAAAAAAAATCTTTAGCATTCTATTATCATTAGTAGTGTTCCTTTTCTATGATTTTTGAATATTATTTATAAAAAGAAAAAAAAAACCTCTATTACAGCACATATATATTTACCAAACCCTCCGCACAAGATGCGACAAAAGGGTCAATTTCTTAAGCAGACTTTAACAGGTTTGAATTCAGAATTTACCTTCTACCTATCCAGGGTTAAAGAGCCAAGTCTGCCCTACTATTTACCCATAGCTGGAGGGAGAACTGGATGCATACCTTTCCTAAGTGTAAAAGCACTATGTGAAATGCAAACACTCATACAGGATTTGAACTCTGATCGACAATTCCTTTTGTTAATTAACAAACTTTCTGGATCACCTGACCGTGTCCATTGAATATTGGGGTCATCTAAGGACATTTTATCCACAACATTGTAAACCCAATTTACCTATCTAATTGAGGCCAATCATCATATTGTAATTTTTGCTTTTCTCTCTTTATCGCTCTCTCTCTGTCACACACACTTTCTCTCTCTCTCTCTCTTTCTCACTTTCTCACTTTCTCTCTCTCTCTCTCTCTTTCTCTCTCTCTCTCTCTCTCACACACTTTCTCTCTCTCACTTTCTCATACTTTCTCTCTTTCTCTCGCTCTCTTTCTCACTTTCTCATACTTTCTCACTCTCTCTCTCTCACATACTTATCACTCTCTCTCTCTCTCTCTCACATACTCTCACTCTCTCTCTCTCTCTCTACTTTCTCACTCT
>CM042182.1:7286788-7295073 GCA_023376005.1 Doryteuthis pealeii
TCTAATAGCCCACTTAAATTTTTAGTGTTTAATTCGGTTGGACTCAAATTCTTCCACAGACAGGTAGATGGTGGCTCTCCAGCCAGGTCTCTTACATGCTACAATCAAGTTCTTGATTCTCCCATCTGATGAGACTGGATTTTGGGGAGCTATATTAAATCAACTTAGATTTATATAGGCCCCATTTTTGGTTGAAATAAATTTATTATGGAATTACAGTGTTGAGTTTTTCCTTCGTTTCTAAGATAAATATTGCTCTGTATATAATCTAAAAAGTTTATTATACATTGAGCTCTCTGTAGTGATTTAAAGATTCACTGTATTTATACATACTGGATCATACAATAATAATACAGTGTATCTTAGAAATCACATATAGAATCATCCCTTACTACCAAGTTTTGGATACCTCACACACACACACACGCACACACACAAACACACACACATATATATATATATATATATATATATATATATGAATGAATGAATGGGGGACGTTTTTTAGTTGCTAGTTATTATAATTATTGTAACTTTTTTTTTCTATGAATGATTTTATATAGAAACCAATTAAAATATAATTAAGATAAGTGTAATCTTTGAATACGTTCTTATTTAATTTCGTTTGTATTAAATTCAATCCTATGAATGATTTTATATAGAAACCAAATAAGATATAAAATAAATGTAATCTTTTTTTTTATGTGTTCTTATTTAATTTCATTAGTATTTCTAAATTGATATATTACATTACACTAAAATATTATTACTACTGCTATTATTATTATTATTATTATTATAACCTTATAATATTCATTCTTGTTTGATTACATTAAAATATAATTAAAATAAATGTAATCTTTTTTATGTGTTCTTATTTAATTTCAATAGTATTTCTAAATTAATATATTACATTTAAACTTAAATACTTATCAAAACCAATTAGAATATAATCAAGATAAATGTAATCTTTTTTTATGTGTTCTTATTTAATTTTGTTTGTATTGAAATCAGTCCTATGAATGATTTTATATAGAAACCAATTTAAAATAAAAAAATTTATGTGTTCTTATTTAATTTCATTCTTACTAGTAATTATTATATATTATTATTATTATTATTATTATTATTATTATATTATCTTTTAATGTGTTCTTATTTGATTTCATTCGTATTAAATTCAATCCTATGAATGATTTTATATAGAAACCAATTAAAATTAGAAAAATTTTTTATGTGTTCTTATTTAATTTCATTCGTATTTCTAAATTAATATATTATATTACATTAAAACTTGAATAATTGCTAGTTGTTGTTGTTATTATTATTATTATTATTATTATTATAACTTTTTTTTTCTTTTTGTTTTTTTAGTTTATTGCTGACTGTTCATTGGATCCAACCGAAATGGATTAGCGACAATATGGATCAGATAAATGGATTGCAACGTACTGAATGCCTTGCGTGTCGATCCTTCCGCGAAAAGTCACAATGATCCAGAAATTACTCATCCGAACAAGGACACCCCCATCGCCAAGAACAACAACGCAAACAACAATCTCAACAAGACCGACTCGGTCGGAAACGGTAGATCCAGAGAGCAAAGATCCAAGATCCAAAACGATTTCCCATGCAATCCTGGACTAATGAGTCAAGCTGGATTTGAAAAACTAACAACCAGTAGTAGCAGCGGCAGCAGCAGCACAACTCGAAAGCCCGAGACAGTAATAACAGTGACTTCAGTCCCCGTTTGCACCACGGCGTTGAGCACGATTGAGTCACAATCATCTAAGAGAGCTTCTTCTATTTCTGAGCCTGCCGTAACAACCACAACGGCTCATCACCCTTGCATAACTGTTACTACCACTACTACGACAAACACTGCTAGCTCGTCGACCAGACTCGTTTCGGAAGCTTCTCGTAACAGCAGCAGCTGCGGTAGTAGTAGTAATAATAATAATAATAATAATATCAATAACAATAATAAAAAAAACAAAAATAATTCCCGTCATACAGAGAGTGACAATACTCAGTTGCAACAGTCGGGTTTCATAGCCGTCACAACGACACCAGACGCAGGGTGCAACAAAGCCAAACCGGAGGTACCACCAACTGGAACCGATTCCTCAGGTGTAAACCCCTCGGACGATAGCCGCGGCCAGGACAGTCACCCCCTGACCAAAAAAGCCTGCGACGAAGAAGCGGGAAAAAAACAAGCTGAAAACGACGCAGCTGTTGGGAAAGAAAAACAGATAACAGAGCAGGACTTGAACTCTGTGGTCATTGCTCCTCCACAGGAATCGTCATCGACCTCAAATTTTGGTAGTTCGGTCACTCCCTCGCCTGTAGCACTGGCGGTGGCACCTATAACCCCCAGAACGACGGAAGGCAACTATTCAGCTAGCAGTAAGACCAGGCATGCAGAAATCACATCTGTCTGTTCAGGCAACGAAAGCCAGACTGCCACCACTCCTGTTTCGGAAGCTGCTAGATCTACTACAACTGATACTAGTACCTCCGTTGATTCTACTACTAGTGGTGCTACAACTACCGCTACTGATAGAGGGAATGAGAGACCCGCTAACTATGCTAGTGGAGGTGGTGATAGTCGAGACCCTAGCACTGAATCGTTTTGTGAGGCGAAACAAAAGGGCTGTGCTCAGTATGGGGCGAGTGCTAGTCTAAGAGGACCTCTGTCGTCCTCATCGTCCACTGTAGCAGGCCAGCTCAGTAGTGTGAATAGAGAGAACATTTCTATCTCAAATCCTAAAGAAAAACAACAACAACAACAGCAGCAGGAGCAGCTGCCCATGAACAAAAGCAGGGAGGAGGAGGAAGGGGCGGCTACAGAGGAGAAGAAAGGGAACAAGGAAGTATTATACAGCAATACAACACCCTCCTCCCCTCCATCCTCTTTATCTCTACTCCCACTACCACTACCACAAGGAGGTGAGCTTAACCAGCCTGCTGCTGCTGCTACTATTACTACTACTACTACTTCTACTACAACAACAACACCTACTACTGGATCTGCTGTTAGCATCCATCGTAAAACTGATGACAGCAGCCCCTCTCCGAGAACCAAACTAGTAAGTCATCCGAAGTCTGGTCCTGTCGTTCCATATACTAACTCACCGTCTTCTTCTATACCAAGCACAACCAACACTGCCTCTTCTACTCTTACAGCACCGTCGTCATCAACAACAACAACAACATTATCGTCTTCGTCGTTCTCTTTGTTGGTCGGTTGCAACAAACAGCCGCTGAGCCTGACGGTTACATCAGCAAAGGATGGCTGCGTTAGTTACACAGAAACTTCGCCCGCAGAGAGCTCAGTACAGAGCCGCAATACCACGACTACAACTACTGCTGCTAACTGTAGGAACGCTTTAATAGTACAAGAGCGAAAGGCTGATAGTTTGGCCAGCACTATGTGTGGACCGAGCGAGGATAAGATTATGCACAATTCTTCTGGCGAGACGAGCGGGTCAACTACAAACACGGATTGTACCAAAGAAAAAACCACTCGGAATCTTCAAGCTACCACGACGACGACAACTACTGCTAAGTCCCCTGTCTCACCTGTAACAGGACAAACACTTCTTTCTTTGTCTCCGAACTTTACAGTAACCACTGCAGCTACTCCGATAGTGATACCTACAATACTTAGTCTCAATTCCTTGAACAGTACGACTTTTGCAAAAAAACTTATGGCTCCTAACGCGGATTCTACCCCGAAAGAAGAAGAGATGGCCGTAGCTGCTCTTTCAAATGAAACCCCCCCTCTTGTAACCAGTTCCCTTCGATCGCTCCATGAATCATCACCATCATCATTATTATCATCGTCATCATCATCCACATTATTACCATCATCCCATGCACCCTCCACATCCCCACCACTTACATCCGTAACAGCGGATAAAAAACACAAAATTAAGGACAGCATCTCGGCCGCACTGGACAATCCGTTAAAGAGGTCCTGCACGGCTACTGGTACCAAAAACCCTACAAGAACAGCAGCTGCTAACAAGGCGGTGGCCCCTACTGAGGGATCAGCCGCCAGCGGCAATAGTAGTATTCACAGCGGGTCTGATGACAGTGCTAGCATCCAGTCTTCCCCAAAACTTGGCGTCGACTCTCCAGATTCATTTGTGGCGCTTCCCCAGACGGGTTTCGAGAGCAGTGAATTCGAGGAAAATACTGAGGACAGCAACAGTAACATCAGCGGTGGTGTTGGTGGTGTTGCTGGCCACCACTCGGGCCTGAATTCAGCGTACAAGCTCGACGCGAATAAAGACTCAGACCGTGCCTTTGACAATAACATCTCGGACCTGTTGGAACGGCAACGCGAAAGCCTCGTTTCCGAGGCCACTTGTGATATGGAGTACTACAACTTAAAATCGTCAAAGAACGCGTACTACAATGACGACGCTAACAGCCCCTCATCCAAAGATTTTCACTTCAGCAGAGTCTACCGAAACATCTACGATTCGTACGACTGCACGTTTTCCGTTAAGAACAAAGAACTTGACCATCTCTTGCAGACCTCTAGGAACAAGATGTGCAGTACGAGCAGCGGATTTGTCAACGACCTGCTACGTTGCACGACAGCAATCGCTGATGACCACTCGTATTGTTGGTCCGTGTCGAAAACTCCAGAGTCGGAGTCGTTACTTAGAGACGCGCATCCGTGTGACGATGAAATATCAGACTCGAGTTCTTTGGACGACATCCCCGATCAGCAAGAAAGCCTCTCGTTCCTCGCACAATACACGTTCTCGAAAACCTCAAAGTCGAAGGTACAGAACCAGAGGAATAAATTAAGCTCGGCCGGTTCTCATAAGAATAGTGGGACCAGCTTTTCTTCTGGACATGACCACTGTTTTGACCAAAAATCGGACGATGACCACAAAGTAAACGGATTGCTGACCCCGGTCAAGTACACCGACAGTAATTCCGTTTCCCTTACTTCGCCGAAAGTGACCCCTTTAAAGGGTTTAGGGGGCAGAGGGAGTTTGCAAGCTTCTCCGAAAGTCGGCTGCTTCCGGATCGGCACTTTCGCATCTATATCCAACCTGGACTGGGACGAGAACTCCGACACGTCGTCGTCCGTCGGGAGTCTATCGCTGTCCGACAAACCGCGGGAGAAGTTCACCTATTGTCGGAAAGTGGACTTTGCGGACAAGCCGGACGTTCCGAAGAGCCTGACGTCCCTTGGGGAGCAGCACTATAAGAAGGGCGATCCGGGATCGGGATCCAGAACCGGCAGGCGGCACCACGCGGCGGATGCCAACGCCAGAATGGCTCACATTCTACACGATCACGACTACTGCATCAGGACGACTATTTCACCAATGAAGAGCGAGCTTGCCAAAGAGCTTTTGTCTGGGTCGAAACACGCCAGCTGCTCGTCTAAATTTTCAACCGCCAATTCTTCCAAAGGTTCGAACTCTTCGTCAAACTCCTTAATATCTTTTTCTTCCTCCTCCTCTTCGTCCTCGTCCCCCCTTTCCGTTTCCTACACTGGCATTACCCCCCTCACGGCCCCACCTTCAAGCACAGACGTCAAGTGTATGCGTAAAGGCCGCAATAATTCTGCTACCAAATTAACGGACGGTAGCGACCAGTTGCAGGAATCTCTGTTGTCGGAGAAAGCAGACGATTCTTCTAAAGTCTCTGATCCTAACTGTGATGCCGCGCGGTCGAACGAGTCCAAGCTAAAAATAACCGGGAGCTTCCAGAATGATTACGTCTATTTCCTGAATAAAACTACGCGGAGTCGTAGGAGATTCAGCCATGAGATTCTCCCGGATAAAAATCTCCAATCCAGGAGCTACTCGGACATTGTCATTCCTCACCTCACCGATGCCGACATTGAGGCTTTGAAAAACAAACGAAGCCACAACAACAACCAAGCTGCGGATGTACCCGTGTGGAAGAGTTCCCAGGATCCACCCGGTGAGCTAGAGGCTGATAACCGGCTTATTAACACGGTTCTCAGCATGGAAACCCTGTGTCCTGATCCTGCATCGGAGCATGTGCTACCGGATATGATCGACAGCGCTGTGGTTCCCGATAACCCGGAGCAGTATCTGACCCCTGAGCAAATGGACATTATCTACAATGCCGTAAAAGAAGTTCAGATTACGAATTTCAAAGAACTAAGTCCTGCTTCCATGCTGAACGAAGACCAAATAAGTCCATGCCTGGCCAATGTCAGCGACCACAAAAACTCTACGGACAGTGTCGTCTCCACTATTGGCACATCGCAAACGTCGGACATCCTTGCTACCCAATGGTCAGGATGCAACTCTGCTACCGATGAACTTACCAAGTCCGAGGTACTCACAACCGACAACAACCTGCTCGATTTAGAGTACATACCGATGAACGTTATGAATCGAATAATAGACACGAGTAGTGATAAGTTTAAAGCTGCCCATCTCAGCTGCACCCCAGGCGCCGATTTGCCACCGTCAGACCTGAATGCCTTGTGCGCCAACAATTCCAACTCCGGTCTGACCGATGTCCACATGTCGTCCCTCGAGAAGTTTGACCTCCTGAATTTAAAGTCGGACCTGTTTCCAGAGCCCGCGGTCACTGACACATCCATTTCGGAGGGCAATGCCCCCTGGATTGTCACGGTCACCATGTTCTGGAACGATTTACCGGCAATTATGATCGACAACCAGCCGTACATACGTCTGGTCGACATCCACAAACAGATCCTTCCGGCGAAGGATACCGGAATCCTGAAAAAACGATGCCAGCTCTTAGGGCTCGAGGTGCAAAACTGCACCGAGTTTCAGCGGTACTTTCTCGTCCAGTACGGACGCGCGTATAACTCCAAGAGCACCTTGGTCATCTCCAAGGATGACGCCAAGTTACTGATCGGATATTACGTCAATCCACCCACCCGGATACCAAAGGGCGAAGGATGCGAGGACGAACCCGCAAGCCCCGGAAAACGGATTACCAAGACGAACGGATCCCTGGAAGGGAGGATTAAAAAGCATGGACGGCTCATGGGATCCCGGAAGCAGTCCATGCATAAGATCCGGAATCCGGACTGTCAGATGAATAAAGACAAGTAAGTCCTTTCCTTTTGTTTTGTTTTGTTCTCTCACTGGTTTAATTTTAGGTCTGCAAAGATATACGTAGAGAGGGTGAAAGTAATATGCAGAATATAAGTGAGGGGATGGATCAGGTTTTGACTTAATTGCTAATTACGACTAATTAGAACCAATTACTTGTACTCCACAAGTATTGAGTGCTTGTTCTCGTCTAATCATGGCAAGCCCCAACCCCTTTTTATCATATGGGTGCTAGAAGGCAGTGGCTGAGGGTCTACATGTCCTGGGGATGACGTTAAACTCTATCTGATCGTGAGGTTCCAGTTATGGAGGTTTGGGGAATGTGGAGCACCCCTTCATCACCATTGCTCCCTGGTCCACTCTGACCCGGAGTGGTAGTACCTGTTAGGGTCCCATCTATGGGTTAAATAGAAAAACATGAGTTGATAAATAAAATTGTATTATCCATTAAGAACTGATTTATTTCACAACTTTGTTGGCATTAAATGATCCACTGAGGTTGATATGCCGTAAAAAAACCAAACCAAACTAAACTAGGTAAATGATGGCCGAACTGCTGCAATAAAAAAAAAAATGCCCCATGTGTCTATATTTTTATTTTTTGTCTGTAACACTATTTACCAATACATAAAGAATGACTCCCTCTCCTCCATTTGGCCCTTACTTAGCAACCCCTTTATCCTCATTGCTCCCAGGTCCACTCTGACCCAGAGTGGTAGTACCTGTTAGGGTCCCATCTATAGGTTAAATAAAAAAATAATGTTTAAAACAAAATGAGTACCCATCACTAATGAATAAAACAAAAACGTCTTTATAGCAAGCCCCAACCCTTTTTATCATATAGGTGCTAGAAGGCGGTGGCTGAGGGTCTACATATCCTGTGAATGACGTTAAACTCTATCTGATGGTGAGGTTCCAGTTTTGGAGGTTTGGGGAATGTGGAGTACCCCTTCATCACCATTGCTCCCTGGTTTACTCTGACCTGGAGTGGTAGTACCTGTTAGGGTCCCATCTATAGGTTAACTAGAAAAATGTATTTATAAAAAAAATTGTGTATCCATTAAGAATGACTTTATTTCAAAACTTAATCGGCATTAAATGACCCACTGAGGTTGATATGCCATAAAACAAACCAAAGCAAACCAAACAAATTACATATTTAGAAAGATTATTTTCTTTTCTACTCTTCTT
>CM042182.1:7295173-7305173 GCA_023376005.1 Doryteuthis pealeii
CGAGAGAGATGGAATTTATAATTAATACAGTATCTGTCCATAATGATTGTGACATTAGTGTATAAAATCTATATGTTGATGTATCAACTATTATGGGACAATATATTAAAATACTGGCATCTGTCCCATAATGATTGTGACATTTAGTGTATAAAATCTATATGCTGATGTATCAACTATTATGGGACATATATATTAAAATACTGCATCTGTCCCATAATGATTGTGACATTTAGTGTATAAAATCTATATGTTGATGTATCAACTATTATGGGACATATATATATTAAAATACTGTATCTGTCCCATAATGATTGTGACATTTAGTGTATAAAATCTATATGCTGATGTATCAACTATTATGGGACATATATATTAAAATACTGCATCTGTCCCATAATGATTGTGACATTTAGTGTATAAAATCTATATGTTGATGTATCAACTATTATGGGACATATATATTAAAATACTGTATCTGTCCCATAATGATTGTGACATTTAGTGTATAAAATCTATATGTTGTTGTATCAACTATTATGGGACATATATATTAAAATACTGCATCTGTCCCATAATGATTGTGACATTTAGTGTATAAAATCTATTTGCTGATGTATCAACTATTATGGGACATATATATTAAAATACTGTATCTGTCCCATAATGATTGTGACATTTAGTGTATAAAATCTATATGTTGATGTATCAACTATTATGGGACATATATATTAAAATACTGTATCTGTCCCATAATGATTGTGACATTTAGTGTATAAAATCTATATGTTGATGTATCAACTATTATGGGACATATATATTAAAATACTGCATCTGTCCCATAATGATTGTGACATTTAGTGTATAAAATCTATATGCTGATGTATCAACTATTATGGGACATATATATTAAAATACTGTATCTGTCCATAATGATTGTGACATTTAGTGTATAAAATCTATATGTTGATGTATCAACTATTATGGGACATATATATTAAAATACTGCATCTGTCCCATAATGATTGTGACATTTAGTGTATAAAATCTATATGCTGATGTATCAACTATTATGGGACATATATATATTAAAATACTGATCTGTCCCATAATGATTGTGACATTTAGTGTATAAAATCTATATGCTGATGTATCAACTATTATGGGACATATATATTAAAATACTGTATCTGTCCCATAATGATTGTGACATTTAGTGTATAAATCTATATGGTATCAACTATTATGGACATATATATTAAAATACTGTATCTGTCCCATAATGATTGTGACATTTAGTGTATAAAATCTATATGTTGATGTATCAACTATTATGGACATATATATTAAAATACTGTATCTGTCCCATAATGATTGTGACATTTAGTGTATAAAATCTATTTGCTGATGTATCAACTATTATGGGACATATATATTAAAATACTGTATCTGTCCCATAATGATTGTGACATTTAGTGTATAAATCTATATGTTGATGTATCAACTATTATGGGACATATATATTAAAATACTGTATCTGTCCCATAATGATTGTGACATTTAGTGTATAAAATCTATATGTTGATGTATCAACTATTATGGGACATATTAAAATACTGTATCTGTCCCATAATGATTGTGACATTTAGTGTATAAAATCTATATGTTGATGTATCAACTATTATGGGACATATATATTAAAATACTGTATCTGTCCCATAATGATTGTGACATTTAGTGTATAAAAATATATGTTGATGTATCAACTATTATGGGACATATATATTAAAATACTGTATCTGTCCCATAATGATTGTGACATTTAGTGTATAAAATCTATTGCTGATGTATCAACTATTATGGGACATATATATTAAAATACTGCATCTGTCCCATAATGATTGTGACATTTAGTGTATAAAATCTATATGCTGATGTATCAACTATTATGGACATATATATATTAAAATACTGTATCTGTCCCATAATGATTGTGACATTTAGTGTATAAAATCTATGATGTATCAACTATTATGGGACATATATATTAAAATACTGTATCTGTCCCATAATGATTGTGACATTAGTGTATAAAAATATATGTTGTTGTATCAACTATTATGGGACATATATATTAAAATACTGTATCTGTCCCATAATGATTGTGACATTTAGTGTATTTGATGTATTATGGGACATATATATAAAATACTGTATCTGTCCATAATGATGTGACATTTAGTGTATAAATCTATATGCTGATGTATCAACTATTATGGGACATATATATTAAAATACTGTATCTGTCCCATAATGATTGTGACATTTAGTGTATAAAATCTATTTGCTGATGTATCAACTATTATGGGACATATATATTAAAATACTGCATCTGTCCATAATGATTGTGACATTTAGTGTATAAAATCTATTTGCTGATGTATCAACTATTATGGGACATATATATTAAAATACGGCATCTGTCCCATAATGATTGTGACATTTAGTGTATAAAATCTATATGCTGATGTATCAACTATTATGGGACATATATATTAAAATACTGCATCTGTCCCATAATGATTGTGACATTTAGTGTATAAAATCTATATGCTGATGTATCAACTATTATGGGACATATATATTAAAATACTGTATCTGTCCCATAATGATTGTGACATTTAGTGTATAAAATCTATATGCTGATGTATCAACTATTATGGGACATATATATTAAAATACTGTATCTGTCCCATAATGATTGTGACATTTAGTGTATAAAATCTATTTGCTGATGTATCAACTATTATGGGACAGATATATTAAAATACTGCATCTGTCCCATAATGATTGTGACATTTAGTGTATAAAATCTATATGCTGATGTATCAACTATTATGGGACATATATATTAAAATACTGCATCTGTCCCATAATGATTGTGACATTTAGTGTATAAAATCTATTTGCTGATGTATTAACTATTATGGGACAGATCAAAACACTCTGTCCCAAAATGATTATAACTTTTAGTGTATTGAATCTACATAAAAACTAGCAGCGGCTACCCGGCATCACCTGGGTAGAGAGGGATTTTTTAAGTTAGTCCCACAGATCCATTATTACTGAATCGTGAGTTGAATCCTCGTGGGATGCCCCATTTAAATCCCTATGTAAAAAAAAAATCGACCTTGCATTGATCCAGCTACTCTGAAAAGAAATGTTAATGTCTACTATCTAAAATATTAAAGGAAAAAAAATCCATGCTGTTATCATTTAAATTTTATTTTTTAATTATCTTCACGAATATAAATCAAATCTATTATTTATGCTCAAAAACCAAGCCCTGGTGATATTTAATATGTATATATATTTACTTTGTAGTTAATTGTTTTATTTTCGAAGTTTCCCCCAGACATACAGACACACAACTGCCCTTTATATATGTATAGATAGAAGGACATACATACACACAACTGTGTATGTAATTTTGTAGAGGTTGAATTTTGAAGGTTTTTTCCAAAAATTGTCGTTCGACCGATAAAATAGATGAATAATAATTTTGAAAGTTGGAAATGGCAAAATAATGGGAATAGTCAAAACAAAACATTGCAATTCAACAATAATGGATCTGCGTGACTATCTCTCTCCACCATACCTCTACCCAGGCGACGCCGGGTAGCCACTTCTAGTGGAAAAATAATGGAAAAAGTCAAAATAAAAAAAAATTTGGCTTCGGAAAATTTGGATGTAAGGATTTTGAAATCAGAAATCAATAGACTATCTATATATATATATATATATATATATATATATATATATTTACCAACCACTCCGCACGAGCAGGATGTGACACAAGGTCAATTTCTTAATCAGAGTTTAACAGGTTTGAATTCAGAGTTTTCATTCTAGACCGGTTGCCTAACCAAGGTTAAAGAGCCCGTCTACCCTACTATTTATCCATAGCTGGAGGGAGAGTCGGATTCATACCTTTCCCAAGGGTATTAGCGCTAAGTGAAATGCAATTATCACATCCAGGATTTGAGCGATGAGTCCATTTCCCATGACTTTAACCATTACACCACGCGCTTCCATTTGTGTATATATATATATATATATATATATGTGTGTGTGTGTGTATTTGTATGTGTATATGTGTATATATATATATGTGTGTGTGTATGTAGATATATATATATATATATATATATATAGGTCTGTGTGTGTTTGCATGTACAAAAGATGTATGGGTATGCATAAGCGATGTGTGTATGTGTGTGTACAAAAGATACGTATATGTGTGTGTATATACATATGTCTGTGTATATATACAAAATAATTGTATGCAAATATGTGAGTATACATGTGTGTGTACAAAATATATATATATATATATATATGTGTGTGTGTGTGTGTGTGTGTGTGTGTGAGTGTGTGTGTATACAAATGCTTTCAGTTTTTAGTCCGAAGACGGTTTTATTATTTCAGTATTTATCATTATTATATGCTTTGGTATTAACTCTTTGCCAACCAAATTTCCCACCCTCCAACGGCCGTACCAAATTTTCTTGATATTTATTTTTACAAGCATGATGGTTTCTTTTAGCAAAAGATTCAAGGACCAGTCTCTGCGTTCGTTCACAGACAAACCAAAAGATGGCTGGTGTGTTCACATGGTGATTTTTTAATTTTTTTTATGTAAACAAGTGACATATGTGAGAGCCGCTGCCTGTAGTTTACGGTAGGATCGCAATCGTGGGAGAGCAGCTGTGAGCGGTTTAAGTAGGCAAAGAGTTAATAAGAATTGGGAGTGTGACTACTATGGATTTTATTGAAGGAAATGGACACAACTCCTTCGACCCCATTTCACTTCGCACCAAATGTCCTTGGGAAAGGCAAAAATTCATCTCTTCTCCAACCACCCCTCCCCCGTAAAAGTATTATGGGTAAAAGTGAGTTCTTTAGTCTTGGTTAGGCAAAAGTAGGAATATTTACTAGAAACCATATAATTGTATATACATTATTTGTATTAGATAGGAATACTTGAAACCATATAATTGTGTATAAATTATTTGTATTAGATAAGAATAATTGAACCCATAAAACTGTGTATAAATTATTAGTATTAGATAGGAATACTGGTATTTACATGTACCCCACATGTACACGATATGGCACAAGGCCGTTTTATGTGGGCACCACCCACAAGCCGAGACTCATGGGGTGGTAGGAGAAAAATTGCGTCGATCCGAGCTTAGCCTCTAAGTGCAATGAGGCAAGCATCTGGGATCGACGCTATTAATTTTAGCAGTTCACCAGACACCCGTCCCGAAGGACAGGTGTGGGTGGGACTACTGGTATTTACATGTACCCCACGTGTACACGATATGGCACAAGGCCGTTTTATGTGGGCACCACCCACAAGCCGAGACTCATGGGAATACTTGAAACCATATAATTGTGTATAAATTATTTGTATTAGATAAGAATAATTGAACCCATAAAACTGTGTATAAATTATTTGTATTGGATAGGAATACTTGAAACCATATAATTTGATTTTAGATAATTTCTGAAAATCTGAAGTTGTTGCTAGTAATTGTTCATTCAGACTTTCAGAAATCTTCTAACGAACAGATTTTTATCTCGAAATATTAAGAATAAATTACAGGTTAACAAGCAACACCATAGTTACCTTATTTTACTTTCCGCTTGCATTGTGATAGCCTTCAAAACCAACCTCCAAACCAATATAAACCCAATGCTTTAAGCAAATTATAAAACACTTTTAAATAGTTATGATTATAATCGAATATTAAAAAATGATTGAAATTTCGGTGTTAAATAAAGGGTTGATATGCCATTAGATAAACTGAATGAAATCTGCTCCCCTTTTTCAGTTGGGTATCTTTGCCTCTTCCGAGTATTTCCCCCTTCACCCCCCATTGACTTGCAACCCCCCCCCAGAACCTCCCCCCGCCCCTATTGGAATGTCAAACACACTTCACCTTGCCCTTGGAATATGTACCCCTTTATTTGTCTTCTTCAAAAGTCAATTTTAGGTTCAAAGAAATCCACTGTTTGTTTTTTTTGTTTTTTTTTTTGGGGGGGGGCAATTGATGTCTGTCTGTCTGTCTGTCTGATTGAATTGTTCTCTCCCTCTCCCTGTCTCTCTCTCTGTCTCTGAACTGTTCTCTCTGTCTCTCTCTCTCTGTCTCTCATACACTCATTTCTCACTCTCTCTCACATATACATTAGACTGTTCTCTCTCTCTCTCTCTCTCTCTCTCTCTCTCTCTCTCTCTCTCACACACACACATTAGGTTATTCTCACTCTTTCTCTCTCACACAAACATTGTGCTGTTCTCTCTCTCTTTCTCTTTCACTCATACACACATTATTATTTCTCTCTCTCTCTCTCTCTCTCGTTTTGGGGTGGCATAGGGATTGTTTGTTTGTTTGCTGCTGCTGCTCTCTTTAAATATTATTCCTAATGTTGGGTGGTAAATAGTCTCATTCATTGATTCTGAAACCAATGGTAACAATGGTAACTTTTAATTATATTGTACACTATAACAAAATAAATATATATATATATATATATATCATAGAAAGGAAGGAAAAATTCAACACCGCAATTCCATAATAAATTTATTTCGACCAAAAGAGGGCCTATATAAATCTATATATAGGCCCCTTTTTTGGTCGAAATAAATTTATTATGGAATAACAGTGTTGAGTTTTTCCTTCCTTTCAAAGATAAATATTGCTCTGCATATATTCTAAAAAGTTTATTATACATTGAGCTCTCTTTAGTGATTTAAAGATTCACTGTATTTATACATACTGGATCATACAATAATAATACAGTGTGTCTTAGAAATCACATATAGAATCATCCCTTACTACCAAGTTTGGGATATCTCACATCTCTCTCTCTCTCTCTCTCTCTCTCTCTCTCTCTCTATATATATATATATATATATATATATATATATATATATATATATATATATATATATATATATATATATCTTTGACTAAACAATTTTCTAGCCTACTCTCATAGTTTAACATAGAAGTTATAATGTAGGTTTAGTGACCTATTCCATCTAAATTTCCCACATTGGGTGATACTTCCTTTTTGGAGTTAATATTGTTGATGTAGATAAACTTTGTTTGTAAGAGAATCTCATGAAATTTCTGAATGATGAAATATTTCAAACCAAATTTAAAAGATGGGAAGCATGATGTTTGGAAAAGAAAATGACATTGCGAGAAAGTGCAATTATATATTACTGCTTTTCCTTCATCATACATTGTTGAAACTCGTTTCAGCCATGTCTCTAACTTAATATCAAAAACTCATAAACGATTCGACTTTGTACAAAAAGATAACCTTTGAATTACCATTGACAATGTTAGAGCTGAATATTGCAAAACTAGCAGACTAGCATCAACATAGTAGTTCAAATGTAGTTTTAGGCACATTGTCCTGATGAGAAGTAGCTAGTACACTGCTCTGAAACCAATAGTAACAATTGCCTTTTAATTGTATTGTACACTATATATATATATATATCTTATTATAATGGAGATTATGTGTTTTTCTGTCTGTAACCGAAACTATATTACTACTCAAGTCACAATTCCCTTAGTTATTTACGTCACATTCTACAGGATTTTATTTAAACCTCAATTATTAATAAAATTGTTTTACATAATTAATACTGTTGACAATATCTACTTATTGATAACATGCAATTGTATTTATATACACTACAAAATAGCAGTTTACAGTGTGAATGGGAAGGCTAATTTGCATATTGATATAAAAAATCTGATTTTAATAAATAACTGCTTAGTATTATTGATTTCTAATTATTTGATTTTATCTTAATAAATATAAGCAAAAATATCAGGGATGAATCTTAAAAGAAATCTATTAACAAGAAGAAATAACTGTAATTTTATTCTTTACTTCCTATTTTAACTAAATAGTAAAATTAGGAAAATTTAACAATGAAAGACGGGAGTGGGGGAAGAGTAAGTTTCAGTTGTTCTATTTTGTGATTATACACCCTCAGTTTCAAATCTTTTTATCTGCATTCTTATTTAGTTTCATTAGCCTTACTAAAATAATATATTTTATTACATTAAAACTTAAATACTTGCACCCGGAGGGTGCATACATTTGCTAGTATATATAATGTTGTTCTGGTTCAAACGGGAGAAAATTAAATATTTTATAAAAAAGAAGGTCCCAAAATGGATTATGTTTTTAGAAAAAAATTTTTTTGTTATTTTTATGTTACATTTGCGACACGTGTTTCAGATCTTCTTGATATCTTCTTCAGACTTTGATCAATCATATGATATATATATATACCTTGACAAAGGGTGAATGTTCACCCGAAATATCGGAATTAATGGAACCAGGGACAGAACAACAGCTGGATATTAAAACTCTGTTTTTTTTTTTTGTTCTATTTTTTTCCATGCTTCATAATACCCCCCCCCCAAAAAAAAAGACGACGTTCACAAGAACAAAGTTTATATGTAACAAATTTATATATATATATATATATATATATATATATATATATATATATATTATAATGATGGTACACAGTAATAACCTACTCGAGTTTCACCATAAGGATCTTCAGGGTTAAATCCACTGGATTAATTAAGAAAATTGGTTATATATAACCACCCATCATCGCAAAAAAAATACACACGCGCAATCGACTGCAATTAATCAATATCTTGATTAATCCAGTGGATTTGACCCTGAAGATCCTTAAGGTCAAACTCGAGTAGGTTATCACTGTGTACCATTATTCTAATAAATTTGCTCTACTCACGCATTGAGCACTTTATATTTGTTATATCGCTGTCTTATCATTGTGAAACTTGCATCAACTAACCATTGTGAACATTTTCACTGGTAAGTCACCTTTTCCACAAATACCATATATATATATATATATATATATGTATATATATATATATGGAGAAAAGTAGACAAACACGGGATGTTATGGAAACTGGATGTTTATTGTCGACGATGCAACGTTTCGGTCATTTAGACCTTCTTCAGGACTCAAATATAGTTCTTGCTTCAATGAAGGACATTTTCAAACTGGTGAAAACAGTAGGTTGTCAGTAGGGGCAGGGGTGGTTAGTGGATTTTCTTCTCTCTAGATGGGGAGTGTTTATATGGTGATGCAGGTGTTAGTCCAGAATGTTGGATGATGGGGGTGGGTCAGGATGAATGAGTATGTGTATGTCTGTTTTAATTTAAATTTAACTGTCTTTCTGTGTATCTGTCTATATATTTAAATTGAATGTGTGGCTGGTATGTTTGTGTGATTTATTATATATATATATATATATATATATATATATATATATATATATATCTTATTATAATGAAGATTGTGTGTTTTTCTGTCTGTAACTGAAACTATATTCCTACTCAAGTCACAATTCCCTTAGTTATTGACATCACATTCTCCATGATTTTATTTTTATTTAAATCTCAATTATTAATAAAATTGTTTTACATTATTAATACTGTTGACCTTATCGACATACTGATAACATGCAATCATATTTATATATACAACAAAATAGCGGTTTACAGTGTGAACGGGAAGGCTAATTTGCATATTGATATTAAAAATGTGATTTTATTAAATATGTGCTTAGTATTATTGATTTTTAACTTTATTTTAATGAATATAAGCAAAAATCTCTTCAATGAATCTTAAATGAAATCCATTAACAAGATAAAATAACTGTCATTTTATTCTTTACTTCCTCTTATAACTAAATACTTAAATTAGAAAAAATAACAATGAAAGACGAGAGTGATGGAAGAGTAAGTTTCAGTTGTTCCATTTTTTATTATACTCCCTCTGTTTCAAATCTTTTATTATACTCCCTCTGTTTCAAATCTTTTTATCTTCATTCTTATTTAGTTTCATTAACCTTTC
>CM042182.1:7310173-7315173 GCA_023376005.1 Doryteuthis pealeii
ATTTTTTTTCTAGGTCAAATGTTAAGGTCTACGCCCCCCCCTCAATAGTCATTACTGCACCCCCATCTCATAAAATATATATATATATATATAATATATATATATATATATATATGAGGAAAAAATTAGTAAAGAAATGTAGCTGGATAAAAATGAATTTTATCGATATCACTTTTAATCGATATCACTTACACATGTGTTTCGGTCCGTTTATCAAAATGTATACGGATTTACGCTATTATTATTATTAAAATAATCAGATGGAGTTGAAATGATGATGATAATAATAATAATAGGAAAAATGTAAAAATATTCCGTACACAGAGATTTTTTACAACCTTCATCAGAGTGAATTTTTTTATTTTTTAAGAAAAAAATCTTTCTGTGTACGGGATATTTTTACATTTTTCCTATTATTATTATTATTATTATTTCAACTTCATCTGATTATTTTAATATAAAATTCATTTTTATCCATCTACATTTCTTTTCTTTACTCATTTTTTCTCATATTGTCAGATTCAATTCCTTTTCCATTCTTACATACATATATATATATATATATATATATATGTAAACACAGTTTGTTTTGAATGGCTTTTTGCCGATAATTTTTGGGAGAATAAGTGCTTAATTGGAGTCGTACCTAATTTTGAAAATTAATTAATTAATAATGAATTAGGCGGGAATACCTATTAAATGTATGGCTAAACAAATCGAGAACCTCGATTTGTTTAGCCATACATTTAATAGGTATTCCCGCCTAATTCATTATTAATTAATTAATTTTCAAAATTAGGTACGACTCCAATTAAGCACATATATATATTTGAGGTATCCAAAACTTGGTAGTAAGGGATGATTCTATATGTGATTTCTAAGACACACTGTATTATTATTGTATGATCCAGTATGTATAAATACAGTGAATCTTTAAATCACTACAGAGAGCTCAATGTATAATAATCTTTTTAGATTATTTACAGAGCAATATTTATCTTAGAAAGGAAGGGAAAAACTCAACACCGTTATTCCATAATAAATTTATTTCGACCAAAATTGGGGCCTTCCTGTCACCATAGTGACAGTCTTTTAATGTATACATTTTGTAAAGAAAAATTTTTTTGAAGGGGAAGAAAATTCTAGATTGAGAAAATTTTTCTGTTATGCAATTCAAATTATTGATGATTATCCATCTGATGAGACTTGATTTTGGGGAGCTTTGTTAAATCAACTTAGATTTATAAAGGCCCAAATTTTGGTAGAAATAAATTTATTATGGAATAACGGTGTTGAGTTTTTCCTTCCTTTCAAAGATATATATATATATATATAAATATTCGCTCTACCATGGTTTCGGTGTTCAAGGTACACCATCCTCGGCTGAACCTCACGAGTTTTCCTGAAGAAGGTATACCTTGAACACTGAAACCGTGTTAGAGAGAATAACTTTTCTACAACTATAAATGCTCAATATTTTACAAGATATATTGAGCACTTTTGGCTTCACTACTTATGCTACAACAATGAAAACATGGTAGTAACTTTCTGATGAAATATATATATATATATATATATATATATATATATATATATCCAGAAGGAAGGAGAGACAAAATCAACTCCAGCAAGCATCACTATTTGCAGTCACTGCACCAGAGATGGCCATTCAAAAATTGGCCTGTTCAACCACACACATAGAAGGAAAACTCAAATTCAAACCTGTTGAACTCCGCTTAAGAAATTGACTTTGTGTCACATCCTGCTCGTGCGGATGAGTTGGTGTATATATATATATATATATATATATATATGAGAGAGAGAGAGAGAGATTTCCTTTCCAATTTATTTTATTTCATTCTTCGTCTTCCCACCATCCTCTCTCGATTCCTCCATCCCATAAAATCCAGTCCACCCCCCCCACACACATTTTTTTTGTTCATTTGCTCTCCCTTACTAGAAACCAAATATTGAGACCAACCAAATATTTTTACCGGTATGTCATTCCTTTTATATATATACATACATATACATATGTTTATCCCAGCGTTCATAAATTTTGAATTATTCTAAGAGCGCTAATTTTCCATTCAAAACATTTTAAACAAACTGATCAACAAAAACTGTCACAGTCTCCTTATTGTCCTGTGATAAATTTTATTTTTCCTTAAATCAACAAAAGCCCTGAAGAAGATCTACTAAACAGATTGAAACACTGCAGCGTTGGCTGAATAAATATCACTCATTTTATTGAACCTGTATTTTTTCAAATTTGTCACTATATTACATACCGTTGGATTCACTTCCATGTTTCTCTTCTATACACACACACACACACACACACATATATTATATATATATATATCTTATTATAATGGAGATTGTATGTTTTTCTGTCTGTAACCGAAACTATATTCCTACTCAAGTCACAATTCCTTAGTTAGTGACATCACATTCTCCATGATTTTAGCTAAACCTCAATTATTAATAAAATTGTCTTACATTATTAATACTGTTAACTATGTCTACATACTGACAACATGCAATTATATTTATATATACAACAAAATAGCGGTTTACAATGTGAACGGGAAGGCTAATTTGCATATTAATATAAAAAAAATCGAATTTAATAAATATGTACTTAGTATTATTGATTTCTAACTGTTTGGTTTTATTTTAATGAATATAAGCAAAAATCTCTTCAATGAATCTTAAATGAAATCCATTAACAAGAACAAATAACTGTCATTTTATTCTTTACTTCCTCTTATAACTAAATACTTGAATTAGAAAAAATAACAATGAAAGACGAGAGTGATGGAAGAGTAAGTTTCAGTTGTTCCATTTTTATTATACTCCCTCTGTTTCAAATCTTTTATTATACTCCTTCTGTTTCAAATCTTTTTATCTGTGTTCTTATTTAGTTTCATTAACCTTTCTAATTTGATACAATATTTTATTACATTAAAACTTAAATACTTGCACCCGGAGGGTGCATATATTTGCTAGTATATATATATATATATATATATATATATATATATATGAGAGAGAGAGATTTCCTTTCCAATTTATTTTATTTCATTTTTTGTCTTCCCATCATCCTCCCTCGATTCCTCCATCCCGTAAAATCCAGTCCCCCCCCCCACATTTTTTTTTGTTCATTTGCTCTCCCTTACTAGAAACGATCCAATTTAAGCCACGTGATATTTGCCGCTTTTAAACCTGACCCTCACAATTATTGTTTTAATAATATCGCTGCATTGTATGTGGGGGGCGGGAATGGGAGGTGTATCTGTTTTATTGAGACAGACGCTCTACTCCCCTTCTTTCTCTCTCTCCCCCCTCTCTCTCTTTCGCTTTCTCTCTCTTTCGCTTTCTCTCTCCCTCCTTTTTTTTCCCTCTGGCAACACCTGTCGGATGTGCCTCTTCCACCCTCACTAAAAAATCTTTTCCCTTTACCGGGTAGTGAGGGAAGGACTTGGAGCAGGGAGGGGCGAGGTCACAACAGATTTCTTTTATATTGCTGTTCTTTCAAGAATTTTCTCGTCTGTTTCACCTAAATGTGTTCGATTCTCACTGGGTGAAAAGAAAAACATGTCCTTTTGAATTCAGGTCGCAAATGGGGTGCTTAATAGTGTCTTTGTCCAGAAATATTTTATGAGGGAAACGTGTTTTTTTTAATTATTTTTTAACATTTTTTTTTATTAGCAATTGTACGTTCGTTGCTAATAAGGAGAAAAAATAAATAGGACCCCCCCCAAAAAAAAAAACAAAAAAACAGATACTGATTTCGATTCGGCATGTCATCGTTCCATTTAAAAAAAAAAGAAAAAAAAAGTACAGCCGCTCCCAGGCGATTCTAAACCGCCACCCCCCCCATCCGTCCCCCCCCACACACGCAGACACGTGACTAGGTGAGCGTGAAACAATAGAATTTATTTCTGGATTTTGCAAACATTTTTCTAAGAATAAATTGTTTCACGATGACAATAGTGAAAGCAAAAAACAAAATAAAAAAACATTGAAATATCTCTTCCCCCTCCCCCTCCACATCTATCTATCTATCTATCTATATATATATATATATATATATATATATATATATGAAGGGCAGTTGTGTGTCTGTGTATGTCCGGAGGAAACTTCGAAAATAAAACAATTAACGACAAAGTAAATATATATACACATTAAAAATCACCAGGGCTTGGTTTTTGAGCAAAAATGATAGATTTGATTTATATTCGTGAAGATAATTAAAAAGTAAAATTCAAATAGTAACAACATGGAATTTTTATTGAAGAATAATTAAAGTTCCAATTACCGTCGAACTGGGAAGACAAGGCAACAAACGATTGTAACTCAAATACAAACTCGAATGCTACAAGGTCCACTGCAAAATGACAAAGTATATATAAGACTCCACAATGTCATTCAAATCAAGCAGTCAAGCAGAACTCAAGGAATGGAATCACCCAAATCACCCAGATACATGAATGGGTCATTCTTGATTCCTATTTATACCAGCTGTCTTGGACACTGCTTGAGTTGGACTTAGTAAATATATATACACATTAAATAACACCAGGGCTTGATTTATTGATGCAAGGTCTTTCTTAAATAGGGATTTTAATGGGGCTCCAGTAATAATGGATCTGCAAGACTGACTTAATTGTGCTTGCGCATTATTTGAAATGAACCTAATTGTTATTAAGAACACATTTTATGATATTTTTGTGTTAAAGCATGCAGTAGTATTGATTCGAACAAATTCGTATTTTCAGTGTAAATTTACGGTGAAATGAAAATGGCCGATTGAAATATACGGCTTCCTCTAAGTGAAACAAACAAGGGAAGGTTACTCTTATTTATGTAACTAATGTTCAGATTACCCTTTTTGTCGTACCCCCCCCCACCTTATACACAGGCGACGCCCGGTAGCCGTTTCTAGAATAAAATATTATATTTTACAATTACATTTCTCATCTATTTGGTAA
>CM042182.1:7322673-7357673 GCA_023376005.1 Doryteuthis pealeii
TTAAAATTTTAGGGGGAAAAAAAAAACTAAAAGATTTTTTAAAAAATTTTTTAAAAACTTTTTTTTTTTTAAAAAAGCCTGGTATGACCTGAGAGGAAATGAGTAGTGGAAGATATATATCTTAGTATGTGTTTTATATTGTTGGAGGAGGAAAGGGAAATGTATTCCCCCCCCAGACCCTGCCCTCCCTCAATCAACCACTTCACACGTTTGAAAGAGAAAGAAAGGAAGAAAGAAAGAAAGGAAGAAGAGAAGATGAAGATGAAGAAGACATGTCCGCAGAAGCACTCGCTCGTATACCCACTTTATCTGTATCATTCCAATTAAAGGTGAAATTAAATTTTCAGTTAATTAGTTTCTACTACCCCCCACCCCCACTCCTTTTTTTTTTTTTTTTTTTTTTTTTTTTTTCAATTCTTTTGGAGACACCATTGTTTGAATTTTATCATTTTGTAAAAGATAATTTTGAAAAAAAAAAAAAAAAAATTTATTACTAAAAAGTACATTAGATGGAATTTGACTATTTTTTTTGCTCTTTTTTTTTTTTTTTTTCTTTTTCTATATTTCTTTTTCAGGCAAGAAAATTGGGAATGGATTTTATAGTATGTTGAAGAAATATATATATATATATATATATATATATATATATATATATATATATATATGGGAGTAAATATGGAAATTAAATCCGACAATATAAAGAAAATTTGAAAAAAAACAAGGGTTCCTGAAAATGGGATGAATTTAATAATCGATGTTTAAAAACATTTCGGTTACATTGAAACTTCATCAGGATGTCTCTTGGGGTGAAGAAAATGATGGATGTTTTTATATGTCACATATAAAAACATCCATCATTTTCTTCACCCCAAGAGACATCCTGATGAAGTTTCAATGTAACCGAAATGTTTTTAAACATCGATTATTAAATTCATCCCATTTTCGGAACACTTGTTTTTTTCAAATTTTCTTTATATATATATATATATATATATATATATATATATATAAAGTAATTGGTAATTTGCTTGAAGCATTGTTAATTATGTTATTATATATTAATGATTTGAAGGCCAATACAATGCACATAAAAAATAAAAACAAAAAGATCTTTTTTTGTCTTATCGATTTCAAAGTAAAACTTTATCTTCAGAGACAATTTTTGGAAAAATCGTCTCTGAAGATAAAGTTTTACTTTGAAATCGATAAGAGAAAAAAAGATCTTTTTGTTTTTATTTTTTATGTGCATTGTATTGGCCTTCAAATCATTAATAATATATATATATATATATATATATTTCTTATAGTGTACAATACATTTAAGATTTCGTTCTACCAATGGTTTCTGGGCGTCATTTTTAATGACTGCTCGTCATCAGGAATTTTCACTTATCTGATTAGTGAAAATTCCTGATGACGAGCAGTCATTAAAAATGACGCTCAGAAACCATTGGTAGAATGAAATCTTAAATGTATTGTACACTATAATAAATAAATACAGCTCTTACAGAAGTAATTGAGCACTTTATTCTCATTTCTCCAATACTAACAAAGGATTAACTATATATATATATATATATATATATATATATATGAAAAGGTGGAATGAAAACATCACACAATGCTGTTTAAGAGAAAACAATTTATAATATAATCATAGCTGATACTGATCATTATTTCGATTTTACAAAAATCATCATCAGAGCTCATTCACTCCATAGTTGTTTGGGTCGGAGAAGAATGTCAAATCAGTTCACAAACAAAAACCTTAATACTGCAAAAAAGAACGAAAGTCGTTACATTATTCACCAATGTGGGCATTCGCGCCATATATATGTCGTTCATGACTCATATACACACACATACAGTGATGCTGGAAATAATTATTACTAAAAAGTACATTAGACGGAATTTGACTATTTTTTTTGCTCCTTTTTTTTTTCTATATTTCTTTTACAGGCAAGAAAATTGGGAATGAATTTTATAGTATAATGAAGAATATATATATATATATATATATATATATATATATATATATATATATATATATATATATATCCAAAAGTCCAGAGAAGAAATCTTCCTTACGACACAAGAGTTTTTATTTAAAAAAACCTGTCGCAGTTTGAGAGCTCAATGTGTGCTCTTAATGTTAGAGTCACAGAGCAAATTATAAATAAAGAAATAACAAAAGACTTAGAGATTTAGCATTATAGTCTATTTCAGGGAGCTTAGACAAAGTGTCTAACTCCCCGACTCATCAGATGCGACGGGAGAGTTAGACACTTTGTCTAAGCTCCCTGAAATAGACTATAATGCTAAAATCTCTAAGTCTTTTGTTATTTCTTTACTTATATATATATATATATATATATATATATATACACACACACACACATACACAGTTATGCTGGAAAAAAAATTATTACTAAAAAGTACATTAGACAGAATTTGACTATTTTTTTTTTTGCTTCTTTTTTTTTTTTTTTTTTTTTTCTATATTTCTTTTGCAGGCAAGAAAGTTGGGAATGGATTTTATAGTATAAAGAAGAATATATATATAAGTAAATATGGAAATAAATCCGACAATATTAAGAAATTTGAAAAAAAACAAGTGTTCCAAAATAAGATGAATTTATTCATCAACGCTTAAACGTTTCGGTTTCTTTAAACCTTCATCAGGATGTATTAAGGGGTGAAGAAATTGATGGATGTTTTGTAGATGACAGGAGATAAAAAAAAAAATCTTTATAAATGATTTTATATCTCCTGTCATCTATAAAACATCCATCAATTTCTTCACCCCTTAATACATCCTGATGAAGGTTTAAAGAAACCGAAACGTTTAAGCGTCGATAAATAAATTCATCTTATTTTTGGAACACTGTTTTTTTTTTTCAAATTTTTAAATATATATATATATATATATATATGGAAATACGATGAGGAAATTAATCCGACAATATGTGAAGAAAATGTTTTCAAAAATATAACAGACACAAGATGTTACGATCAAAGGAAAAATGTTATATGTCTATACTTAAATATTTCGGTTTATGATAAACCATCATCAGGAAAATGCAAAATAAATTTTGTAAGGGAGAAAAATGAAAAATGTTAAGTGTATGGTGAATGTGTGAATATAATGTTATCTTATGATCTTATGTTTCAGGGTTTTATTTTTCACATGCGACAATCACGTCATCAGCTTTCATATATAAACGCACATATAAAAAATACGGTTAATAACATTATATTAATTATAACTGTATTTTTTATATGTGCGTTTATATACGAAAGCTGATGATGTGATCGTTGCATGTGAAAAAAAAAAAAAAACAGAAAATAAGATAATAAGATTATATTCACACATTCACCATACACTTAACATTTTTCATTTTTCTCCCTTACAAAATTTCTTTTGCATTGTCCTGATGATGGTTTATCATATATAAACACACACACACACACATACGCATCCAGTGATTCTGGAAAAAAATTATTACTAAAATGTACATAAGATGGAATTTGACTTTTTTTTTTTTTCTCCCTTTGTCTTTTATTTTTTATTTCTATTACTTTCGTAGGCAAGAAAAATGTGAATGAATTTTAAAGTATGTTGAAAAAAAAAAAAAAAAAATATATATATATATATATATATATATATATATATATATATATATATATGAAATTTATCCAAAACTTGGTAGTAAGGGATGATTCTATATGTGATTTCTAGGATCCACTGTACTAATATTGATGATCCAGTATGTATAAATACAGCAAATCTTTAAATCACTGAAGAGAGCTCAATGTATAATAAACTTTTTAGATTATATACAGAGCAATATTTATCAATAAAGGAAGGAAGAACTCAACACCGTAATTCCATCATAAATTTATTTCGACGAAAATTGGGGCCCATATAAATCTAAGTTGATTTAAAACTGGCTCCCCAAATTTTCGTCTCATCAGATGGGTCTCAATTCACTTATGCTAAAAAAAATATTACTAAAAAATAGTCAAATTCCGTCTAATGTACATTAGACGGAATTTGACTATTTTTTTGCTCTTTTTTTATTTTCTTTCTTTTTCTTTTTTTTTTTTTCTATATTTCTTTTGTTGGCAAGAAAAATAGGAATGGATTTTACAGTATATTGAAGAATATATATATTATATATATATATATATATATATATATTTACACACACACATACAGTGATGCTGAAACAAAAAATTACTTAAAAGGACATTAGACGGAATTTCACTATTTTTTTTCCTCCCTTTGTTTTTTTATTTTTTAATTTTTAATTTTTTAATTTTTTATTTTTTTTTAATTTTTTAATTTTTTTATTTTTTTATTTTTACTTTCTAATATTTCTTTTATAGGCTATGTAAAAAAATGTTTTAATTTTTTAATTTTTAAAATTTTTTTATTACTAGGTTCGTCTGACTCATTATATTTATCTTTATATATACTAGCAAATATATGCACCCTCCGCCGGGTGCAAGTATTTTAGTTAAATTTTATAATAAAATATCATATTAAATTAGAAAGGCTAATGAAACTGAATAAGAATGTAGATAAAAAGATTTGGAACAGAGGGGGTATGATTGAAAAATAGAACAACTTTGAAACTAACTCTTCCATCATTTTACGTTACTCCTGTCTTTCATTGGTAAATTCTCCTAATTTAACTATTTAGTTAAAATAGGAAGTAAAGAATAAATTTAGTTATTTCTTCTTGTTAAGGAATTTCTTTTAAGATTTATCCCCGAGATTTTTGCTCATATTCAATAAGATAAAACCAAACAGTTAGAAATCAATAATACTAAGCATATATTTATTAAAATCAAATTTCTAATATCAATATGCAAATTAGCCTTCCCGTTCACACTGTAAACCGCTATTTTGTTGTATATATAAATACAATTGTATGTTATTAGAATGTAGATAGACCATATCTACATTCTAATAACATACAATTAATAATGTAAAACAATTTTATTAATAATTGAGGTTTAAATAAAAAATAAAATAATGGAGAATGTGATGTAAATAACAAAGGGAATTGTGACTTGTATAGTAATATAGTTTCGGTTACAGACAGACAAACACACAATCTCCATTATAATAAGATATATATATATATATATATATATATCTGAAGTAAACAAACATACGATGTTTATGATATGGCTATTTTCAGCCGACAATTTTTGGGAGAATATGTGCTTAATTGAAGTCAAACCTAATTTTGAAAGTTAATTAAGTAATAATTAATTAATTAGGTGGGATTACCTATTTAGATGTAAGGCTAAACAAATCGAGAAAAATCAATCTCTGTATGTACATTTCGGCCTATTAGGCCTCATCAGCAGAGCTATAGATAGCATGTGGCGGTCTTCGTATCTATAGCTCTGCTGATGAGGCCTAATAGGCTGAAATGTACATACAGAGATTGATTTTTCTCGATTTGTTTAGCCTTACATTTAAATAGGTAATCCCGCCTAATTAATTAATTATTACTTAATTAATTTTCAAAATTAGGTTTGACTTCAATTAAGCACATATTCTCCCAATATATATATATATATATATATATATATATATATGTTTTTTCTGAGTAATGAGGATCATTCAATGTGTAGTTTAACCGTATTGAGAGCTCGATGTGCCAGTGAGTGGATGCACAGAGCAATATATTGAATAAATGAAGAAAAAAAACTTTAAATTTCCTTGATTGTAATAATTAGAATAATTCATTTCAAATGCAGTTGAAATAAATTATTACAATGAAGCAAATTTAGATTTTTCTCCTTCATACACATGAGTTTCATCTGTCAGTGTGGCTTTGTTGCTCGCAGCAAGGTAGGGCGAGTATCACACTCGAGAAAACACAAAATGTATTCTTGATCGCATGCACAGCGTGGGAGGAAAAGGAAATGGATCACTCACTGCTGAACCTCATTTACCGTTTACAATAGAAGAGTCCAGCACACACACACACACACACACACACACATTATATATATATATATATATATATATAAAGATTTTGGATGTTTGTTTATTTTAGAAGCATTGTTGAATAAAGTATATATTAATATTTATATTTTGCTTGAAGGCAATTGCAATGCGTATATCGCATAAAATTCGATAATTATAGAAGATAATAATGACAAGTGAATTTCGCAAAGAATCACTCGGTGTGTAGAATATCGTACAGACTGTTTCAACTTTGACTATCCTGCTGAAGTCCCGGTTTCGATTTCTGTCGAAGGGAAATCGTTAGTATACATCGCCGATGAGACTTAATAAAGTTGAAACAGTCTGTACGATGTTCTACACACCGAGTAATTCTTTGCGAAATTCACTTGTCATTATTATCTTCTATAATTATCGAATTTTATGCGATTTGCCTTCAAGGAAAGATATATGTGTGTGTGTAAAATGAAACTGGAAGTGAATCCGACGGTCTGTTGAAAAAATGAATAAAGGAAAGAAAAGTATAGAATGGATAATATAGGATATTTTAATCAATTTTACTTACACGTGTTTTGGTCAGGAGTTTATCCATGTGTACATTATTCAAACTATTATTTTTAAATAACAAAATGAAATGAAAATAAAATAATAATAATAATAATAATAGAAAAAATGTAGAAATGTTCCGCACACAAAGAAAATTCGACCTTCATCAGAGTAATTTTCTTTGTGTGCAGAAAATTCTTACATTTTTTTTTCTATTATTATTATTTCATTTCATTTGGTTATTTAAAAATAATAATAGTTTGAATAATGTACACATGGATAAACTCCTGATCGAAACACGTGTAAGTAAAATTGATTAAAATATCCTATTTTATCCAGTCTATACTTTCTTTCCTTTGTTTAATTTTTCATATATATATGGGAGTAAAAGGAAGAATTATATCTGAGAGTATTTGGAAAAAATAGAATAGAAATACCTGAATTAATGGAAAAGATGGGTTTATTCTTTGTGGTAATGTGAAAGAAAAAAAGAAGGGAAAAAATTAAAAGGGAAATTACAAGAGAGAAAGAAAGAAATAAGAAATTTATTAATCAATAGTAGTACAAATTATTAAAAAAAAATATAAGTAAAAGAAAAACTTTATTGGTTTAAACTACTATTGAAGGGAGGCCATGCCTAATAGCGTGAAGCTAATCCCATGGACATGGCCACCCTTGGACGCTCACAGGAAACAATACATGAAACACACAACGTAAACATATACATATATATCATGAGACAAATTAGCCGTGTGAGAATCTAAATGTAAATCTGTTTTTTAATAAGAGGCAATAAAATGATTTTTCAAAAGTGTTTTAAGGACAAAATAATTAACTGAAACAAGCTTCATCTTTTCTTTATCAAAAAATAACGACTGAACAGTATTCCAAGAATTAATTGCATTAAAACGAATCGAATTATGCCCAAAACTAACAGTGTTGATGATAGGGAAATTAAACAAACCAGATTGGTCAGCACGAGTGACATGAGCATGGGTGAAGTCAATTGCAAAAGCATTCTGAACAGAAACAGGCATTTTATTGTGGAATAGTTTATGTAAGAACAAAATATTTTCACAATGGACCATATCAGAAAATTTGAGAATCTCCAAATTTGCAAAGAAAGAGAAGAAAAGAGAGAAAGAAAAGGGAGAGAAACAAAGAAAAAGGGAAATTACAAGAAAGAAAGAAGAAAAGAGAGAAACAAAGAAACATTTAGTGTCCACTTCTTTTTTTATTTATTTATTATTTTTCTGCAACTGTGTTGAGGAGTGAATTGACTACATCTGTCGTTTCTCAAGCCAAGTTTTTAAAGAGTGTGATTGTAGGGTTCAATTAGTGGTAATTTTCACCTTTAGTTGTCAAAATTCCTAGCAAATAAGGCAATTAGAGTAACCCCCCCTTGACTTTCACTTTGAAACAAGCTGGTAGCCATTTTGAAAGTCTCTGTGCGAAATAAACAAATCTTAGAAACTTTTTCGAAAACAATACAACTGCATGCTTTAACACAAAAATATCATACAATGTGTTCTTAATAACAATTAAGTTCATTTCAGATAATGCGCATGCACAATTTTATGCTAGGAATTTAGCCAACTGACTTTCACTTTGAAACAAGACAGTAGCCATTTTGAAAGTCTCCGTGCGAAATAAACAAATCTTAGAAACTTTTTCGAAAAAACAATACAACTGCATGCTTTAACACAAAAATATCATAAAATGTGTTCTTAATAACAATTAAGTTCATTTCAGATAATGCGCATGCACAATTTTATGCTAGGAATTTTGACAACTAAAGGTGAAAATTACCCACTTAGTCATGTGACCAAAACGGACTCATGACATAGGAGAGTTCCTCAAACCCTGTGGCAACAAAGGGAGACAACTCCACTGCATTGATTAAAAAGTTGGATAATATACCTGGCCAAATTGAAGAAGAAAAAAAGAAGAAAGATGAATTCTGCCTCTAACACACAAAGAATACTTTTTTTTATAATTATAACTTCTATATCTACGTACACTAACAAAAAGTACCTGGTCCATGACCGGACTTAAAAAAAAAAAAAAAAAAAAGAAAAGTTGTTTAATTTATTATTTGTTTTTTAATTCACTGTAAAAAATATCAATGGATAAGAACACATACAAATTACATACGTAGAAAGAGTATTTTCTTTTCTTTCGAACCAAATAAATATTTTAAAGATTGACGCAAGAAATTTCGAGCTGAACTGCTTAGAATGCAATTTTATTTACTAAAATTAAACTAAACTGCTGTTATCGCTAAAGCAGGCAGCGAGCAACATTTTCTTAGCAGCAGCAGCTGGTATACGGTCAGTTTCGCAAATCAGTTGATTTTGGTTGAATTAATTAATTAATAAAAAAACAAACAAATTTGGTGTGTTTCTTAATTAGAATGATTTAATGTGTATGTAAGATTTCCAATCTGAGTGACTTCTCTTTTCAGAGTTATAAGTTGACACGTACACACCAAACTTTCTTTTTATATATACTAGCAAATATATGCACCCTCCGGGTGCAAGTATTTAAGTTTAATGTAATAAAATATCATATTAAATTAGAAAGGCTAATGAAACTAAATAAGAATACCGATAAAAAGTTTTGAAACAGGGAGTATAATAAAAAATAGAACAACTGAAACTTACTCTTCCATCACTCCCGTCTTTCATTGTTATTTTTTCTAATTTAAGTATTTAGTTAAAAGAGGAAGTAATAATAAATTACAGTTTTTTTTCTTGTTAATTTAAGATTCATTGAAGAGATTTTTGATTATATTCATTAAAATAAAACCAAACAGTTAGAAATCAATAATACTAAGCACATATTTAATAAAATCACATTTTTAATATCAATATGCAAATTAGCCTTCCCGTTCACACTGTAAACCACTATTTTGTTGTATATATAAATATAATTGTATGTTGTCAGTATGTAGACATGGTTAACAGTATACGGTCAGTTTCGCAAATCGGTTGATTTTGGTTTAATTAATTAATTAATAAAAAAACAAACAAATTTGGTGTGTTTCTTAATTAGAATGATTTAATGTGTATGTAAGATTTCCAATCTGAGTGACTTCTCTTTTCGGAGTTATAAGTCGACACGTACACACCAAACTTTCTTTTATATATATAGATGTAGATCGAGGAGTCCCATCATGATGTAATGGGTTGCAAGTTAGTCTCGCAGATCCATTACTACTGAATAGTGAGTACCATCCTTCCTGGATGCCCCATACTTGTTACCTAGTGTCACATCTTACTCATGGCGAACAGGTTCGGTAAAAGAGACGTCCCATTGAAGTGTAATGGTTAACAAGCTAGTTTTGCAGATCCATTACAACTGAATGGTGAGTTCAATTCTTGCTGAATGTACCATACTTGTTACCTAGTGTCACCTCCTACCCAGGACGAACGGGTTGGGTAAATGCCTACTTGTGTGTTGATAGGCCGTATCGACAAAGGCGACATCACTACCTACAATAAACATCCATTTTCTACAACATCCCATGTTTGTCTACCTTTCTCCACATTATATCTATTAACAATGGGGATTCACTTCCGGTTTTTGTCTGTAACAAAAACTACGTCACTGCTTACGTCACATTACCCAAAATCGTCATAACATAGAATAAATACACTCAAAATTTGAGCATGCAACATTAGACAGTTCTCATTGTTTTTTAAAACAAGTTTTAATAAATACATGACTGGTATTATATATCTATATATAGTTTGTTTTATTTTAATACATATTTAAAGTTTACATTTCAAATTGTTTTATTTTTTAATCCTTTAATGAATTTGATGATTTTACTTACTTAGGGTACAGACTCGCTGATATTGAATTTTTTACTCCCACCCTCTCAGGCAATATGTTTCAAAAATCTATTTTTACATCGCCCGGAGGGCGTTTTTTATTTTGTACTAGTATATATAATGTTAATCAAATCAAGAGCTGATGTCCTTCAGGTGATGGGATGCTGAACTTCAGCATTATCCAGTAACTCCTGCGACATTATCGTTGCCAAACGACATTTGTTTGTTTTTTTCATGTGACAGCTGTGCACCTGGGTAGGTAAGGGGTTAATACTAAAATGTGTTTTATATATTAAAAAAAAAAAAAAAAAAAAAAAAAGGTTAAATCAAACTTAACGTACCTAAATTCCACCATTGTATTCACCCCGCCGAAAGAAAAAAAAAATACTAAAAATCAAGGAATTAACCGAATTTAATGAAATTTTCAGTGTTGATATATTAACTCTGTTGAGAATTTTCAGAATAGTCCAGAGTCCCATTCCTATAAGGATTTATCAAAAAATGGCCAAAAATGGCCTTTTCATTTAAAGTTACCTGTTATTTCCCTTAAATCAAAGACTTCTAAATATGTTTAATATTACATTTAAACAAAGTCCAGATCCCCATTCCTATAAGGATTTATCAATAAATAGCTAAAAATGGCCTTTTCATTTAAAGTTACCTGTTATTTCCCTTAAAACAAAGACTTCTAAATATGTTTAATATTACATTTAAACAAAGTCCAGATCCCCATTCCTATAAGAATTTATGAAAAAATGGCTAAAAATGGCCTTTTCATTTAAAGTTACCTGAGATATTTCCCTTAGAATAAAGACTTCTAAATATGTTTAATATTACATTTAAACAAAGTCCAGATCCCCATTCCTATAAGGATTTATCAATAAATGGCTAAAAATGGCCTTTTCATTTAAAGTTACCTGTTATTTCCCTTAAACTAAAGACTTCTAAATATGTTTAATATTACATTTAAACAAAGTCCAGATCCCCATTCCTATAAGGATTTATCAAAAAAATGGCTAAAAATGGCCTTTTCATTTAAAGTTACCTGTTATTTCCCTTAAATCAAAGACTTCTAAATATGTTTAATATTACATTTAAACAAAGTCCAGATCCCCGTTCCTATAAGGATTTATCAAAGAATGGCTAAAAATGGCCTTTTCATTTAAAGTTACCTGTTATTTCCCTTAAACTAAAGACTTCTAAATATGTTTAATATTACATTTAAACAAAGTCCAGATCCCCATTCCTATAAGGATTTATCAAAAAAATGGCTAAAATGGCCTTTTCATTTAAAGTTACCTGTTATTTCCCTTAAAATAAAGACTTCTAAATATGTTTAATGTTATATTTAAACAAAGGCTATCGTTTGGGGTGAATTAAGAAAACAAATGTGACTTCTGGCCAGGTGGAATGAGGCGGTATAGGATGTTAAGAGTTAATGAATAAAAGATATAACGCACCAGTTATTTTATTTAAAAACTTTTATATTTTTTCAGGTTAGTTAACTTTGAACCACATATCCTTGAGGTATAACACAGATTCTCAAAGATACACTGAATATGTGATTAAATTTGTTGATTATGATGTCACAGAATGCCTGAAAATTTGGAAAATTTTTGTCAGAACACTGGCAAGGATATCCAGTGTTGTCTGGGAGGGAAACAAAACAAAAACCTAACAATAAATTGGAATAGGTACTTCAATATATTTCTTCTTGCACAATACAAACAAAAGAAATATTATTTACACATGAAAAGGTAACTATTCCTGTTAAAAAAAAAAAATTCTTATGTCCAATCTCTCTCTTCTCCTTCTAAAGTGATCGTCCCTTAAGGGTTTCTCCTAATGGGGGGTGCCAGTATGAAAATTTGGTTAATTACCTGATTTTTGGTTGTTTTTTTTTTTTATTTCGGCAAGGTGACATACGATGGCGGAATTTAGGTTTGATTTAACCTCTTATTTATAGGGGGAAAAAGAAAGAAAGAAAAAGAAAGAGAAGAAAGAGAAAGAAAGAAGAAAAAATAAAGAAAGAAAGAGCAGAAAGAAGAAAAGAAAGAAAAAATAAAGAAGAAGAAAGAAAGGAAGAAAAAAGAAAGAAAGGAAAAGAAAAAGAAAGAAGAAAAAAAGAAAAAAAGAAAATAAAGAAAAAGAAAAAGAGAAAGAAAAAAAAGAGAAAAGAAAAAAAGAGAGAAAGAAAAGAAAAAAAGAGAAGAAAAAGAAGAAAGAAAAAAAAAATAAAGAGAAAAAATAAAGAAAAAGAAGAAAGAAAAAATAAAGAAAAAGAAAAAAAAGAAGAAAAAGAAAAAAGAGAGAAAGAAAAATAAAGAAAAAGAGAAAAAGAAAAAAGAGAGAAAGAAAAATAAAGAAAAAGAAAAAGAGAGAAAGAAAAAATAAAGAAAAAGAAGAAATAAAGAAAAAGAAGAAAGAAAAATAAAGAAAAAAAATAAAGAAAAATAAAAAAGAGAGAACGAAAAAATAAAGAAAATGAAAGAAAGAAAGAAAAAGTAATAGAAATAAAAAAAAAATGATTTTCTTTTTGATGGATCATGTGATTATAAAAACATCATTCAAATTTCTAAGAACAATCAGAGAAAAAAAGAAGGAGAAAAAGAAAGGAAAGAAAGAAAGAAAGAAAAAGGAAAGAAAGAAGGAAAAAGGTAATAGGAGGTGAAAAAAAAAAGAAGATTTTCTTTTTCTTTTATGGATCATGTCATTATAAAAAAACTTTTCTTACTCTAAATCATTCAAATTTCTGATAACAAGAAAAAAAAAACTTTAGATTCTGTCCAAATAAAATTCCTCAATAATTATGGATTACTTCTTCTCATTGGATCCATCCTGGGACATTGCAAGATTTAATTATCCGGTAGCGTAATTATTATAAAGAAAATAAAAAGAAAGAAAGAAGGAAAGAAATACAGCGAATAGAAAGAAAGAAAAAGAAGATAAGAATACTGAAAGAAAGAAAGAAAGAAAGAGAGAAAGAAAGAAAGAAAGATGGTAATAGAAAGAAAGAAAAAAAGATTTTCTTTTTCTTTTGTGGATCATGTCATTATAAAAACTTTTCTCACTTCTCACTTAAACATTCTTTTTTGGAGCCAAGAAAAAAAACAACTTTCGATTCTTCCCCAATAAAATTGCTCAATCGTCATAATTATAGATTGCTTCTTTTCATTGGATCGATCCTAGAACAATGCAAGATTTAATTATCCTCTTAATTAACATATAATAGGCTAAATGCAATAGGCAGATAAGTTCACTCTTTTATTGGGGTCGACTTATTCATGAGTAATAATTTTAAAAGGTTGAATTTTAACAACCACAATGTGGAACATGTCAAACACCTTTAACAGTTAAACACTTATTCATGGAATGCAGGTTTCTTGCTCACATCAGAAACCGTTATTTTAAAGCAAACAATATGAAAGATCTATTTGAAAATGTCAACATGGAGGATATTCTCTCTTTTTGAGGGAAATAAAATTATACCATAGAATATAGACATGAAACAAATCAATACCATACAACATAATCCCCAATAATGCTAACACATTGATAAAACCAGTTACTAAAAAGTATAAATATAAATACACGATATGTATCACTTCCTAACCGTTAGGCATGACATAACCCCAGACGGGTTGATATGCCGTTAAAATCAATAAACAGATTTGAATGAAACCCTTGGCTTCAAAAATGAATTCTGTAAACGAATGATTTTGAGTCGATAAATCAAGGGTTGACTTATATGAGGTTGAGTTTTGTTTAACGGCATATCAACCTCTGTGGGTCATTTAATGCCAAATACGAGGTTGAGAACAAAGAGAATTTGGTTATTTCCTGTAACTCCAACATAAACAAAGGGGAACCACTCTTGACTGATAAATGATTTATTTATTTTCCCATTAAACTAACCCTAAACCCTAACCCTAAACCCTAATCCCGTCTTCTTTTTTCTTAGTAGATCAATAAATAAATAAATAATTTATCAGTCAAGAGTGGTTCCCCTTTGTTTATGTTAGACTTATAGGAAATAGCCAAGAGTTTTTAATTTTAAGTGATGTTTTATTTTGTGGTCATCAGTTTCCTTGTATTTAATTAAAAATTCAAAAACTCTCAGTTATTTCCTATAACTCCAACATAAACAAAGGGGAACCACTCTTGACTGATAAATTATTTATTTATTTATTGATCTACTAGGAAAAAAGAAGACGGGGTTAGGGTTAGGGTTTAGGGTTAGTATAATGGGAAAATAAATATTTTATCAGTCAAGAGTGGTTCCCCTTTGTTTATGTTGGACTTATAGGAAATAACCCTAAAATGATAGAAGAATAACAACAAAATAGAATAAATGTATTAAACAATTTGGTCATAAAAAGAAAGGAAATCCTTGTTAAAACTTTTACTTCCTCCTCGGCTGGTAGTGATGGCGATATCTTAAGGGTTCTCGTGTCGTAGAATTTATGCCATACGTCTTAATACAGAGGACTCATATTATCAGTTGTATTCAAATCAAGGGAGACAACCCTTCATGCTGTTACATGGTGTCTGAATGTTAACTATGACAATATAAATATTAGGTTGTTACAAAAATAATGGCCGAAGCATGGGGAGATGAATCCATATTTTTTCATTTTCAAGACTCTCATCTCCACTGCGGAATTTCTGGAACCACCTTCATACAGTCCGATCACTTGTGGATTCATCTCCCCATGCTTTGTTGATATTGGCAGCAGTTTTCGGAGGCATTGTGCCCAAGCTTGAACTCGTGTAACACAAGAAGGTGAAGGTCATGTTTAGGCATGTTCATCTTTGAAGGTCCCTATTTTACAAAAATACTTTCTATCTGAAAATAAATTAAATTTTATTTTTGAGCACAGATTAATTATTAATCTTATCAACATTTCCTACCGATGAACAGAATACCCCTGTTATTACCACTACACCAAGAACATTACTTAACTCAGATAAGTATTGTAGCAAATACCAATAAAATTTGCAACAAGTTCTTGTATTATTTGTCAATACATGTATTAAATTTCCATTGTGTGTTTGTCTTTTTTGTCCAACAATTTGCCTACAACTACGGAGAAATAAGAGCTCCTTTGAAACCCGTAAATACTCTTAATCTAGCTGAAAAAAGATATTATTATTATTATTATTATATTATTAAATTTTCAATTCATTAAAAACAGTGAGTATTGATTTTGAATAAAAATTCGGACCATATGACCTTTAGGTACCCCTTTTTGATCTTGATTCAGAAGGACATGTTTTTCATTTTCACCGTCAAAATCCAGTTGTTAGGGGTTAGGATTAGGGGTTAGTTTTATAATTAAAAAAAACAAACTCTTAAACAGAAAGATTTTAAAAAAAGAATTAAGTAAGATTATTTATTTTAATTTTTAATTATTTATCTTTTATTTTTATTATTCATTTTTTATTATCTATTTGGACCATATGACTTTTAGGCACCTCTTTTTTGATCTCGTTTCATCAGGACATTTTTTTTCATTTAATTCTCCCGGTAAATTTCCCCAAAGTTTTTTTTTTTATTGAGTTTTAATAAAATAATGATATTAGAGATCAATAATACCAAATAATTATTTATTAAACCCGGTTTTGTTAAAACCAGTATGCAAATTAACCACACCATATATTATGTTAACCTTTATTTCTTAGTGATATATAAGACACATTGCAGGATTTTAAATGCACTAATAACATGGGCTGTTTTGAGGCAAATCTAACTCAGATTTTCATAGAAACATTGTTAATAAATAAGATTTATTCTATGTATAAATGATTTTGACTATAAATTGAATACTTATTGATAAACTTACACAATTTCTGAGGGTATTGTGGTGAAAGCAGTGACATAGTTTTGGTTACTGACAGACAGACAGACACCAAATCTCCATTATAATAAGATAATATGATGTTAGTTTCATTGGAGACAGGTAAGTAAAAGTAAAAAAGTCGTCGGGGTAGCTTAAAGTCAGATAGCGAGGGAGTCTATCCCCTTTTCACTAGCACAAGACCAAGGTGATTGGGACCATATGACCTTTAGGCACCCCTTTTGTGGTCTCGTTTCATATGTACATTTTTTTCATTTACACCGTCAACAGCCGGTTGTTTGTTGACAGACGATTTTTAGAGTTTTTTTTTTAATTATAAAACTACCCCCTAACCTTAACCCTAACCCTAACCCCTAACAAACAACCGAATTTTGACGGTGATAATGAAAAAAATGTCCTTATGAAACGAGATCGCAAAAGGGGTGCCTAAAGGTCATATGGTCCTGAGATTGTTTCTGGCCTCTGAGATGGAACGCCACACTTACCATCAGCTCCCCACTTTACTGCACAGATCCCTATGCTATTCATATGCTGAGTTGGCAAGGGCTGGTATTGAACCCAGAACTTTGTGGTTCTTAGTCCGACACTCTACCAACTGAGCTAAACCGCATTGGGGTTGTGATACTATGATTGAAGACGAACATGGTCAGAATAAGTAAATAAATAAATGAATAAGAAAGAGAATAGTAAAGCCAGGCATAAGTAAAAGGGTAGGTGGTTGACCTTTTTACGAACCCAAAGATTACGCGTAAAGTTAAGAGACTTGTACAACCACCATGAAGTTAGGCCACTAGTTGGATAATTACTCTTATGCCACCCAGGTTATTAAAAAGCATCTCTCCGAAATGCGATTTTATGAGAAAATCTCTTTTGACAAAATTAATGGTCAACGTATTGAAGACGTAGTGTCTGGAAAATAATTTTATTACTTTAATTTTAAGGGTTAATGACGACTAGAAGTCTGCGCATTATATATAATAAAGTACTGGCCATCTGTGTGGTTCCGGATAAGATGGTGAGGGAAGGTGAATTTTGACATAAATACAGCTAAACTCGAGCACTAAGGTAGAATAGAACCGTTGGAGTGTTAAGGTTGCCGGGAGAGATAGCCAGTAGCAGCCAGTTGGATAGACAGCGAAGTCTCACACACACCCTTCTTCCATCCGCGTCTTGTTTACAAACACTTTTTGTTGTGTTTGTTTTTATTTATGTGACCCTGTCTGACTCATGCCCTCAAATTGGCCAAGCGCAGAGTGTTACAACATTGGGGTCTAGACATCGTGATTGAAGGTGCAGAGTGCAGAACAGGTCGTCTCACAGGCGTATCATGTGATAAATATTAATGCATTGCCCATAAAGGAAGTAAGGGATAGTCAGTGGTCAGGAATTTAACTCTTTTAATCCTTATTCTACTAGATGCTATTGAAATTCCATTGCTAATTATCTCCCCCTGCCGCCAGAGGGCAAATGTCAAAATCATATGTTGGCGCCAAATACCAAACTTCACTTATCGAAGAACCGTTACTGGACGAGAGACGTAAAAACAATCGCTCTCATCACTTCGCCCCAAAACAGAGGGCCTGACTTATCACAAGCATGTACTGGAGAACGAGACATAAGACACCAAGCTCTACATTACCAAGCCCCAAAACAGAGGTCCACATCTAGCACAGAACTTTACAACCAGCTTCCTTCTAAGGCATTGTATCTGCATACTGCATAAAGGCCGGGTACAACTGCACACTGACTAAAGGAAGAGCAACTACATGAGATGAAGCTCTTATCTACATTCCTACCGATGCGAAGAAAACCGAGTTATCACCATTGCTATAAGAAAATTCCTCCACAGATAGTCTCGTAGCAAATACCATTAATTGGCAAACAATTTTATTGTATTTTTTGTCAATACAAGTGTCTGCATTTACTTTCGTGTTTGTTCCTTCTTTGTCCGACAATTTGCCTACAACTACGGAGAAGTAAAGAACTCCTTCGAAGCCATATAAAAATAATCTTAATGCTTAGGTATCAATTCACTCAACAACTAAGGGTGCAGGTTGAAAAACCATACTCTACATCCTTTATATACCAAAGCATTAGAAAATGGTACTCTCTTTGATTAACCACTTTGGGATTGGTAGGAAAGAGGTTTGGTTTGTTTTGTTTTACGGCATACCAACCTCAGTGGGTCATTTAATGCTGATAAAGTTTTGAAATGAATTCATTCTTAATGGATACACACTTTTTTTATAAATACATTTTTCTATTTAAACATTTTTTAACTCATTTTGTTCTATTTAACCCATAGATGGGACCTACAGGTAAACCCATCCGGGTCAGAGTGGACCAAGGAGGAGCAAATGGTGATGAAGGGGTGCTCCACATTCCTAAAATCTCCGAAACTGGAACCTAACCATCAGATAGAGTTTAACGTCATTCCAAGACATGTAGACCGCAGCATACTGCATTTAGCACCCATATGATATAAAAGGGGTTGGGGTTGGCCATAAGGCAATAGGGTTGGGACAATTCATATAGGTGCTAGGGCTTGATGTGACCATCCGATTGATTGAGGGGGCCTCTCCGACTGCCCGTCTAGTCCAAGATAGGGCCAAAGTGGATGGAGCTACCATTGCCCACTTGCAAATATTACTTGCAGAAATACCTCCTCATTTTAAAACTGTCTCCATGGTACATGAACTTAGGCAAGCTGGTAATGGTTTAAATTTTCAACAAAGAGCAATATCGATTTTCTATCCTGAACAGCATCACTCCAATGTACATGAAATAAGCATGAAAGAGCTCTATGTTGCAGCAATTACAAATTCACAGTCTTAAAAAATTTCAACAACAACACAATATGTACACCATAGCAGTATTGATTTTCTATCCAGAAAAGATCATTCCAACTTACATGAAATGAGCATGAAAGCTCTATGTGCAGCAATTACAAATTCACCAGCTTTAAAAAAACATATTCAACAACAAACAAAACATAGTGTACACCATAGCAGGAATTGATTTTCATATCCTGAACAGCATCATCCAACTTAACATGATAAAGCATGAAAAGCTCTATAGTGGAGCAATTACAAATTCACCAGTCTTTTAAAAACATTTCAACAACAAACACATAGTGTACACCATAGCAGAAATTGATTTTCTTATACGAACAGCATCTTCCAAAGCTATAACATGAAATGAGCATGAAAAGCTCTATGTGCAGCAATTACAGATTCACACCAGACTTTAAAAAAACATACTTCAACAACAAACACATAGTGTACACCATAAGCAGAATTGATTTTCTATCCTGAACAGGACATCATCCCAACTTAACATGAAATGAGCATGAAAAGCTCATGTGCAGCAATCTACAATTCACCAAGTCTTTAAAAAACATTTCAACAACAAACACATAGTGTCTCAACGATAGCAAGAATTGATTTATACTAATACAGAACAGCATGCCTTCCACTGCTACTGTAAATGCAATATGAGCATGAGAAAGCTCTATATGTGCAGCAATATACAGATTTCACTGCAGCTTTAAAAACATATATTCACAACAAACACATAGTGATGCACCATTAGCCAGAAATTGATTTTCTATCAACTGAACAAGCATCATCCGCAAACTTAACATGAAAATGAGCATTTGAAAAAAAGCTCCGTATGTCAGCAATTACAACATTACACCAGTCTTTAAAAAGCATAATGTCGAACAACAACACAATAGATTGTAACAACATAGCGAAGTATTGATGGGATTTTCTATCGCTGAACAGCATCACTCCAACTTAACATGCAGAATGAGAAGGCAATGCTTGAAAAGCTCTATGTGCAAGGCAATTACAACAATTCACAAGTCTTGTAAAAAACTAATGTCAACAAACAAACCACATAAGTGTACACTCATAGAAGATATTTGATTTCATATCCTGAAACACGCTCATCCCAACTTAAACATGAAATGAGCATGAAAAGCTCTATAGTGCAGACAATACAAATATATCAACCAGTTTTCATTTAAAAAAACATTTCAACACAACACACTAGTGTAACACCATAGCAGTATTGATCTCATCCGAAACAGCATCATCCAACTTAAATGAATATGAGCATGAAAAAGGACTCTATGTGCAAGCAATTAACAATTCACCATCTTTAAAAAACATTCAAACAAAAAACACATAGTGTACACCATAGCAGTATTGATTTTCTATCCTGAACAGCATCATCTTCAACTTAACATGAAATGAGCCATTGAAAAGCTCTCTGTGCAAAGCAATACAAGATTCAAACAGTCTTTAAAAAACATTTCAACAAAAACATATAGATGTACACCATTAGCAGAAATTGATTTTCTATCCCTGAACAGAGCATCACTTCTGAATGTAACCATAAATAAGCACGAAAAATGGCTCTCTGTGTAACAAATTACAAAGAGCATAAGTAGATAGTGAAGACTCATCTTGTAGAACGTGGATTCATTCGATAATGCACGCCACCAAGAACCAGGATCATTCGTATTCTAAATAGCTCTGCTGGATGAAGGGTCCTAATAGGCCGAAAATGTACATACAGAGATTGATTTTTCTCAATTTGTTTGCCTTACATTTAAATAGGTAAATTCCCGCCTAATTAATTATTAATGGAATTGAACTTTCAAAAATAATAGGTTCCGACTTCAAATTAAGCACATAATCTTCCCAAATTATTATGATCTTATATATATATATATATATAATATATATATACACACTAAAGACCACACATACCCAACGATACATAATAACACACCACACATTACATATTGAACGACACATATATTACACATACTAAATATACGTACCTACACATGTAACACATTGTGCATGCACAAATTCAACATCACTACACATGCTACCACATACTTACATGTAGACACACACATAACATAACATATGTTACACAACACATATTAACACGCACACACATTACATACAGCTACATAGATATATACACAATTCAAACAACAATACATATGTTACACACTAACTCTGCATACTATACACGACGGTGATACACGATAGTATCAATATTACCCACACATAAAGTTTACTATCCATCATACACACAAAACTACATATGTACACAGCCGACGAATATTACTTTATTAATTTTCAGAAAAGGTAACAGGGAACTTCATATTAAGCAACAAATTCTCGGTGCCAAAAGTATAAATTATAGGATATAATATGTATATGAATAAATAAAGTAGGTTAATATTATTGAATAAATAAATATTCGAAATGGCAATTACAATGCGTAAATAAAGACAAAAAGAGTTTTATATGTCTAATCGATTTAAAAGCCAAAGCTTTAAAATTCATCACCGAGTTAATTTCAGAAATTCTGAGAGCAGAGTTCAGATTTTAGCCCTGAAGAGTCTTTATGCGAAAAACTAATAGTAAGGTTCGTACTGTACTCAGTAGTATATCCTTATTAACTTGGCTTCTACTTAGGTTTATTCGAGCAGGTCTTTTTTAACAATATTAGCTCTCCTATCCATGTATATAATAATATCTGTGATATATATCTTGAATTATAATAAATATATACTCATAAGATTGTTTTTTCTTGTTGGTCCAAATACAATGTACCGAATGAGATTATTTTTATGTTGGTACGCGAATATCTATGGTCTTTGTCATTCTTTCTCAAAATTTGTTAAAATTTCTTCCTGTTGAAGTTATTTGGTAGTATATTTTATACAAATCAAACTCTCTGCGCGAGTTTTTGTCTCTCCGCAGGATCTCAAAATCCAACACGCTTGGATAATATTAAATATTATATAAATATAATGTATATAATATATAATATATATATGAGTTTAGGGTGCATGCATCCGGCAACATTTAAAACAGAAAATCATAAGCATTGACGTCAAATCTTGAATAAGATGTTGAGTGTGAGTCCATGGAAGAAGTCACCCAGACCACAAGCCAGCAGGCAAGCAAGACTATGAGGTAGAGTTGCCGCCTCTCCCATCTCTGGTGACAGCAAGACATATTACGTGGAGTAAGGTGGGGAGTTCTGGTTGAGAACGTGGTAGGTGGTGCCCGACGGCTAGCATTAGCCAGTCTAAATGATCAACTGTGTCTGGAGTGGATTATAAATAGAACCAGGGCTAAAATAATATCTCCTACCTTGATTAGGTTATCCCCAGAAGCAGACAGGGTGGATGGGTGTGCGGGAATGGGCATGTTAATGTGAGGGGGAGGGGGAGTTGGATTATGTTGCGGTGATGTAAATGAGATATCAATCCTCGCGTGGTCATTTAATGCCCAAGTATGTAGTTTTGAATTAAAATCATTCTTAATGGAATACTGCAATTTTTTTTTATTGAATACTCGAGTTCTTTTATAACTCCATGTGTGGGGACGATTGCGATGCCATAAATACGAGGTACAAAAAAAGAAGAGAGGAAAGGAAGAAGAGAGGAGAAGGAAGGAGGAAAGAGAGAGATGAAAGAAAGATAGAAAGAAGAGAAGAAGTAAGAGAGAAAATAAGAGGGAAAAAGAGAGATGGAGAGAGAGAGAGAGAGAGAGAAAAGAAGAGAAAAAGTAGAGGAGGAGTAGAGAGAGAGAGAGAGAGATGGAGGAGATGAGAAGATAGGAAGAGAGAAGAGAAAATAGAAATACAGAAGAAAGAGGAGAGAAGAGAGGAGAGAGAAGAGAAGAGAGAAAGAGAGAAGAGAAAGAGTAAAGAAAGAGAAGAGAAGAAAAAAAAAGANTTCTTTCACCTTATTATACTAAACCCTATTCTTCATCAATTGCCTCTTAGGTCATTCAATATAGCCATTTCTTTAACGCTTTCATATATATATATATTATAATTACTATTTATAAATATCATTAACTTATTCAGTATTTTTTTTAAGATACCTATTCCTCTTATCATATCTACTTTATTCATATTATACTATACTATATTAAAATATATAATTAAATCTATCTGTTTATTCTCTACAAACCCTTAGTTATCTCACACAATTAAACAGTCCCTACACTATTCCATATTAATAGTATAACCTTATATTTCTCTAGTTGATCATATATTCTAAGACAAATTGCTGAATTGCATTGAAGGGATTTGATTTAAAGCACTACTTCAATTTCCATATTCAAATTCTTAAGTAATCAATTCTATATTTATTCTGCTGATTTGCTGATTTAATTCTAATGGTGTGTCATACCTTCTCTATCTTTAATTTATTGCTTTTATGATATTACGTTATCTTATTCATTAAGTAGTATTTAATTGTCTTAGTTCTTGGACCTCTTTCATTCATTTGTATCGATTAATTCTGTTTTAATTGTTTCATTATGTTACGTTTCTGTGTGTGTCATTAATTGTCGTGTGAGTGTGCTTATGTTGCTTAGATATATTTCTATATACTATCAGGTATATATATCTACTTGTATTTCTACAATTAAATAAGTGTTCGTGTGTGATTGTGCTGGTGTGTTAGTGTCGGTGTCTTAGTGTATATGTGTGTTCTAGATGTTGCTGTATTCGTATATTCAATATCTGACTATCTTGTGATGTCGTCGTAGATTGTGTGTAAATTCAATATTTCATGATCACTTTCAGTAGTAACTAACAAATTTAATCAAAAAAACTTAATGACTAATCTCTATATTTCACTTTATTATTTTCTTCTAATCTTCTTCATATTTACAATATCTTTACTTTCTATATCTTATACTCTCTTATCTATTTATATTAAATATTTAAAATCACAATATAAATAGAGAGAATGATCTTTAAATATAAATTTTTATCTTACTAAATTTTTAAATCTCTCCTATCTACGTTGCTCGTGTTTTCAAATTTTGTTTTGACATAGGGAATTCATTCGCATCTCTTGGATGACGTAATATGTCTTTCTTTTTTAGATGTGCAAATCAAGTTAGTACTTTAGATGAGAAATACCTATGAAACCTATAATAACTGTGTCGCTAATATATATGTAGATAATGTCAAGACTAGGAAATAACTGAAAACACATAGAATATTATCATAGGTCGCTAGCATAATGGTATTTGTAGTTAACGAAGGGAATTATCCGGTGAACGGCATTTAAATTATACTGATGTGTACAATCTATTTATGTATTTAGATAGGATTACCTTACAAACCATATAATATGTCGTATAACATTCACTCTATCTGGGTATTAGAGGTAAATGGAATACTTGAAAGACCTATAATAACTGGTGTGCGGAAATTGATGTGTGTATCATTGAGGAATAGGTACTTTGACTACGCGCTATATTATTGCAGCTACTCCACAAAATACTGTAATCTATACCCTACCATAATATTTATTACCTATAGGATAAATCGGAGATACATTCCGCTGTTTTTACAAGCGTCGGCTTTTTGTTCACTTGGCGGTTGGAACATGTGGATCAGGGATGGAACAAATAGGACGCATCCAAAAAGCACTGGGCTTTATGTAATGACACAAATTTAGTAAGAGGCTGCCCGATCGGGCCTGGTAGATTCAAGCCTACGATTATAACACACGCATGTCTGCAGGAGAGCAAAAGAATTCAGAAGCCCCTGAGGATATGCATACACTACTCGCAAAAAAGCACGTGGGAGGTAGATGCGGAAAAATAGAACGCGCAGCTGGTGCCCGTATGTCGGCCACGTTAAGCCAGGCACTGGAGGGGGGGTGAGTTTGTGGCAGGAGCAGGAAAGTAGCCTATGACAGGAGGGAGAAGGAAGTAGCCAGAGAAGCAGAGGAAAGCGAGAGCCCCCAGAATAAGGGCACGACAGGGGTTGTTGTATTTCGTGTCGGTGCAGCCAAGTTACTGATCATTAAGTATACGATTGAAAATGACAAGATATGAGACCTGAGAGTCCATTTGCGCAGATGTCAGATAAATTTAATTTTTTTTTTTTTTAGACACTACGTGGCCGATCGTCCTTATGTGTGACGGAAAGGGTCCGATATAAAAAAAAAATGGGAGAAACCGGCGTTTCAAACAGTTGGGTAAGGTATTTAATAAAGGCCTATTACAAAATATAGTTTTTTTGGGTTCTTTTACTAATGATCATATCGCCCTGTCGGTGGAGCGTTAGAACATGCCACGCGACTGCACCTCTGACCGAGGGGGTGAGACTAAAGGGCGCGCTTGCCAATTGTGTGTGCGCAACGACTGTTTAATTGGCAAACGTGTGTGAACGCCACCATTATTATGTCTTAAGGATAGAACCTCTTTAGGTGGTTGAGCATTCTTCCATGACTTGTCATATACATGGGCACAGCGGTGACGGGGATGTTTTCTTGGGTAGACGGACAAGTCAACGCCCTAGCACTCTTATAAAGTGAGATGTAGGCTTCCAACCCTATTTACGCGGACACATTATGGCAACTCCAACACACGCACATCTTATATTATAGAGTGGGTGGGTAGAAGCGGTGACGGTAGGGGTACATGCCTGGGATGGGAGGACGTTACTAAGTTGGACTCTACAACGGTCTGATGGTGAGGTTCCAGTTCGGTGGAGGTTTTTGGGAATGTGGAAGCAACCCCTTCATCACGCGATTGCTCTGGTCATCTCTGACCCAGAGTGGTAGTAATCTTGTTAGGGTCCCATCTATGGGCTTGAATTGAAAAAACATAAGGTTTATAAACAAAATTGTAATTGAATGCATTAAAATGAATTTATTTCACACTTTGTCAGGCATTTAATGACCCACCGAGGTTGGATATGCCGTAAAACAAAACAAAAAACAAACAAATTCATATCTGAACACTGGACCAATTAATGTTGTAGGAAAAGTATTTGGTCGTTTTTTTATTATAGATTTTTTATTTATGGTATGCTGATGCTCTTTGATAGGTATTAAAGTTAATCGCCACTGAACCTCGGTTCAAGTTGATAGTAAATTGGATCCGGTTTTAGACTTTGATTTCAGAAATGGTATTACATGAAAAGGCATCCACTAATTCTTGCTAAGTGTCCAGGATTCTTGTGGGTAGAGCATAATAATTTGAAGTACAAAATATGTTATAGACGCGTGGTCTATATAAATGGTTAGTAGATGTCGATATGGACTCGTCCTCTTACAATCGAGTTCAATTCTGGACGAAGTCTGTTATTGCATTTTACACATATAGCGCTGTATACAGCACTTTGAAAAAGGTATGAATTACCATATAGTACTCCTACTACTGCTTATGGGGTAATATAGCATAGGCTATGATTGGGCATCTAGTTTAACCATGGCTTAGAGTAACACAGTCTATGTGAAGAAGGAAAACTCTTGAATTCTAAAACCTTGATTAATACTCACACTCTCAAAGGACTATTAATTAGACATTAGTATAATATGTGAAAAAAAAATGAATTAAAGGAAAAAGTGCGGTATCAGTATAGAAAAGCCAAACAGTGAGAGGAAGATCTAATCCATCTTTTACTACTAAGCACGCTTAAGAACCCAAGGAGGTTGATTTGTATCAACACAACACGAGCAAGGCAGAGTCTATCCACCTTTTCACTGCGCTGATACCAAAGGAGATTATGTTTTTAATGGTATCAGCAGGCGAGGAAGATCTTTCCTTTCTCACACTAGATGCTAGACCAAGGTCTTTATCCACTTTTCAATGCAATCTTAGAAATCACATTAATACGATTATCTATTTACACCTTACTACCAACGAAGTTTTTTATTATTTTGGAAAATTTTAAAAAAAATCTTCTTTTTCCAAAATTTACTCACCACGTAGGCCTTCCGCCAAAATAATTTTAATTAATGACGTTCGCTCCGGCGTGAAGATGATTTAATATTTAAATGTAATAGGCTAAAATATTAGAATTAAATCAGAAAGTTGCCTAATGAACAAATTAGGGAATTCAAATAAAAAGATTGAACGCGAGGGGCGCTACTCACAATCGGAAATGAAGGCAACTGATTACTCTTTCAGAACCATTTTTCGTTTTTCAATGCTAAATTTTACTAATTTAACATCTTAATTAAAATAGGAAGTAACAGAAATAAATTCAGTTATTATATGCTTGTTAAATAGATTATTTCTTTCAGGAATTTATTGAAGAGATTTTTACTCATATTCATTAAGATAAAATTACCAAACAATTAGAATCAATAATACCAAGTTTCACATTTATATATAAAAAATCAGTTTTATGTTTTTAATCACATCAATATGCAACATTAGCTTTAACGTTTACAACTGAAAACTGGTATTTTGTTGTATATTGAAAATACAAAATTTGCATGTTAATAGGTATTAATTATAGAGATTAAGGCCTAACAGTAGTATTAATAATGATCAAAATAGTATTAAAGCTTATAATAAGAATAAGAAGTCATGGAGGAGATGTGACGTCCGTAATACTCACAGCGCGCAATTGTATGAAATGTAGAAGTAGTATCGTAAGCCTCTCTCGGTTAACCCAGACAGAAAAACACACAATCTCCATTAATTTCATAATTAGATATATATATATATAATTAGATTAGATAGAAGAGTAGATGCTATATGAATCTTAAGAAGATAAAAAAAAAATCTGGGATACCTTGAATAGATATGAAGAGCTGAACAACAGACATAACTAACTTAAATAGAAATTTCCTTCCACCCCACAAAAATTAGTGCAACAAAGATTTGAGAAGGTGAAATACAATACCGATTTGTTGATGTATGTAATACTAAATAAATATGTATCTACATTTTGCCATTAAACAGATATTATAACTTCAATCGGTGTCTCTCATTATGTGTATCAATCACAGAACATTTCGAACTCTACTCCCAAGATTTTTTTTTTTTTCCTTATATGTAAGAGGAAGGATTTAATTCTATCAATTTTTTTTGTGGGATGCGGAATGCTGAGGTTTCTGAGGATTATTCGTAGGCTCATAGCTAATGATTATTATATAATATATATAAATATTTATTATTTTAATGACGATTGATTTTGGAATAGCTTTAAATATGCGATTGGATGTGTGGTTGGTGTGTGTGCCTTGTGTTGTGTAAACCGAAACTATTAGTATAACTTTACCTTTCAAGGTCACAATTCTCCCTAGTTCTGTAGGTAATTAACGTGTCATCATTCTTCATCAGCAGATGTTCAGATTTCCTATTTCTTACATTTAAGCCGCAATTAAAAATAAAAATGATTATTTGACATTATTATAACTAGTTGGCGCTAACCTAGAAATAGTCATAACTAACAATGACAAATTAGTAATTTTAACTAAATATACAACAAAATACCAGTTCCTGCCAAGATAGTATAACAGTATTAAGACTAAATATGTGTCAAATATATTGATATATAAAAATAGTACAAAAAACTGATTAAATTAAAATCTAAAATATATTATAGATAGACATATTGGTAATACATAGTATAGAATATTCCACAAATAACCCAGTTAATTTTCTAATGGTATTGGAAAATTATTATCATTGGTATGAATATGAGGTATAAAAATCTCAAAGTTAAATATCACACAATTACATATTCCTAGAAATTGAAATTCATATAAATTAAAAAAAACATTAGAATATTAAAAGCAAAGATAAAATAAGAAATAAACAGGTGTTAAAATAAATTATTACTTTACATAGATACACTAAATATATTAAAATTAAGAAAGTTTTAAATTAAAAGAGTAAAAAAATTGAAATTAGAAAAACGGGAAGTGATATTAGAAAACGACAAGTAAGCTATCTCCAGTCGCTATCTCACTACACACATCTATTCGATTATACGCCCACTTTCTACGTTTTATTTATCATAAAATCTTATTATATTTGAATTTCAGCTAATTTGTTTACAGTTAGCCTTTATTCTGATTTAAATCTATTTATAATTTATTACATTTTAAATCAATTAAAATACTTTAGCACTAACTATTATTACTAAGTAAGAGGGTGCATATATATTTGCTTACTGGTATAATTAATTAATAAGAGATAATTTATACTCAAAACTTGGATAGTTATCCACGGAGGATGAATTATCTATATTAATTATCCAATTAAATAGAATATAATGTTTTACTAATGTCATGCATCATTGTTGATAAAATGCTGGGATAGACTGGTCTCAAGGCACTAGTGCTTATAAAAGGAAAGACTTCCTCGCTGTTTGGCTGATACCAAAAACAATCTCCTTGGTCTAGCGCTAGTGAAAAGGGGATAGACTCCCTTGCTGTTTGGTTGATACCAAAAACAACCTCCTTGGTCTAGCGCTAGTGAAAAGTGGATAGACTTCCTCACTGTTTGGCTGATACCGACTTTATACTAATGCTAATCTTAGTCCTTGGAGAGTGTGAGTTTAACAGGTTTGAATTCAGAGTTTTCCTTCTCCTAGACTGGTTACCTAGCCATGGTTAAAGAGCCCAATCTGCCTTGCTATTTACCCATAGCAGGAGGGAGAATTGGATTCATACCTTTCCCAAGGGTATCAGCGCTATGTGAAATGCAAACAGCTTCGTCCAGGAATTGAACTCGGGTGGACGAGTCCATTTCGTACATCTCTAACCATTAGACCACGCGCCTACATACTTGATTTAAATATATGCCCACCCACAAGAATCTGATACTAGCAAGAATTAGTTGGAATGCAGTAAACATCGAATCAAATCAAAACCGGATCCATTTACATCCTGAACCAGTTCATGGAATACCATCAGAAGCATCAACCATAATAAAAAAAATCTTTAAAAAAACGAATACTTTCCTACCATTAATCTGGGTCAGTGTTCAGATATGATATTTGTTTTTTTTTGTTTTGTTTTACGGCATATCAACCTCGGTGGGTCATTAAATGCTGACAAAGTTGTGAAATAAATTCATTCTTAATGCATAATACAATTTTGTTTATAAACTTATGTTTTTCAATTCAACCCATAGATGGGACCCTAACAGATACTACCACTCTGGGTCAGAGTGGACCAGGGAGCAATGGGATGAAGGGGTGCTCCACATTCCCAAACCTCCATAACTGGAACCTCACCATCAGATAGAGTTTAACGTCATTCCCATGACATGTAAACCCTTAGTCACCGCCTTCTACCACCCATATGATAAAAAGGCTGGGGGTTGCCATATGGGCAATAGGGTTGGGGCAATCATATAGGTGCTAGGGCTTGACGTGTCCGTCTAGCCCAAGAAAGGGCCAAAGTGGAGTATTGCAAGTCATGGAATGCTCAACCACCTGGGTTCTATCCTTAAGCATAATGGGTCACCACCCATGGCCAACAGGTGGCCCCATTGGGGGAGTGTTATCCCTCTGCAGAGGTGCAGTCGGTGCATTCTAACGCCCTACCGACAGGGCGGGATATGATCATAGTAAGAGAAAAAAAAATCTATATTTTGTAAATAGGCCTTTATTTAAAATACCTTATCCCAACCTGAAACGGGTGTATCTCCCATTTTTTTTTTATTATCGGACCCTTTCCGTCAAATAAGGACGATGGCGTAGTGTAAAAAAAAAAAAATTAAAAATTTATCTATCTGCGCAAGTGACTCTGCAGGCCAATTCTTGAGTGACAGTCTTTGGTGCACTGAATGCACACAAACTGTGATGCTTTCTGGGGCTGCTAGCTTTTCTCTCTCTTTCTGGCTCTCTTTTCTGTCGAGGCTACTCTCCTCTCTGCCTCACCCCTCTCCATGCCTTGCTTAACGTTGAGGCACCAGGCCGCTCTATTTTTTGCATCTACCTCCCACGTGTTTGTGTCAATATGGCATATCCTCAGGCTCTCCTGCAGACATCTTTAAATCGTAGGCTTGATCTACCAACCGATCGGGAGCCTTTTACTAATTTGCCATACAAAAGATCTTTTGGGATGCGTCCATTTTCCATTCTCCTGACATGTCCAAGCCAACAAAGCCGCCTTGGAAACATGTGTATCTCCGATTTATCCATGGAATATATTTATATATATATACATATTTTTATACTCAATTATAGGGTTTCAAGTATTCCTATATAATACAAATAATTTGCACACAGTTATATGGTTTCAAGTATTCCTATCTAATACAAATAATTTATACACAATTATATGGTTTTAAGTATTCCTATCTAATACAAATAATTTACACACAGATATATGGTTTCAAGTATTCCTATCTAATACAAATAATTAGCACACAGTTATATGGTTTCAAGTATTCCTATCTAATACAAATAATTGCACACAGTTATATGGTTTCAAGTATTCCTATCTAATACAAATAATTTGCACACTAAAAAAGAAAGACATATTCGTCACCAAGCGAATTCCCTATTCAACAATTTGAAAACAGCAACGGAAATCAGGAAGGATTTTAAAATTTAGTAATAAAATTATTTAAAATCTCTCTCTATATATTTTTTAAATTTTTATATATAAAGTAAGATAGTTAAGAAAGAAGTAAAGATATTAAATATTAAGAAAGATAGAAAAATAAAAAGTGAAATATAAATAAATCTATTTTATTATATTTTAGTTGGAAGTGACATATACATATACATATATATATATATATATATATATATATATATATATACACACACACACACACACACATATACACACACAACATAAACATAAACATATACAAATACATACAAATGTAATGAAGATCCAAGAAAAACAATTAAATCTACTTAGTAATTTAACTAAATCAAAACAAAATAAATAAAAATATACACACATACACATAAACACACACATATATATATATATAGTATTAATGTGTTTAAATCCTGCAATTCAGCAATGTGTCTTATATATCACTAAGAAATAAAGGTTTACATAATATATGGTGTGGTTAATTTGAATACTGGTTTTTAAAACTATATATATATATATATATATATATATATATATCTTAAAAAACTATATATATATATATATATATATATATGAAGGTAAAAATGGATATTGAATCCGACAATATGTAAGAAGGTTTTATAGAAAAACAACAAGATGTTAAAAATTTTGCTGACAGAAATCTGTTTCGACATTATGAATATGTCTTTTTCAAAGCAACATTGTAAGCGGAAAAACGAAATGAATATATCAGTAATTACAAGTCACAGAACGCTCTCGATCAGAACCGGAATTTTTCTAAAAATTTTTAAAAATACATATGTGTTGTTAAAAATAAAATAAATTTTTGATATTCATATACATTTTTACTACAAACTCTTTTGAGCTTTTTATGATGAAAATGCTTAAACATTTTAAAAATAAAATTTATTTCATTTTTAACAACACCTATGTATTTTTAAAAAATTTTTAGAAAAATTCCGACGGTATGTAGTATATTACCTTATCTTCCCCAAAGATGTCTCCTATAACCAATCAAATATATATACACACACACACATGTACACATCGTTTGTGTATTTACTTCTCATATATATATATATATATATATGAAGAAAAATAAAAAAAACACAGGTTTAAATGGGTTAAGTGGTGAGTTTATTGGCCGACGCTGCAGTGTTTCGATCTATTAATTAGATCATCTTCAGGGCATTTGTTGGTATATGGAAGGTGATAAGAATTTTTTTTTTTTTATCACAGAATAACGAGAAAAGCGAGTGGTAGTCCTTGTTATTCATCTGTTTATATACTACATACCGTCGGATTCACTTCCTTTCTTCACATATATATATATATATATATACACATATATATACACACACACACACACACACACACACACACTTACTCAGCAAGTCATAGAAAAACATTTTCATAATATAGTTTTCTCGTATCACGTAAATCGTAATATTATTCTGTTCCTAAATAGAATTTTAAGATTTGTTCCAAACGATTTTAGCCGCCCGGAGAAAGAAACAAAAAAGTGAGGTATAGGGAAGAGCTAAGATTAAACAGAAATAACAGTGCTGCCTGCTCGGCACGTTGTCTGAATACGTAGGTGTGGTGTTCCCCCATTCACAACCAACTAGACAAGTGATTAGATATATCAGGTTGTTCAAGACTTCACCGTTGAGAGTGGGAGAGGAGAGTAGTGCAAGTTTTGGGGCGGCAGGGCGGAGACGATTTAGGAGTCAGATTAAATAACAATTGATGGGGAAGGGTATGAAAAGGGTGGATGCTCGGGTATCTTGAAAGAAATAATAGTTCTAATCAGACAGTTACATGCCTCGGTTGATAAAAAAATAAAATAAAAAAAATAAAAATAAAAAAAAAAAAAACCTGTCCGATTATCTAGTTCTTTTCTTTTATGGTGAGGAATAAGCATATGATTGAAATTAATGAGACAATGGTTAAAGTTGTGGTCCCATGAAGATACCATAGATTTATGGTTGGTTGGTTAGATTTTACAGCATGTCATATATATATATATATATATATATATATACTAGCAAATATATGCACCCTCCGGGTGCAAGTATTTAAGTTTTGATATAATAAAATATCATATTAAATTAGAAAGGCTAATTAAACTGAATAAGAATGCAGATAAAAAGATTTGGAACAGAGGGGGTATGATTGAAAAATAGAACAACTTTGAAACTAACTCTTCCATCATTTTCCATTACTCCCTTCTTTCATTGGTAAATTTTCCTAATTTAACTATTTAGTTAAAATAGAAAGTAAAGAATAATATTAGTTATTTCTTCTTGTTAATGGATTTCTTTTAAGATTTATCCCCGAGATTTTTGCTCATATTCAAAAAGATAAAACCAAACAATTAGAAATCAATAATACTAAGCATATATTTATTAAAATCAAATTTTTAATATCTATATGCAAATTAGCCTTCCCATTCACACTATAATCCGCTATTTTGTTGTATATATAAATACATTGCATGTTATTAGTATGTAGATATGGTCAACAGTCTTAATGATGTAAAACAATTTTATCAATAATTGAGGTTTAAATAAAAATAAAATCATGGGGAATGTGATGTAAATAACGAATGGAATTGTGATTTGTATAGTAATATAGTTTCAGTTACAGACAGACAAACACACAATCTCCATTATAATAAGATATATATATGTGTGTGTGAAGATATATATATAAGAGAGTTTTATAATTTGCTTGAAGCATTGTGTATATATTGGTTAGGAGGTTGATTTAGAAGGCTATCACAATGCAGGTGTAAAGAAAAAATAATAATACGGTAACAATGGTGTTGTGTGTTAACCTGTATTTAATTCTTGAATTTTCGAGATAATCTCTTTTTCAAAAGATCACTGGAACTGAAGCAGTTTAGTTATGGCATTTCTTAAATACAGGTTAACACACAACACCATTGTTATCGTATTATTATTATTATTTTTTTTTTTTTACACTGCATTGTGATAGCCTTCTAAATCAACCTCCTAACCAATATATATATATATATATATATGTGAAGAAAAGGAAGTGAATCCGACGGTATGTAGTATATTAAGAAAGAATGAAAAAACACAGGTTTAAATGAGTTAAGTGGTGAGTTTATTGGCCGACGCTGCAGTGTTTCGATCTATTAATTAGATCATCTTCAGGGCATTTGTTGGCATATGGAAGGTGATAAGAATTTTTTTTTTTTTAATCACAGAATAACGAGAAAAGCGAGTGGTAATCCTTGTTATTCAGTCTGTTTAAAAAATGTTGAGGTTTGAAAAAAGGAGACGGTTTGAAATATGACGTCAAATATTCTCTTTTACGTGTGAGTATGGGACTGTGTAAGTGTTTGTATCGAAAAAATTTATTACATT
>CM042182.1:7362673-7392673 GCA_023376005.1 Doryteuthis pealeii
TATCGCTAGAGACATAGGAACAAGAATAAATAAAAGTCATGATATCAAGTAAATCCTACACGTGATATCGTGGGATATATTAATAGTTATTATGAAGATCATTTACTGTGCAATTCTATATATGCATCATTGTGATTGATGCATTATTGTCCAATGCTGTCCAATGCTTTTATAGTAAAAATCATTGTCCAATGCATTTTTATTGTAAAAATCATTGTCCAATGCATTTTATAGTAAAAATCATTTCCAATGCAAATCATTTCCAATGCATTTTTATAGTAAAAATCATTTCAATGCATTTTTATAGTAAAATCATTTCCAATGCATTTATATAGTAAAAATTATTTCTAAAGCATTTATATAGTAAAATGAAATCAAGTATTCCTATCTAATACTAATACTAATAATTTTCACACTGTCATATGTCATATGGTTTCAAGTATTCTTATCTAATACTAATAATTTATACACAATTATATGGTTTCAAGTATTCTTATCTAATACTAATAATTTATACACAATTATATAATTTATACACAATTATATGGTTTCAAGTATTCCTATCTAATACTAATAATTTATACACAATTATATGGTTTCAAGTATTCCTATCTAATACAAATAATTTGCACACAGTTGTATGGTTTCAAGTATTCCTATATAATACAAATAATTTATACACAATTATATGGTTTCAAGTATTCCTATCTAATACAAATAATTTATACACAATAATATGGTTTCAAGTATTCTTATCTAATACTCAATTATATGGTTTCAAGTAACTATTCCTATTTGATAAAAATCACTTATTTGCTCAAAGTTATATGCTTTCAAGCATTCCTGTCTAATAATAATATACACAATTATATGGTTTCAAGTATTTCCATCTAATAATAATAATTTTCAGTTTTTATCATTATTATCTAGACATTTATAATTTATTAAAGTTTTTTTTTTTATATCAAATTCTTTGAGTTTTCTGAATTCCAATTCCAGAATGTCTCATAACAAAATAAACTTTTTTTCCGGTAAATCAAAATTTAAAAAGAAAATCTAACCTTGGGCATTTGTTTCAAAACCGTGAAAAGGGAGGCAACTGAGATTTCGTTTCAAAACAGTTGAATTTACTTAAGGGGAGAGAACTGTGTCCTTCTTGGAAATAGATTAGCCTATCTCTTCTTTTCACAATGTATATATATATATATATATATATATATATATAAAATATAAATAATAATTTATTCAACATTGCTTCTATAAAAACAAACGTCCAAAAATCTTATTCACTTCGCCGAAGAGCTTACGGCCGGGTTTGTTTACTAAATAAACGTCCACTTGCCTACTATGACAGGGGCGTGTAATAGTTTCATTGACAAGGTTAATTTCGCAGGGATTGTTCGCTATGTACCGGCGGCCGAACGGATATGGTCTCTGACTATGCCTGTGAAGTCCCGGTTTCGATTCCTGTCGGAGGGGAGTCGTTAGTATACATCGCTGAAGAGACTTAATAAAGTCGAAACAGTCTGTACGGTGTTCTGCATAGCGAGCCATCCTTTGCGGGATTCTCTTGTCAAGATTATTTTCTATAATTATCGAATTTTATACGATACATGCATTATAATTGCCTTCAAGCAAAAATATAAATAATAATTTATTCAACATTGCTTCTATAAAAACAAACGTCCAAAAATCTTATATATATATATATATATATATATATATACTAGCAAATATATGCACCCTCCAGGTGCTTGTATTTAAGTTTTAATGTAATGAAATATCGTATTAAATTAGAAAGTCTAATAAGAATGCAGATAAAAAGATTTGAAACAGAGTGGGGTATAATAGAAAAATAAAAATGAAACTTACTCTTCCATCACTCTCGTCTTTCATTGCTGAATTTTACTTATTTAACTATTTAGTTAAATTAGGAAATAAAGAATAAAATGACAGTTATTTTTTTCTTGTTAATGGATTTCATTTAAGATTCATTGAAGAGATTTTTGTTTATATTCATTAAAATAAAACCAAACAGTTAGAAATCAATAATACTGAGCACATATTTAATAAAATCACGTTTTTAATATCAATATGCAAATTAGCCTTCCCGTTCACACTGCAAACCGCTATTTTTTGTATATATAAATACAATAGCATGTTATTAGTATGTAGATATGGACAACGCTAATAAAAAGGTGAAGCAATTTTATTAATGATTGAGGTTTAAATATAAATGAATAAAGAATGTGATGAAAATAACTATGTTAATTGTGACTCGATTAGTAATATAGTTTCGGTTACAGACAGAAAAACACATAATCTCCATTATAATAATCTCCATTATAATAAGATATATATATAATAAAGTAAAGTCGTCAGGGCGGCCTAAAGTCGGTATCAGCCAGTCAGCGAGGGAGTCTATCCCCTTTTCAATAGTGCTAGACCAAGGAGATTGTTTTTAGCCTCTGAGGTGGAGCGCCACACCTACCATCAGCTCCTTACTTTACCGCACAGATCCCTATGCTGCTCATACGCTGAGTTGGCGAGGACCGGTATCGAACTAGGAACCTTGTGGTTTCTAGCCGAACGCTCTACCGACTGAGCTAACCCGGCCCCATTATTATTATTATATTTATTGTTATAGTTATTATTATTGTTATTATTTTTCTAATTATATTTATTATTATTATTATTATTGTTATAATTATATTTATTATTTTCTCCTTTTGAGTTTTCACATCAGCATTAGCTGATGATCTTTCACTGGAGTCTGAGTGACAGCAAGTCTCCTCAGGTCTCCAGGACTCTTCTGAGTATTCTGGCAGATTGCAGCAGTGCAGAGTTCTGAATGGAATCAATCCTTCCTCTGATTTCCAGACTTTCCAAACCCTTTTCCAATCTTTTGGGACCGTTCCAAGTGCACCAACAACAATTGGTATCACTTTCACTTTCATATTCCATAACTTTTTCAGTTCTCTGGCAAGGTCCAGGTATTTGTCCATTTTTTCATTTTCCTTTAGCTTCACCCTATGATCTGCTGGAATTATATTTATTGTTATAGTTATTAATATTGTTATTATTAATGCAGACCATATAACCTTTAAGCACCCCATCTGCGATCTTGATTCATAAGGACATGTTTTTAATTTACACTGTCAAAATCTGGTTGTTTGTTAGGGGGTGGGGGTTAGGGTTGGGGGTTAGTTTTATAATTTTAAAAAAAACCTCTAAAAATCGTCTGTTAACAAACAACCGGATTTTGACGGTGTAAATGAAAAATATGTCCTTATGAATCGAGATTGCAGATGGGGTGCTTAAAGGTAATATGGTCGATTATTGCTACTAGATTGTGCTATTAATATTCTAAACTGTTTAAATAATATGAAATAGCAGAGGTGGTCACCACTAGAATAGGCTCAGTTCTAACTAGTGATCATCCTCCACACAACTAAAGGTCATTACCTATTAATCATATACCCCCGCTCCAATTTTGAATTTCAACATATTTTAATTTAAAATGTAACTACACTTACAGACATAATTCGTAGGCTACCCACAAATTATGTAACATAATTTGTCTTCTAACACATATGATAAAAAAGGGTTGGGCGGTTGTCATAAGGGCAATAGGCTTGGGACAATCATGTAGGTGCTAAGTCTTGACATGGCCATCTGATTGATCGGGGGGAGCCTCTAAATCGGGGGGGGGGGTCAACTAAAGGTCATTACCTATTAATCATATAACCCCCCACATTTTGAATTTCAACGTATTTTAATTTAAAATGTAACTACACTTACAGACATAATTCGTAGGCTACCCACAAATTATGCAACATAATTCGTTTTCTAAATTTTTTGGAATCGTTCCAAGTGCTCCAGTTACAATTGGTATCACTTTCACCAGTAAGAAACATATGGAAATAGAATTACAGGATAAAACTTAATTAATCCACTTGATTTCTACTTGGGAGGAAAGTTTTTTGAATAAAACAATTTGGGAAATTTTGAATTGGAAATCTAATTTGGGATTCAATTAAATAGTTTAAGCAGAATTTCATAAAAAGGAAAATCATTACGTTCTATAAAAAAAACTAATTCTACGTTCAAACCCCAAATTAGTGAGACACATTTTATAACCTACTTAATTATAAATAAATAAATAGGGCCAGGTTAGCTCAGTTGGTAGAGCGTTCGGCTAGAAACCATAAGGTTCCTAGTTCAAAACCAGCCCTCACCAACTCAGCATATGAGTAGCACATTTTATAACCTACTTAATTATAAATAAATAAATGAATATATATATATATTTGAAATGCTTCAATATTAACCTGAGTGCTTGGGAAAATCTAGTATCAAATCAAAAAGAATGGTGTAAGACATGTTTCACTAAATTAAAGATGTTTGAAGAAATTAGACTGAAACACCGAGATCAGCTCCGTCTAACTTTAAAACAAAAACATCTGCCTCCCACTTTAGGAAATTCCATCCGTCAGTGTGGCTTCATAGCTCGCAGCAAGGCTGGGCTGCTATCACACTCAAGAAAACACAAAATGTCTTCTTGATAGCATGCACAATATGGGAGGAAACAAGTCACTCACTGCTGACCCTCATCTATCGTTCACGATAGGAGAGTCCACTGTGGACGAGCAGATTCAGGACCCCCCACGAACAAAGCTGCAGCCTAAAAATGGCCACAAGAAACTTAACAGTGTTCCTTAATCATACAACCGTTTTCATCTTGCAACACCTTCTGGTTAAAAATGAGACCATCCAAATCATCCAAGATGAAATTCAAAAATGTAAATCCTGATTATATATATTTACCAACTCCTCCGCACGAACAGGATACGACACAAGTTCAATTTCAGGTTTGAATTCAGAGTTTTCCTTCTCCTAGACTGGTTACCTAGCCATGGTTAAAGAACCCAGCCTGCCCTACTATTTATCCATAGCTGGAGGGAGAGTAGGATTCATACCTTTCCAAAGGCATTAGCGCTAAGTGAAATGCAATTACCACGTCCAGGATTTGAACTCGGGGCGACGAGTCTATTTCACATGACTTTAACCATTACACCACGCACTTCCTTAAATCCTGATTATATGATGTTGGTCGGTCGGTTGGTTGGTTGGTTGGGTTTTACGGCATGTCAACCCCTTGGGTTATTTTAAGCTGAATACTTCTATTGGTAAAAAAAATGTTTAATGCTGATAAAGTTTTGAAATAATTTCATTTTTAATGGATAATACAATTTTGTTTATAAACTCATGTTTTCTATTTAACCCATAGATGGGACCCTAACAGGTACTACCACTCCGGGTCAGAGTGGACCAGGGAGCAATGATGATGAAGGGGTGCTCCACATTCCCCAAACCTCCAAAACTGGAACCTCACCATCAAATAGAGTTTAACGTCATTCCCAGGACATGTAGACCCTCAGCCACCGCCTTCTAGCACCCATATGATAAAAATAAATGAATAATTAAAAATTAAAAGAATATTAACTAAAAAAATAAATAAATAAAAATTAAAAGAATATTAACTAAAAAAATAAATAGATAAAAATTAAAATAAATAATTCTTTTTTTTTTTTTAAATCTTTCTGTTTATGTAAACCAAAGGCAAAAAAAAATTCAATGTAGTTGTTGGCCGAATCTAAAAATAAAATAAAAGTTTTTTTTGTTTTTTTGGAGAGAATTTGTTGGATTGGTTGTTTGTTGTAAGAATGAAAAGAATTCTTTTCACAGAACGGAACCAATAAATAATGGTAAATAATCTGGCGAGAGTTTTATAGGATTGGCATTTTGCGAAGGGAGGAATTGAAAAATAACAAGAATATCTATTTCCTAGTTGAGTAACATGAGTGACCCAGAAAAAAAACAGAAGCCAAATTATTTATTTATTTTCCCATTAAACTAACCCTCCCTAGTTGAGTAACATGATATTACAGGGTGACCCAGAAAAAAGAAAAACCCAAATTATTTATTTTCCCATTAAACTAACCCTAAACCCCAACCCCCTACCAATTGGACACATGGCCGAGTGGATTAGGCAGTTGTGTTAAAAGACAGTTCTAAGTGACAGTTATCTCTGATTCCCGAGTTCAATCCTGAGTGAAAGCAGTTAGAAAAATAATTAATTAGCACAACTCCTACCCCAGCTATGGTTAGCGGAATACCCCCGTGGAATAAATAAAGGGTTAGGTTCAAAGTTCTGTGATGGCTCCCAGATATGACAAGAAAGTTCCCGAGTTCGAAAAGAAGGTTCCCGAGTCCGACAAGAAATACCTGAAGAAGGTCGGAGGGTATATCGGCCGAAACATTGTACAAATAACAATGAAGATGGGGACAATAGTCCGAATAACACTAATAATACTACACACACACATACATACATACATATATATATATATATATATATATATATATATATATAGATAGATAGATAGATAGATAGTTATAGGAAATAACCTTGAACACTTGGATAATTTACTAATGCTACTGCAATGGAAAATTTTGCAATCGGATATATACATATTAACAACCCTCCCTCCACCTTTTCAATATGTATATACATAGCAGTTTCTTGTCTCAAAATAAAATTCTGATGAAGCCCCGTTAATACACCGAGGTGAAAAATTAATTGAATGATGTAGTTTGTGCTTTATCTGCTTTTATTCCTCAACTGGATATTTCCTATAACTCCAACCTAAAAAAGGGGAACCACTCTGAATTAATTTTATCTGTTAATTAATCTACCCATTATTTTCCCATTAAACTAACCCTAACCCTAACCCTGTCTTCTTTTTTCCTAGTAGATCAATAAATAAATAATAATTTATCAGTCAATCAGAGTGGTTCCCCTTTTTTATGTTGGAGTTATAGGAAATAACCCCTCAATTTTTAATTACAGACATATTAACGTACACATTTTGGGATATTCTGGATACATAGAGACTAGATTTTAAGGCTGATTTGTTTTGTTTTACGGCATATCAACCTCAGTGGGTTATTTAATGCCGATAAAGTTTTGAAATAAATCAATTCTTAATGGATAATACAATTTTTTTATAAATACATTTTTCTATTTAACCCATAGATGGGACCCTAACAGGTACTACCACTCCGGGTCAGAGTGAACCAGAGAGCAATGGTGATGAAGGGGTGCTCCACATTCCCCAAACCTCCAAAACTGGAACCTCACCATCAGATAGAGTTTAACGTCATTCCCAGGACATGTAGACCCTCAGCCACCGCCTTCTAGCACCCATATGATAAAAAGGGGATTGGGGCTTGCCATAAGGGCAATAGGGTTGGGAAAATCATATAGGTGCTAGGGCTTGACGTAACCAGCCGATTGATCGGAAGAGGCCTCTCCGACCGCCCGTCATCCACCACCACTTTATTCTCTCCTCTTCCTATTCCCCATCCACTACCACTTCATTCTCTCCTCTTCCTATTCCCATCCACTACCACTTCATTCTCTCCTTCTCCTCATCTACCACCACTTTCTCTCCTCTTCCTATTCCCCATCCACTACCACTTCATTCTCTCCTTCTCCTCATCTACCACCACTTTATTCTCTCCTCTTCCTATTCCCCATCCACTACCACTTCATTCTCTCCTCTTCCTATTCCCCATCCACTACCACTTCATTCTCTCCTTCTCCTCATCTACCACCACTTTCTCCTCTTCCTATTCCCCATCACTCTACCACCACTTATTCTCTCCTCTTCCTATTCCCCATCCACTACCACTTCATTCTCTCCTCTTCCTATTCCCCATCCACTACCACTTCATTCTCTCCTTCTCCTCATCTACCACCACTTTCTCTCCTCTTCCTATTCCCCATCCACTACCACTTCATTCTCTCCTTCTCCTCATCTACCACCACTTTATTCTCTCCTCTTCCTATTCCCCATCCACTACCACTTCATTCTCTCCTTCTCCTCATCTACCACTTATTCTCTCCTCTTCCTATTCCCCATCCACTACCACTTCATTCTCTCCTCTTCCTATTCCCCATCCACTACCACTTCATTCTCTCCTTCTCCTCATCTACCACCACTTTCTCTCCTCTTCCTATTCCCCATCCACTACCACTTCATTCTCTCCTTCTCCTCATCTCCACACCACTTCATTCTCTCCTCTTCCTATTCCCATCCACTACCACTTCACATCCACTACCACTTCATTCTCTCCTCTTCCTATTCCCCATCCACTACCACTTCACTCATTCTCTCCTCTTCCTATTCCCCATCCACTACCACTTCATTCTCTCCTCTTCCTTACCACTTCACCCATCCACTACCACTTCATTCTCTCCTCATATACCACCACTTTTACTCTCTTTCATCTCTTCTCTCCTTCTCTAATTCCCCATCTACCACCTATTTATTCTCTCCTCTTCCCCACCCCACATACCACCTTTATACTCTCTCCTCTTTCTTTTCCCCATATATAATCTCTTTTCTCCATTAAATTTTTTTTTTTACCTCTTCCCCTCTATTTTACTGGCACTTTTGTCGTCTGCTAGGAATTTTAAAAGCGAATTAAAAATAATTAAATCTATTATTTAAGGTCAAACTTTGTCTAAATCGATAAGTAGTAACATAATAACCATCATTAAAAAAAGAAAAATATCATTACATATGCAGTTTATTTTTAAAAGATTTAAAACCATTTGTTTTGGTCAATTCGCCATTCAGCCTCTTTTTCGATGGTTTTATGTGCTTGTTTACAATTTTACTGTAACATTCGCAATTGCAAAAAAATTACCAAAAATCAGGTAATTATCCGATTTTAATGAAATTTTCAGTATTGATTTAACAATTAATGGATTTTATAATGCATCAGTTATTCTATTTCAAAACTTTAATTTAGTATTTTTGCTATGAAAAATTAATATATAAAATTCATTTAAAATAAAAGTATTCAGAATTTAAATTTAAAATGTTATATTTTTAGATTCTAAAATAAATATCTACTTAATGCAAACCTTATTTTTTCCAAAAAAAGTATACGTTTTGAAGAAAAACTCTATTGAAAATGTACCCCCTCCCCTTTTTAAGCAGAAAAAACATCGATGTATAATTTTTTCTTTTATAAAATAATAGCCCATTAAATAATTATCGAAACGAGTAAAAAAGAAATCTCCAAAAAATTAATTATTTATTATTTTTTTACATTTTATCTTTCGATTTTTGGTACTTATTTTCTCATAAAACAACAACCGCAAAAAATTTTTTTTTGTTTTTATTCATAACTTCGGTTTTTTATCTCTTTATTTATACTGTAATTAGTATCGAAAATGACCAACTCGCAAAACATTTTACGCCCCCAACATAAGGGGGGTCAAAATTAAGTAACCTGAAAAAAATGAGAAAGTTTTTAAATAAAATAAATAATGCATTATAAAGATCGTTCATTGATAAATAAACACTGAAAGTTTCATTAAAATCCGATAATTCCCTGATTTTTGGTAAATTATTTTCTGCAGGGGGGCTAAAGTCATTTGGTCAAAAACGAATTTTAGGCTCCGTTTGCCAGTAGTTAGTTTAATGGGAAAATAAATAATTTGGGTTCTGTTTTGTCTGGGTCACCCTAATTTTCCGACCGATTTGCAAGTATAACCCCTTTTTTATTAAGAAAAAAAACGACAAAGAAAAAAAGAAAAAAGTCCGACTTACTCTCATTAAAAAATGATTTTTATACAGTTTTTTCTCTCCAATTCTTCGTTTTTGTTTTTACAAAAACTTATTAATTTACCATTTTATCATTAAATCGTTTTTTTGTTTGTTTGTTTCTTTTTAGTTAATGGGTACCAAATAATAATAATAATTATTATTTTGTGGGGAAAAGTGAAAGAGTCTCGTATACGTTCAGTGACCATTTTTTTTTATAAAAGACTTTAAAAAAAGAAAGAGATCATTTTTTTTTTTAACCTTTAATAGCAAGACCTGTCTTTATTAAGAAAAGTAAAAGAAAAGAAAAAGATATAAAAAATTTTTTAAAAATAAAACGAAAAAATAAAGGAAGACCGACTCACCCAAATTAAATGCATTGTCAAAAATAGACGGAATTTTCGTTCAGTCGTTTTTCGATAAAAACTCGAAGAATAAAAAAAAAATTGATTCGTTCTAAGGGAGATAACTCTAATCGTCTTTACATTTTCTCTCTCACTTTCTTATTTTAAAAGCAAGAGTTAGGAATATTAAAATTAAAATAAAATTAAGATTAAATCATGAAAATAAAATTACGATTAAATTATTTACAATAAGATTCTATCAGAAATATTACAGAATCTTTATTAATTTTTTCTATTTTTCGCTTCACCCCCAACTTTTCATACGAAAACAATATCAGTGTTTTTAGTTTTTAGTTTTTATTTTAAAGAGTAAGCTTGCTCATCAACGGGTGAAGATTTTTAAGCAGTTCACAAAACGAAAATTAGACTCTTTTTTTTTTTTTTTGTTGTTAAAATCTCTCTAAAGTAATGATTAACCAGGCTAGTCACATCGACAATTTAGACTGAACTTGCACAAAGGTGTCAAAATTAGGGTCACCCAGAAAAAACAAAACCCACAAATTTTGTAATAAAACTGTTAATTTTAACTATAGTGTTCTAGGGTTAGGGTTTAAGGTTAGGGTTAGGATTAGGGTTAGTTTAATGGGAAAATGAATAAATAATTTGGGTTCTGTTTTTTTTCTGTTTTTTTTTCTGGGTCTATCGGTTAAATAGAAAAATGAGTTTATAAAAAAAAACTGAGAATGCATTAAGAATGAATTTATTTCAAAACTTTATCGGCATCAAATGACCCACTGAGGTTGATATGCCGTAAAACAAAACAAACCAAACTTTCTTCCTCTCCTCTCTCACTCCTCTCTCCCTCTCTCTTTCTCTCTCCTTTCCTCTTTCTCCCTCTCTCTCTCTCCTCTTTCTCTCTCCTCTCTCTCCTCTCTTCTCTCTCTCCTATTTCTCTCCATTTCTCTTTCTCTCTCCTATTCTCTCTCTCTCTCTCCTCTCTCTCCTCTTTCTCTCTCTCCTCTTTCTCTCTCCTCTCTCTCTCTCTCTCCTCTCTCTCTCCTCTTTCTCTCTCCTATTTCTCTCTTTCTCTCTCTCTCTCTCTCTCTCTCTCTCTCTCTCTCTCTCTCTCTCTCTCTCTCTCTCTCTCTCTCTCTCTCTCTCTCTCTCTCTCTCTCTCTCTCTCTCTCTCTCTCTCTCTCTCTCTATTTCTCCCTCCTCTCTCTCCTCTTTCTCTCTCCTCTCTCCTCTTTTCTTTTTTTTTTTGTACCTGTTAGGGTCCCATCTATGGGTTAAATAGAAAAATGTATTTATAAAAAAAAATTGAGTATCCATTAAGAATGACTTTATTTCAAAACTATATTGGCATTAAATGACCCACTGAGGTTGATATGCCATAAACCATACCAAACCAAACCCCCGCCCCCTCATTAACCCACCCCCACCCCATCCACCCTGTCTGCTTCTGGGGAAACCTAACAAGGTAAGGAGGATAATTTTAGCCCTGGTTTTTATTTTAATCCACTCCAGACACAGTTGATCATAGACTGGCTAATGGCAGCGGCACCACCCACTGTCTCAACAGACTCCCCCCAACCCCACCCCACCGGTAATAATGTCTTGTGTACCGAGAGGGGGGGGGCAACTCTCCTTAGCTGCTGCTGCTGCTGCTGTTGGCTAGGTGACTCTTCATGGACTCACACTCACATCTTTCAAGTTGAGTCAAGGCTTTGTTTTTTTTTTTAAAATGTTGCCTCACTAGATATATATATATATATATATATATATATATATATATATATATATATAAAAGTAATTGATAATTTGCTTGAAGCATTGTGAAGTATGTTATAAAATAATAAAATTCGAAGGCAATACAATGCGTAAAAAATAAAGACAAAAAGATGTTTTATATGTCTAATCGATTTCAAAGCAAAGCTTTATCATCAGAGTTTAATTTCAGAAATTCTGAAATTAAACTCTGATGATAAAGCTTTGCTTTGAAATCGATTAGACATATAAAACATCTTTTTGTCTTTATTTTTTACGCATTGTATTGCCTTCGAATTTTATATTATATATATATATATGTATATATATATATATATATATATATATATATATATATATATATATTTTGGGAGAATATGTGCTTAATTGAAGTCGTACCTAATTTTGAAAATTAATTAAGTAATAATTGTGTGTGTGTACATATGTAGTGTGTGTGTGTGTAATATGTGTGTATACATATGTAGTATGTGTGTGTGTAATGTATGTGTGTATACATATGTAGTATGTGTGTGTGTAATGTATGTATGTGTACATATTTAGTATGTGTATGTGTACATATGTAGTGTGTGTGTGTGTGTATACATATGTAGTGTATGTAATGTGTGTGTGTGTGTGTGTAATATGTGTGTGTACATATGTAGTATGTGTGTGTATACATGTAGTATGTGTACATGTGTAGTGTGTGTAATTTGTGTGTGTTTACATGTGTAGTGTACGTATATAGTATGTGTAATATATGTGTGTGCATATGTAATGTGTGTATGTGTGGCTTGTGTATATATATATATATATATATATATTTGGGAGAATATGTGCTTAATTGAAGTCGTACCTAATTTTGAAAATTAATTAAGTAATAATTAGTTAATTAGTCGGGCATACCTATTCAAATGTAAGGCTAAACAAATCGAGAAAAATCAATCTCTGTATGTACATTTCGGCCTATTAGGCCTCATCAGCAGAGCTATAGATACGAAGACCGGCTTGTGCGTGATTCGAACTGAATCACACACAAGGTGGTCTTCCTATCTATAGCTTTGTAATTGTTACACAGAGAGCCTTTTGTGCTTATTTTATGTTACATTGAAGTGATGCTGTTCAGGATAGAAAATCAATTCTGCTATGGTGTACACTATATGTTTGTTGTTGAAATGTTTTTTAAAGACTGGTGAATTTGTAATTGCTGCACATAGAGCTTTTCATGCTCATTTCATGTTAAGTTGGGATGATGCTGTTCAGGATAGAAAATCAATACTGCTATGGTGTACACTATGTGTTTGTTGTTGAAATGTTTTTTAAAGTCTGGTGAATTTGTAATTGCTGCACATAGAGCTTTTCATGCTCATTTCATGTTAAGTTGGGATGATGCTGTTCAGGATAGAAAATCAATTCTGCTATGGTGTACACTATGTGTTTGTTGTTGAAATGTTTTTTAAAGTCTGGTGAATTTGTAATTGCTGCACATAGAGCTTTTCATGCTCATTTCATGTTAAGTTGGGATGATGCTGTTCAGGATAGAAATCAATACTGCTATGGTGTACACTATGTGTTTGTTGTTGAAATGTTTTTTAAAGTCTGGTGAATTTGTAATTGCTGCACATAGAGCTTTTCATGCTCATTTCATGTTAAGTTGGGATGATGCTGTTCAGGATAGAAAATCAATACTGCTATGGTGTACACTATGTGTTTGTGGTTGAAATGTTTTTTAAAGACTGGTGAATTTGTAATTGCTGCACATAGAGCTTTTCATGCTCATTTCATGTTAAGTTGGGATGATGCTGTTCAGGATAGAAAATCAATACTGCTATGGTGTACACTATGTGTTTGTTGTTGAAATGTTTTTTAAAGACTGGTGAATTTGTAATTGCTGCACATAGAGCTTTTCATGCTCATTTCATATTAAGTTGGAATGATGCTGTTCAGGATAGAAAATCAATACTGCTATGGTGTACACTATGTGTTTGTTGTTGAAATTTTTTTAAAGTCTGGTGAATTTGTAATTGCTGCACATAGAGCTTTTCATGCTCATTTCATATTAAGTTGGAATGATGCTGTTCAGGATAGAAAATCAATACTGCTATGGTGTACACTATGTGTTTGTTGTTGAAATGTTTTTTAAAGTCTGGTGAATTTGTAATTGCTGCACATAGAGCTTTTCATGCTCATTTCATGTTAAGTTGGGATGATGCTGTTCAGGATAGAAAATCAATACTGCTATGGTGTACACTATGTGTTTGTGGTTGAAATGTTTTTTAAAGACTGGTGAATTTGTAATTGCTGCACATAGAGCTTTTCATGCTCATTTCATGTTAAGTTGGGATGATGCTGTTCAGGATAGAAAATCAATACTGCTATGGTGTACACTATGTGTTTGTTGTTGAAATGTTTTTTAAAGACTGGTGAATTTGTAATTGCTGCACATAGAGCTTTTCATGCTCATTTCATGTTAAGTTGGATGATGCTGTTCAGGATAGAAAATCAATACTGCTATGGTGTACACTATGTGTTTGTTGTTGAAATGTTTTTTAAAGACTGGTGAATTTGTAATTGCTGCACATAGAGCTTTTCATGCTCATTTCATATTAAGTTGGAATGATGCTGTTCAGGATAGAAAATCAATACTGCTATGGTGACAATGAATGATTCAGGATAGAAAATCAATACTGCTATGGTGTACACTATGTGTTTGTTGTTGAAATGTTTTTTAAAGACTGGTGAATTTGTAATTGCTACACAGAGAGCTTTTCATGCTTATTTCATGTTACATTGGAGTGATGCTGTTCAGGATAGAAAATCGATATTGCTCTTTGTTGAAAATTTAACCATTACCACTTGCCTAAGTTCACTTGTACCACATGGACGACAGTTTAAAATGTAGGAGGTATTTCTGCAAGTAAATTTAGGCAAGGGGCAATGGTAGCTCCATCCACTTTGGCCCTATCTTGGACTAGACGGGCAGTCGGAGAGGCCCCCTCCAATCAATCGGATGGTCACGTCAAGCCCAAGCACCTATATGATTGTCCCAACCCTATTGCCCTTATGGCAAACCCCAACCCCTTTTTATCATATGGGTGCTAGAATGCAGTAGCTGCGGGTCTACATGTCCTGGGAATGACGTTAAACTCTATCTGATGGTTAGGTTCCAGTTTCGGAGATTTAGGAATGTGGAGCACCCCTTCATCACCATTGCTCCCTGGTCCACTCTGACCCGGAGTGGTAGTACCTGTTAGGGTCCCATCTATGGGTTAAATAGAACAAAATGAGTTAAAAAATGTTTAAATAGAGAAATGTATTTATAAAAAAAAATGTGTATCCATTAAGAATGAATTCATTTCAAAACTTTATCAGCATTAAATGACCCACTGAGGTTGATATGCCATAAAACAAAACAAACCAAACCTCTTTCCTACCAATCCCAAAGTGGTTAATCAAAGAGAGTACCATTTTCTTTGATATATAAAGGATGTAGAGTATGGTTTTCAACCTTCACCCTTAGTTGTTGAGTGAATTTGATACCTAAGCATTAAGATTATTTACGGCTTCGAAGGAGTTCTTACTTCTCCGTAGTTGTAGGCAAATTGTCGGACAAAGAAGGAACAAACACGAAAGTAAATGCAGACACTTGTATTGACAAAAAATTGCATAAAATTGTTGCAAATTTAATGGTATTTGCTACAACGACTTATCTGTGGAGGAATTTCTTGTAGTACTGGTGATAACACGGTTTTCTTCTCGTCGGTGGGAAATGTAGATAAGACGCTTCGTCTCTGTAGTTGCTCTTCCTTTAGTCAGTGTGCAGTTGTACCAGCCTTTATGCAGTATGCAGATACAATGCCTTAGAAGGAAGCTGGTTGTAAAGTTCTGTGATAAGTGGACCCTGTTTTGGGGCTTGGTAATGAGAGCTTGGTGTCTTATGTCTCTTCTCCAGTACTGCTTTGCAATAAGTAAGCCCTGTTTTTGGGCTAAGTGATGAGAGCGATTGTTTTTACGTCTCTCGTCCAGTAACGGTTCTTCGATAAGTGAAGTTTTGGTATTTGGCGCCAACATACGATGTTGACATTTGCCCGCTGGCGGCAGGGGGAGATAATTAGCAATGGAATTTCCAATAGCATCTAGTAGATAAGGATTAAAAGGGTTAAATTCCTGACCACTGACTATCCCTTTCTTCCTTATGGGCAATGCATTAATATTATACACATGATAAACCTGTGAGACAACCTGTTCTGCACTCTGCACCTTCAATGCACGATGTCTAGACCCCAAATGTTGTAACACTCTGCGCTGGCCAATTTGAGGGCATGGGTCAGAACAGGGTCACATAAATAAAAACTAACAACAACTACAAGTGTTTGTAAATAAGACGCGGATGGAAGAAGGGTGTGTGTGATACTTTGCTGTCTATCCAACTGGCTGCTACTGGCTATCTCTACCGGCAACCTTAACACTCCAACGGTCTGGGTTCTAACTACCTTAGTGCTCGAGTTTAGCTGTATTTATGTAAAATTCACCTTCCCCACCCATCTTATCCGGACCACACAGATGGCCAGTACTTAAATAGAATCGCAGACTTCTAGTCGTCATTAACCCTTAAAATTAAAGTAATTAAATATTTTTCCAGACACTACGTCTTCAATACGTTGATCATTAATTTTGTCAAAAGAGATTTTCTCCTAAAAATCCCTCTTGCTTTTAATACCTGGGTGCATAAGATATTATCACTAAGTGGCCTAACTTCATGGTGGTTGTACAAGTCTCTTAAACTTTACGGCGTAATCTTTGGGTTCGTAAAAAGGTCAACCACCCACCCCTTTTACTTATGCCTGGCTTTAACCTATTCTCTTTCTTATTCATTTATTTATTCTGACCATGTTCGTCTTCAATCATAGTATCTGTTGTGATGTTAGTCCCAACAGTAAAAAGAAGTCAAGTCGAGATGGGGTAAAATAAGACAAGTGTATTTACAATTAATGGTACATGTACGACTAGCTTGTCGTTAACGGGAACAGTGCTACCTTTCCACTCGGTGTCTCACTATTTATAGTGAGAACCGGTGCATGTTCTCCACTGTAGGAATGGCCGGTACAACAGTATCACAACCCCAATGTGGTTTAGCTCAGTTGGTAGAGTGTCGGACTAAGAACCACAAAGTTCTGGGTTCAATACCAGCCCTTGCCAACTCAGCATATGAATAGCATAGGGATCTGTGCAGTAAAGTGGGGAGCTGATGGTAAGTGTGGCGTTCCATCTCAGAGGCCAGAAACAATCTCCGGACCATATGACCTTTAGGCACCCCTTTTGCGATCTCGTTTCATAAGGACATTTTTTTCATTATCACCGTCAAAATTTGGTTGTTTGTTAGGGGTTAGGGTTAGGGTTAAGGTTAGGGGGTAGTTTTATAATTTAAAAAAAAAACTCTAAAAATCGTCTGTCAACAAACAACCGGATGTTGACGGTGTAAATGAAAAAATGTACATATAAAACGAGACCACAAAAGGGGTGCCTAAAGGTCATATGGTCCCAATCATCTTGGTCTTGTGCTAGTGAAAAGGGGATAGACTCCCTCGCTGTCTGACTTTAAGCTACCCCGACGACTTTTTTACTTTTACTTACCTGTCTCCAATGAAACTAACATCATATTATCTTGTTATAATGGAGATTTGGTGTCTGTCTGTCAGTAACCAAAACTATGTCACTGCTTTTATCACAATACCCTCAGAAATTGTGTAAGTTTATCAATAAGTATTCAATTTATAGTCAAAATCATTTATACATAGAATAAATCTTATTTATTAACAATGTTTCTATGAAAATCAGAGTTAGATTTGCCTCAAAACAACCCATGTTATTAGTGCGTTTAAAATCCTGTAATGTGTCTTATATATCACTAAGAAATAAAGGTTTACATAGTATATGGTTTGAATAATTTGGATACTGGTCTTGATAAAACCGTGTTAAGGTCTAGCTGAGATAGATTTGCCTCAAAACAGCCCATGTTTTTAATGGGTATTTGCCTCATACCTCCACTTGAATAAAAATAAAAATAAAAATTTTGGTGGATAAGCATCAGTAGATAATAAGGTTTGGTTTGGTTCGTTTTGTTTTACAGCATATCAAGCTCAGTGGGTCATTTAATGCTGACAAAGTTGTGAAATAAATTCATTCTTAATGGATAATCAATTTTGTTTATAAACTCATGTTCTTCTATTCAATCCATAGATGGGACCCTAACAGGTACTACCACTTCGGGTCAGAGTGGACCAAGGAGCAATGGTGATGAAGGGCTGTTCCACATTCCCCAAACCTCCAAAACTGGAACCTCACCATCAGATAGAGTTTAACGCCATTCACAGGACATGTAGACCCTCAGCCACCGTCTTCTAGCACCCATATGATAAAAAGGATTAGGGGTTGCCATAAGGCCAATAGGGCAGATAATCAGGATTTACATTTTTTTGTATTTCATCTTGGACAATTTGGACAGTCTTAATTAGCTTCTTATCTATTAACAATGTATCTGTTAAGGTCTAGCCGAGATAGATTTGCCTCAAAACAACCCATGTTATTAGTGCATTTAAAATCCTGCAATGTGTGTTATATATCACTAAGAAATAAAGGTTTACATAATATATGATGTGGTAAGAGTATTTACGGGTTTCGAAGGAGCTCTTATTTCTCCGTAGTTGTAGGCAAATTGTCAGACAAAGAAGACAAACACACAATGGAAATTTAATACATGTATTGACAAATAATACAAGAACTTCTTGCAAATTTTATTGGTATTTGCTACAAGACTTATCTGAGTTAAGTAATGTTCTTGGTGCAGTGGTAATAACAGGGGTATTCTGTTCGTCGGTAGGAAATGTTGATAAGATTAATAATTAATCTGTGCTCAAAAATAAAATTTAATTTATTTTCAGATAGAAAGTATTTTTGTAAAATAGGGACCTTCAAAGATGAACATGCCTAAACATGACCTTCACCTTCTTGTGTTGCATGAGTTCAAGCTTGGGCACAATGCCTCCGAAACTGCTGCCAATATCAACAAAGCATGGGGAGATGAATCCACAAGTGATCGGACTGTATGAAGGTGGTTCCAGAAATTCCGCAGTGGAGATGAGAGTCTTGAAAATGAAAAAATATGGATTCATCTCCCCATGCTTCGGCCATTATTTTTGTAACAACCTAATATCTATATTGTCATAGTTAACATTCAGACACCATGTAACAGCATGAAGGGTTGTCTCCCTTGATTTGAATACGACTGATAATATGAGTCCTCTGTATTAAGACGTATGGCATAAATTCTACGACACGAGAACCCTAAAGATATCGCCATCACTACCAGCCGAGGAGGAAGTAAAAGATTTTTTGTAAGTGTAATTTTAACAAGGATTTCCTTTCTTTTTATGACCAAATTGTTTAATACATTTATTCTATTTTGTTGTTATTCTTCTATCATTTTAGGGTTATTTCCTATAAGTTCAACATAAACAAAGGGGAACCACTCTTGACTGATAAAATATTTATTTTCCCATTATACTAACCCTAAACCCTAACCCTAACCCCGTCTTCTTTTTTCCTAGTAGATCAATAAATAAATAAATAATTTATCAGTCAAGAGTGGTTCCCCTTTGTTTATGTTGGAGTTATAGGAAATAACCGAGAGTTTTTAAATTTTAATTAAATACAAGGGAACTGAAGACCACAAAATAAAACATCACTTAAAATTAAAAACTCTTGGCTATTTCCTATAAGTCTAACATAAACAAAGGGGAACCACTCTTGACTGATAAATTATTTATTTATTGATCTACTAAGAAAAAAGAAGACGGGTTTAGGGTTAGTTTAATGGGAAAATAAATAAATAAATCATTTATCAGTCAAGAGTGGTTCCCCTTTGTTTATGTTGGAGTTACAGGAAATAACCAAATTCTCTTTGTTCTCAACCTCGTATTTGGCATTAAATGACCCACAGAGTTGATATGCCGTTAAACAAAACTCAACCTCGTATAAGTCAACCCTTGATTTATCGACTCAAATCTTTCGTTTACAGAATTCATTTTTGAAGCCAAGGGTTTCATTTCAAATCTGTTATTGATTTTAACGGATATCAACTCGTCTGGGGTTATTGTTCATGCAATCTACTCTCCTTTTTTAGAGAGAGATACATAATTATTCAACTTGTCTTAATCATGAGAGAAGAAAATTCATTATATATATATATATATATATATATAATATTCAAACAAGTAGGTTTGAAAATCACATGAGAAATTGGTAACCAAGCACCACTGACTTTCTCTTGACTACCCTAACTTGAGAATAAATATATATATATATATATATATATATATATATATATAATATATGTGTGTGTGTGTGTGTCTCCAGAGGAAACTTTGAAAATAAAACAATTGACAACAAAGTAAATATATATATACACATAAATATCACAGGGCTTGGTTTTTGAGCGAAATAATAGAGATTTGATTTATATTGTGAAGATAATTAAAAAAATAAATTTAAATGATAACAGCATGGTTTTTTTTTTTCATTTAATATTTTAGATAGTAGACATTAACATTTCTTTTCAGAGTAACTGGATCAATGCAAGGTCTATTTTTTTTACATAGGGATTTAAATGGGCATCCCATCGAGGATTCAACTCACAATCCAGTAATAATGGATCTGTGGGACTAACTAAAAAATCCCCCTCTACCTGGCGACGCCGGGGAGCCGCTTCTAGTAACATATATAAAGGGCGTTGTGTGTACTGTATGTCCGAGGAAACTTCGAAAATAAACAATTTATGACAAAGCAAATATATATACACATTAAATATCACCAGGCTTGGTTTTTGAGCAAAAATAATGAAGACTTGATTTATATTTGGGAAGATATTTAAAAATTCAAATTTGAAAAGTAACAGAAGGGAAAGTCATTTGCATTTTATTTTGTTTATCTTTTTTTTTCTATGTTTTTTTTTTTTTTTTTTTTTCGCTTTGAATATAAATAGAAAAAATTCAATTATCATTTTGTTTTTATTGTTTTATATATATATATATATATATCAACTTTCCAATTCTTTTACTGTCCCTTTTATTGTATCACACTTCCAATCTCCTCTCACACCTGTGCATTAGATTTTAATGTTTGCACTAAAAACAAAAAAAAAAATCAATTAGCTATTAATGATTTGTATAGGTAATTTATTTACCTGGCCAGAAAACCAGTCTAACTGCATCGGATCATTTTTACCTGGACAAGCGACAAGATTATAAGACAAGATTATTTTCTTTTTTTAAAAAGAATCAACTTTTTTTCTTTTTTTGGTTTTATTGTTTTTGACATAGAAATCTTCTTCTGACAATAAAAAGAAAAAAAAACAAACATTTATTTTAAACTTTCGTGTTTAACTACCCTATAAGTAGATCAGTTTAAATATATCTAAGTTTGTTGCAGATCTATTATCTTATTATCTATTTGAGCATGTTCCTTATCTATCTATCTATCTATCCATGTTTTTATCTCAGTTTATTCAGATCTATCTATCAATCTATCTATTTATCTCTATCTATCTATTATCTCTATTCAGATATATCTATCTATCTATATCTATTCAAATATCTATCTATCTATCTCTATTCAGATCTATCTATATCTATTCAGATATACTCTTTTATCTATCTATCTCTATTCAGATCTATCTATATCTATTCAGATATATCTATCTATCTATCTCTATTCAGATCTATCTATATCTATTCAGATATATCTTATCTATCTATATCTAATTCAGATATATCTATCTATCTATATCTATTCAGATCTATCTATCTTCTATCTATCATCTAGTCTTTAATTCATATATCTATTATCTAATCTATTCAGATCTATCTATCTATCTATCTATCTCTATTCAGATCTATCTATCTATCTATCTCTATTCAATCTACTATCTATATCTATTCATCTATCTAATCAGATATATCTATATCTCTATCTATCTTTTCAGATATATCTATCTTTATCTATCTTATTCAGATATCTATTCAATATATCTATCTATCTATTCTATCAGTCATCTATCTATCTATCTATCTCATTCAGATCTATCTATCTATATCTATTCAATATTCTATCTATCTATCTCTATTCAGATATATCTATCTCTCTATCTATTCTACAATCTATCCCTCTAATCGCATATTCTTCTATCTATCTATCTACCTACCTCTATCCATATACTTCTACTCTTCCAATATATCTATCTATCTATCTATCTCCAGATCTATTATCTATCTATTCTATCTATCATGCTATCTCATCAATAATTAATATTATTATTCTTCGATCTATCTATTTCTCTCTCTCTATCTCTTTCAGATCTATCTCTCTCTCTCTCTCTCTCCAGACCTATCTATTTATCTAAGTCCGTTAATATCAATCTATATGTCTATTTAAGTCCAGCTATGTGTTAATAGTACACTTCTGTTCTATAAATGTAACTTTAGCATTAAATAACCCATGAAGGTTGATATGCCATTAAATAAAGAAAACAAACATATATATCTTTTTACCTATTTATCTACCTTACTGTCGAAAAGAGCCTGTTCTTTTTTGATTTGATTGTTTAAATAGAAACTTTTATCTTCTTTTTAAAAACTGAAGCAAAAAAAAACGTATTTATTTTTAGACTTTCATGTTTATCATAAAAGTACCTTAAAGATATCTACTCTGTTCAGATCTGTCTGTTTATGCCCTGTTGGCTGGGGCATTAGAATGCGCCGCCTGCACCTCAGCAGAGGGGTAAGACTCCCCATGGAGCCACCTGTTGGCCGTGAGTGGCGACCTGTGATGCTTAAGGATAGAATCCAGGTGGTTGAGCAGTCTATGACTTAGAATACTCCACTTTGGCCCTTTCTTGGGCTAGAGGGGCGGTCGGCTGGTCATGTCAAGCCCTAGCACCTATATGATTGCCCAACCCTATTGCCCTTATGGCAACTCCCAACCTTTTTATCGTATGGGTGCTAGAAGGGCGGTGGCTGAGGGGTCTACATGTCTGGAAATGACATTAAACTCTATCTGATGGTGAGGTTCCAGTTCTGAGGTTTGGGGAATGTGGCCACCCTTTCATCACCATTGCTCCTGGTCCCTCTTGACCGGAGTGGTAGTACCTGTTAAGGTCCACTATGGGTTAAATAGAAAAAAGGAATTTATAAAAAAATTGTGTATCAATTGGAATGAATTTTATTTCAAAAACTTTTTGGCATTAAATGACCCACTGAGGTTGATATGCCGTAAAACAAACCAAACAAACTGATGGTGAGGTTCCAGTTTTGGAGGTTTTGGAATGTGGAGCACCCCTTCATCACCATTGCTCCTGGTCCACTCTGACCCGGAGTGGTAGTACCTGTTAAGGTCCCATCTATGGGTTAAATAGAAAAACATGAGTTTATAAACAAAATTTGATTATTTATTAAGATGAATTTATTTCAAAACTTTATCGGTATTAAATGACCCACTGAGGTTGATATGCCTAAAAACAAACCAAACAAATCCAGAATTGGACCCTCCCACCAGATGCAGTTTGGAGTATACCCAGGACCCCCCTTTTTTTTGGGGGGGGGGCACAGCATATTCTAAGACCTGACGACAGCATGTAAAATTTGTTTAGGCAGTTATTATTTTACACTAACCACATTTAGAATTATGGTTATTGATTATTTATATATAAACTTCTTAAACTGGAAATGACCCCTATGTTGTTGAGTGCTGAATGAGGAAGTACAGGTGTCCTTTAAGACATCTATGGGAAGTTAAAATAAACAAGTGTCCTATACCAGAACCCAGGTGTGTAGTCTAATGGTTAGAGACGTAGGAAATGGACTCGTCTACCTGAGTTCTAAATCCTGAACAGGCAGTTTGCATTTCACATAGTGCTAATACCCTTGGGAAAGTATGAATCCAACTACCCTGCTCTAGTTATGGGTAATATAGTAAGGGTAGATTGTGTCAATAGGCGTTAATGGCAGTCCCTTCTAATGGTGGAAATCGTTGTATATGTAGTCAGTTGCCAACTAACTTTCTCCTCTTTTGCTAAAGAGTTCCTTCAACTGAAACAGTCCAAGGGAGATAACTCATTATCAACATTTGCAGCCCTTTTCTTTTTTTTTAAAGTTGGGCTGTATCATGTCCCTCTAGCAATTTTACTGTAGATGCTCCTTTTTGGTCCAGGGCCTGCCAGTTGTAGTTTCTCTCGCCATTCAACTGCCTTTCGACATATGTAGCCTGTTGCCAACTACTTTCTTCTCTTTTGCCAAAGAGTTCCTTCAACTGAAACAGTCCAAGGAGAGTAACTCATAATCAACATTGCAGCCCTTTTTTTTTAAAGTTGGGCTGTATCAAGTCCCTCTAGCAATTTTAGCTGAATGCTCCTCTTTTGGTCAAGGGACTGCCAGTTGTAGTTCCCTGCCATTCAACTGCCTTTCGACATATGTAGCCTGTTGCCAACTAACTTTCTTCCTCTTTTGCTAAAGAGTTCCTTCAACTGAAACAGTCCAAGGAGATAACTCATAATCAACATTGCAGCCCTTTTTTTTTTTTTTTTAAGTTGGGCTGTATCAAGTACCTCTAGCAATTTAGCATAGATGCTTCTCTTTGTCAAGGATCTGCCAGTTGTAGTTTCCCATTACCCCAAAATACCTCAATTTCCCCCTTCTGACACCATTTCCCTCAATCTTGCCATGTCCACTCTCAATCTTCTATCACTAACAATATTTGTAGTGCCTAAAGCACTAGTTAGTGATACATTATCTGTATAGTATCGTACTGGGTAGTAGTACAGCCATACAAAGTTTCTTACACCAAAGAAGAAATGAAGAATCCTGCATCTGCTGCCTCACTTAATGCCAAAGTTTCAGATGCTAATGGACTTTTTGTAACTCTGTCCAACTTTTAATTGCCAGCTGATAGGTGCCGCCACCTTGTTCTCGCCTTGAATAAAACAACAGATTGGGCTCTTTAATCATGCTAGGCAACCAGTCTAGGAGAAGGAAAACTCTGAATTCAAACCTGTTAAACTCTGCTTAAGAAATAGTCTTGTGCTGCATTCAGCTTGCATGGATGAGTTGGTAAACACACACACACACACACACACACACACACACACATACATATATATATATATATATATATATATATATATATATATATATATATAATCCAAAAGTCCAGAGAAGAAATCTTCCTTAGACACAAGAGTTTTAATTAAAAAAACCTGTGCGTTTGAGAGCTCAATGTGTGCTCTTAATGTTAGAGTCACAGAGCAAATATATAAGTAAAGAAATAACAAAAGACTTAGAGATTTAGCATTAAGCACAGACTAGCTCTCTGCTGAAATAGACTATAATGCTAATCTCTAAGTCTTTTGTTATTTCTTTACTTATATATATATGGGAGAAATGTGAGGAGGTTAATCCGACAGTATGTGAGAAAAGTAGACAAACACTGGATGTTATGGAAAATGGATGTTTATTGTTGACGATGCAAGTTTCGGTCTTGTAGACCATCTTCAGGACTTGGATATAGTTCTTGCTTCAATGATGGACATTGTCAAAAAATGTCCATCATTGAAGCAAGAACTATATCCAAGTCCTGAAGATGGTCTACACAACCGAAACGTTGCATCATCAACAATAAACATCCATTTTCCATAACATCCGTGTTTGTCTACTTTTCTCCATATATATATATATATATATATATAATGGCACGTGGTATAATGGTTAGAGTCATGGGAAATGGACTTGTCAACCCGAGTTCAAATCCTAGACAAGGCTGTTTGCATTTCACATAGCACTAATACCCTTGGGAAAGGTATGAATCCATATATTCTCCCTCCAGCTATGGGTAAAATAGTAGGGCAGACTGGAATCTTTGACCTGGATTGGTAACCAGTCTGGAGAAGGAAAACTCTGAATTTAACATTCCTGAAGTCAGTCATTGATTGGGTTTGTGGCAGTCCCTGTGCACCAATTCTTTCTATCGACTGTGCCAAAAAGCGCGGAATGGTCCAACACAAGCCTTCACCACTATAAACAAATCACTGTGTGGTTGTTCATTGGATAAACACTCATGCGTAGAAATTAAACAGAGAGTCCATATATATATATATATATTATATATATATATATTATAAAATGGGTACAGAGATAACCTACTCGAGTTTCACCATAAGGATCTTCAGGGTTAAATCCACTGAATTAATCAGTATCTCGACTAATTCAGTGGATTTAACCCTGAAGATCCTTATGGTGAAACTCGAGTAGGTCATATCTTGTACCCATTTTATAATAAATTTGCTCTATTCCGTATTGAGCGCTTTGTATTTGTTATATCGCTGACTTGCCTTCCTGAATTCTACACTTCCTAACCATCGTGTCCACATTCACCGGTAAGTCACCTTTCCCTTTATAAATATATATATATATATATATATTATATAAAGGGCACCTGTCAGCCATGGTAGTGACCCGTAATACCTGAGGACAGGATTGTGGTGGCTGAGCAGTTTGTATCTCGGTACTAAGTAGTTCTATAACACGCAATACTCCACTTCAACCCTTACTTAGGCTAGACAGGCAGTTGGAGAGGCCCCATCTATCAGCTGGTCATATCAAGCCCTAGCAACTATATGATTGTCCCGATCTTCAAATTACTCTTATGGCAAACACTGCCCTTTTTATCATGTAGGTGCTAGAAGGCAGTGCCTGAGAGTCAACCACCAGTTGATATCAATACATATCTATTAAATGGAGATTCGCTTCCAGTTTTTGTCTGTAACAAAATTACGTCACTGCTTACATCACATTACCCAAAATCGTCATAACATAGAATAAAATTTATTCTACGATTTTGGCATGTTCAAATTTTGAGTGTATTTATTTAATGAATACACTCAAAATTTGAACATGCAACATTAGACAGTCCTCATTGTTTTTTAAAAACAAGTTTTAATAAATACATGACTGGTATTATATTATTATNCATATGGACTGGTAGTATATATCTATAATATAGTTTGTTTTATTTTAATACATATTTAAAGTTTACATTTTTATTTAAAGTTTTATTTTTTAATCCTTTAATGAATTTGATGATTTTTACTTACTTAGGGTACAAACTCGCTGACATTGAATTTTTTACTCCCACCCCTCAGGCAATATGTTTCAAAAATCTATTTTTACATCGCCCGGAGGGTGTTTTTTTTATTTTGTACTAGTAAGTTTAAGGAAAATTATCATTACTAATTTATTAATACACATGAAGTTATAAATAAACAAGATGTTGTCTCTCCTTCCTTTTGGCTCTCTTTTCTGCGGCGGCTTCTTTCCTCTCTTTTTCACTCCTTTTCGTTCCTTGTTTGACGAGGAGGCGCCAGGTCATACAGTCTTCTGCATAAGCCTCCCGTGTGTTGGTGTCAATGTGGCATGACTTCATGTTTCTCATGCAGACATCTTTAATACGCAGGTGTGGTCTCCCTACCGGTTGGGTGCCCTCTACTAGCTCACCATACAGTAGGTCTTTGTAGATATGGCCTTTGTAGATATCCTCCTGATGTGACCAAGCCAACGCCTGCGTTGGCGTCTTTTGCAGATGATGGAGGGCATGCTGTTTATGTTTGCTCATTCCAGTACGTCTGCATTTGACACTTTGTCCTGCCAGTGTATGCGTAGAATGCGGCGTACACATCTGAGGTGGAAATGGTAGTACCTGTTAGGGTCCTACTATGGGTTAAATAGATAAAAAAATGAGTATTAAAAAAAATGTTAAAAAAATGAGTTAGAAAAAAAAATTGAAAACCCAACAAGAATGAATAAAACAAAACATTTTCGGCATAAAATAAACCAACAAGGATTGACATGCCTTAAAATCCAACCAGCCAATCAACCTTCCAATTTAAAGCAATATTCTTTATCAAATGGTTGTAACTTTCCTGAATATCAGCTAAAAAGGGTTGGGGTTAAATCTGTGTGCTTCAGATTCTACAGGCAAGAGGAAAAAAGGTCTTTCCTATTGCCTTTTACAACTCTCCACTGGCTGAACCATTCTAATTAACAGGGATGATAGATCTATAAATGTATTACCCATAACCTGGTGGTTGTAAATTCAATCCTTCTACTGAGCAATATATTTACCTTAGTTTTTCTTCAACCATATAGTCCTCTTACAAAGATTATATACGATTGAGTGTGAAAAACTTGCTTGAAATAAAAGAGGTACAAACAAATATTTAAAAGTCTAATATGAACACCGTTTGGAAAATTACAAGTAGAGATTATTAAATTCTATTCTTTATTTTATTGATTGGTGAACAAGACTTTCTTGATTCGCTTAGAATTTTGCAGTCTTTTAAAAGATTCTATCTTTGATTTGTCAGCAATTCCAGTAAAAGCTGAAACAGTGCCAATCCCACGCTATAGTTATATAATATATATATATATATATATATAACTATATGTGTGTGTGTGATGTTGTTTGCTATATTTATGTGGATAGACATTTTTGAACTATTTAAAACCAATCCCATCATAAATTTTCAATTGGATTTAGATCCGGGTTGTTTCCTGGTCATGTTATTGTGTTGAAACTCTGGCATCTGGCAACTGACCTGGTAAACGCTCATAAGGTCATTAATCATCTTAACAACAGCAACCTTGAACACCTTTTTGATCTCCATGTTTCTAACACACGTGGGCATGCCTACAAAGTCAGAAAACAGCATAGCTCACATGACTTTCAGAAACATTTTTTCATGCTCTGAGTTGCCAAGGCATGGAATAAGCTGCCTGCATCCATTGTAGGCTGCCTAAACACAGCATCTTTCAAAACCTCCATGCTTCCTGTAGTCTGCCAACACTATGCCTGATACTCCCATCCACACACACATGCACGCACGCGCATACATACATGTATATTATTACTGTACACTGTTCATGTTCCTGACCTAATACATTATTCTGTGTACTAGACATGAGACTTTGATGAGTTGTGGTGCACCTGAGCATTGTACACAATAAATTTCATTATTATTTTATAATATATTAATAATTTGAAGGCAATTACAATGCGTATAAAAAATAAAAACAAAAAGATGTTTTTTGTCTTATCGATTTCAAAGAAACTTTATCTTCAGAGACGAATATCAGAAATGAACGTGCTTAAGTTTTTTTTTGCGTGGTTATACTTTCTTTTTTTTTCTTTTTTCTTTCCTCTTCTTTTTTTTTTTTTCCTCTTCTTTTTTTCTTTCTCCTTCCTTCCCCCTTCTTTATGTTATGAATGAAATGGGCAAATAACTGTAATTACTTCTTATTTAAAAGAAAAAAATTTTTTTGAGAACGAATTTCATTATTATTATTTAATAATCCTTTCCAGATGAAAAAGCTTTAATTGTGTTTGCTCGGTGACAAGATGCATCCTCATCCTGAAAAATGAATTAAAGTGATACAAAGTGTGGTCACCTGGCATAGTCACTACTACCACAGTTTTTATCACTATAATTCATTGCTAAATCTCACTTTTGATGATGTGGATTCATACCTTTCCCAAGGGTATTAGCGCTATGTGATCTGATTGATTAGTGAAATAGATCATTAATTAGGACTGAGCCTATTCTTGTAGTGACCACCAAGTGGAGTTTAACAGGTTTGAATTCAGAGTTTTCCTTCTCCTAGACTGGTTGCCTAACCAAGGTTAAAAAGCCCACTCTACACTATTATTCACCTACAGCTATTAGAATTATTTAGAACTATTTCAATTAGTAAAATAGATCACTAATTAGAACTAAGCCTATTCTAGTAGTGACCATCCCAAGTGGAGTTTAACAGGTTTGAATTCAGAGTTTTCCTTCTCCTAGACTGGTTGCCTAACCAAGGTTAAAAAGCCCACTCTACACTATTATTCACCTACAGCTATTAGAATTATTTAGAACTATTTTCAATTAGTAAAATAGATCACTAATTAGAACTAAGCCTATTCTAGTAGTGACCATCCCAAGTGGAGTTTAACAGGTTTGAATTCAGAGTTTTCCTTCTCCTAGACTGGTTGCCTAACCAAGGTTAAAAACCCACTCTACACTATTATTCACCTACAGCTATTAGAATTATTTAGAACTATTTTCAATT
>CM042182.1:7397673-7415233 GCA_023376005.1 Doryteuthis pealeii
AAAAAAAAAAAAAATAAGAGGGTTTTTTTTATTTTGCTAGTATATATAAAGTAAATTTTATTGCAAGCTGGACCCATGGAAATTCCAAGTACTATATATACACACACATATAATAACTATATACACCCATAAATACATACTTATATATATATATATATATATATATATATATAATCATCCACAGACACTGTGTTTTGATGTATCATGTCTCTTCAGTGTGGCTAGACATTTGTAAGCTACCTACAGCTGGGATAGAAACCTGATCGATTCATCATCAGTCATGTTGCTTAACCGCTCAACCATCGTCACCTACAGAATGAGAAGGGAATTCCAGTTCTCTCTGGGATGGTCCTGTTTGAAACATGCTGCCACCATGTGACATTTAATATATTGCGCATCTAATATACTGGTTAAATATAATATAATATACTGGTTAAATATAATATAATATACTGGTTAAATATAAAAAAAATAAGTTTAAAAAAATGTTGTTTTTTTTAAAAATTGAGTTTTAAACATATTTGTCAGCTTTTAAATATATTTTCAACATATTTATTTCCTTTTTCTTGCTTACATACATACACACACACACACACACACACATACATATATATATATATATATATATATATATATATTATGTAGGAAGTGCGTGGTGTAATGGTTAAAGTCATGGGAAATGGACTCGTCGCCCTGAGTTCAAATCCTGGACGTGGCAATTGTATTTCACTTAGCGCTAATACCTTTGGGAAAGGTATGAATCTACTCTCCCTCCAGCTATGGGTAAATAGTAGGGCAGACTGGGCTCTTTAACCATGGCTAGGTAACCAGTCTAGGAGAAGGAAAACTCTGAATTCAAACCTGTTGGACTCTGCTTAAGAAATTGACCTTGTGTCACATCCTGCTCGTGCAGAGGGGTTGGTAAATATATATATATATATATATATATATATATATATATATATATATATAATATGTTAAAGGCTATCATGTATAGCAATATAGCAATCTACACAATGATACTGAATGGAAGACTAAACGGGGGAAAGGAATGGGAAAAAAAATTGTTTATTGATAAAACAAGGGCCCTTTCGTCTGGTGCTTTTCAAGTTTTACACCCGGAAACGATTAAAAATCAAATAGTAAATTAAATAAGTCGGGAATGGATATGGAATAGATTAGACAAGAAGGGGGGGGGCGAAAAAATATAAAAACCCCATCAAGTCACACCGAACCCATTAATATATATATATATTAATTATTAAAGAAATGGATACAATAGAAACCTACTCGAGTTTCACCATAAGGATCTTCAGGGTTAAATCCACTGAATTAATCGAGGTACCGATTAATTGCAGCCGATTACATGTGTGTTCATTGAATAAGATGTTGCGTTATAAAGGGAACGCTTGTTTATGTTTTTTTTATATATATATATATATATATATATATAGGGGATAGACTCCCTCGCTGACTGGCTGATACCGACTTTAGGCTGCCCCGTCGACTTTATTTTTATATATATTATATATATATATATATATATATATATATATATATATATATGCAATATAGTTAAATTTTGAAAAAAAACACAGGTTCATAAAATGAGTGTTTATTTCGACAACGCTGCAGTGTTTCAATCTGTTTTAGTAGATCTTCTTCAGGGCTTTTTTTAATTTGAGGAAAAATACAATTTTATCACTGAGAATAAGGAGACTGTGAGAGTCTTTTGTTGGTCAATCTATTTTAAAAATGTTGAATGAAAAACTAGCGTTCTTTGGATTGTTGAAATTATGAACACTAAGACAAACGGTTCTGAAGTTACCATAGAACATTCTCTTATGATGTGTAATGCTTTGACATGACATAGGTTCTTTTGATGTTAGTATGGGTGTGGTAACACACATAGAAAATTGGATTTATTCATATTTATATATACTAGCAAATATATGCACCCTCCGGTGCAAATATTGAAGTTTTAATGTAATAAAATATTGTATTAAATTAGAAGGCTAATGAAACTAAATAAGAATGCAGATAAAAAGATTTGAAACAGAGGGGGTATAATCGAAAAATAGAACAACCGAAACTTACTCTTCCATCACTCTTGTCTTTCATTGTTATTTTTTCTAATTTAAGTATTTATTTAAAATAGGAAGTAAAGAATAAATAGTTATTTTTCTTGTTAATGGATTTCTTTAAGATTATCCCCTGAGATTTTTGCTCATATTCATAAAATAAAACTAAACAATTAGAAATCAATAATACTAAGCACATATTTATTAAAATTGAATTTTTAATATCAATATGCAAATTAGCCTTCCCATTCACACTGTAAACCGCTATTTTGTTGTATATATAAATACAATTGCATGTTGTTAGTATGTAAATATGGTTAACAGTATTGATAATGTAAAACAATTTTATTAATAATTGAGGTTTAAATAAAAATAAAATCATTGAGGATGTGATGTCAATAATTAAGGGAATTGTGACTTGATTAGTGATATAGTTTCGGTTACAGACAGAAAAACACACAATCTCATTATAATAAGATATATATATATATATATATATAAATATGTGTGTTTGTGTGTGTGTGGGGGATCTCATTCTTTCTAGAATGTTAATTAATTAGTTAATCAAGCTCATTGATAACAAACATTAATTAACCGAATAAAATATATTTCTACGTACTTTATCAACTCGGAACTTTGTAAGATTCTTTCATATACGATCCATTAGATCCCTCTTTGTATTTTTTTTTTTTCACCAGTTAAATGACAACGCCAAAAATTATTGGTGTGTCATATCTTATTTTTATGAATGTTTGAAATAAGGCTTGATGATTAGTATTATCTGCATTATTCGGACTATTGTCCTCATCTTCATTGTTATCTGTACAACGTTTCAGCCAATATGCCTTCTTCAAGTATTTCTTGTTGTAATCGGTAGCCATCACAGAACTTTGAACTCAACCCTTTATTCACTCCATGGGGTATTAACGCCTCTACCCGAGCTATGGTTAGTGGAATGAGAACAGGATACCCCCATGGACTGAATAAAGGGTTGGTTCAAAGTTCCGTGATGGTTCCCGATTACGACAAGAAGGTTCCCGAGTCCAACAAGAAATACCTGAAGAAAGCCGAAGGGCATATCGGCCGAAACGTTGTACAGATAACAATGAAGATGAGGACAATAGTCCGAATAATGCAGATAATAGTGTCATATCTTCTTATTATAATTTTGGGGAATGTCTAACTTTAACATAGTCCACACCTGTACAAAATTTCAGAAAAATTGAACAGAGTGGGTGACATTTAATCTTCTTATATGCATTCTCCTGTGCTACTCATACGCTGAGTTGGCGAGGGCCAGTATCGATCTACGAACCTTGTGGTTTCTAGATGAACGCTCTACTGACTGAGCTAAACCGGTCCTTTTGAAACCATATAACTGTGTGCAAATAAATGAGAGAGAGAAAAAAAGATATTAGGGAGAGAAAATGAGAGAAAGACAGTAAGAGAAAGAGGGTGAGAGAGAGAGAGAGAGAGAGAGATATTAGGGGAGAGAAAGTGGGAGAAAGACAGTAAGAGAGGGTGTGAGAAAGAAATTGAGAGTGAGGGTGAGTGAATGACAGTAAGAGAAAGTGGATGAAAGAAATACATTAAGAGAGATAGAGAGAGGGTGAGAGAGACTGTAAGAGAGAGAGATAAGGAGAGAATGTGAGAAAGAGTAAGACATTGAGAGGGTGGGAGAATGAATAAGCCAGAGAGCGTGAGAGAGAGAGAGAGAGAGAGAGAGGCAAGTAACTGAAAGACAGTAAAAGATAAAGAGGGTGTGTGTGAAAGAAAGACATTAGGAGAGAGAGAGAGAGAGAGAGAGAGAGAGAGAGAGAGAGAGAGAGAGGGGGGTGAAAGAAAGACATTAGGAGAGAGAGAGAGAGAGAGAGAAAAAGGGTTAGGTTTATCATTTTTTTGATATTTCTCCCTAGCAGCCAGAAGTGAACTTTAACACGTTTCACGGTCGAAATGAGTCAGGCATTTGAGTCACTTGTCGTTGTGAGTGTTGGTCGGTCAACAAGAGACAGTCAGTCGGTCAGTTGTTCGGTTGGTCACCAATGGTTCCTGCTTCTCAACAATGGGGAGTTTTTAGTTTAGTCATATGTGACAGCACTCGAAGGCTGTGGTTTTTTTTTTGACAAAATGTGAAGAAAAGGAAAGGAAAGGAAAAAGGGGCAGATAATTAATAGACTGATTGCAATCAGGGGTGGGGCGGTTTATAATGTGTAAAGACCAAAGACCTGAAAGATATGAAACAGAGAGAGAGACAGAGACAGAGAGATGAAGAGAGAGAGAGAGAGAGAGAGACAGAGATGAAAAGAGAGAGAGGGGGAGAGAGAGACAGATGAAAAGAGAGAGATATGAAGTGATAGAGTGAGAGAGATATGAAGAGAGAGAGAGAGAAATGAAAAGTGATAGAGAGAGATATGAAGTGATAGTGAGAGAGATGAGAGAGAGAGGAATGAGTGAGAGATGAAAAGTAATAGAGAGAGAGAGAGATGAAAAGAGAGAGATATGAGTGATAGTGAGAGAAGAGAGATGAAGAGAGAGAGAAAATGAAAAGTGATAGAGAGAGAGAGATGAAAAGTAATAGAGAGACAGATGAAAAGAGAGATATGAAGTGAGAGAGAGATGAAAAGTGATAGATAGAGAGAGAGATGAAGAGAGAGAGAGAAGAGATGAGAGAGAGAGAGAGAGAGAAGATGAAAAGAGAGAGATATGAAGAGAGAGAGAGAGAGATAAAAAGTGATAGAGATAAAAAGGGAGAGAGAGATAAAAAGGGAGAGAGAGAGAGATAAATAAATATGAAAATTGATAGTATGTTCTTCATTATAATGTGTGTACTGTTGGAATCAAGAAAACCTACCTCTTATTATAACCAATCCGTGATATCTGTCGGGGGTCAGTGTGAATTTGGGTAAGGGTGATAGTCAAGGATAGGTAATAAGTGAAAGTTTATGGTCAAACAATTTTTGATAAAAGAAAATAAACAACATTTGGACAAGAGGTCTGGGGAGGGTGGAGTACCACTTCACTGCCATTACTCCCAGTTCCACTCTGACCTGGAGTGGTAGTACCTGTTAGTGTACCATCTATAGGTTGAAAAGAAAAAAAATTTAAAAAAATGTGTTTAAAAGAAATTTAAGTTAAAAAAAAAAGAATTTTCAATACCCATCAAGAATGAATCAAACAAAATTTATTTGGCATAAAATAACCCAACAAGGGTTGACATGCCGTAAAATCCAACTAACCAACATTTGAACAAATAAACAATTAAGTTTAGCTCAGTCGGTACAGCGTTTGACTAGCAATTACAAAGTTCCTGTTTTGATACCGGCCCTCGCCAACTCAGTGTATGAGTAGCACAGGGATCTGTGCGGTTAAAGTGAGGAGCTGATGGTAGGTGTGGTGCTCCGATACCGGCCCTCGCCAACTCAGTATATGAGTAGCACAGGGATCTGTGCGGTAAAGTGAGGAGCTGGTGGTAGGTGTGGCACTCCACCTCAGATGCTAAAATAATCTCCTTTGTCTAGTGCTAGTGAAAAGGGGATAGACTCCCTCGCTGTCTGGTTGATACCGACATTAGGCCGCCAACGATTATTATTAGAGAAGTAACATTTTTATATTACTTAACACTTTGATGTAAGTGACTTATGGTTATTGTCAGATCCCTGAAGTTAAGCAACAATGAGCCTGTTCACATCTGAGGTGGGTGACCACTTAGTAACAGCTGCTATTGTAAGCAACCTGAGGGCCCATGTGCCAGACTAAGCAACATTTTGGTAAATAACATTTTTGTCAGAAGCAATTCTGTTTTCTGATTCACAGAGGTGACCTTGGCGCCAAAAGACAACCATATTTTGGTTTTGTATCGTTTTTAGCTCAGACTCTAAGAACTAAAATAATCTTCTTTTTTTTTTTTTTTTTTTTTGGTTCTTTTTGTCGCACCTGTTTGAGCTGTGTGTATTTACTGGAACACGAAGCAGAACCATTAGTGACTCTGTTTGGGGGTCCCAAATTGCTCAATCGTGTAATTGTAGATCTTATCACTACAAGAATTTCTTTTTTTTTTTGGTTCTGGCTTTGGCTTTGTGGAATTGGCCAAATGCTAAAAGAGCTGAAAAGAAAAAAAAAAAAAAGACCATAAGGGAATAAAACAAAAATATTTCCAGAAATAAATAGATAAGCAACAAAAGGGACGAGTATCTTCATCTTTGTTGTTTTGATAAAGATGTTTCATTCTCTTTTTCTCTGCAACTTGGAGCTCAATTTTGGTCTCTTCTGAACTCCAGACTTCAAAATGAATGTAACATAATTTTTTTTTTTTTTTTTTTTTTCATAATAATCTTAATTCTTAAAAAAAAGTTTGTAGCTTTGAAGATGATGTTATTATTATTAATATTGTTATTTTAGTTTTTCACACCTGCCTAAAGGCCCTAATTACAATTTGTTCAACCTTTATCTTCAAGTTCCACAGTTTTTTCAGCTCTCTGACCAGGTGCAAGCATTTGTGTACCTTTTCGTTTTCTTTGTCGTCTTCTTCTTCTTCTTCTTCTTCTTCTTCTTTATTATTATTATTATTATTATTATTATTATTATTATTATTATTAGCAAGAAAAAAAACTCCCTCCGGGCGATGTAAAAATAGATTTTTGAAATATATTGCCTGCGAGGGGTGGGAGTTAAAAATTCAATATCAGCGAGTTTGTACCCTAAGTAATTCATTAATGGATTAAAAAATAAAACAATTTGAAATGTAAACTTTAGATATGTATTAAAATAAAACAAACTATATATAGATATATAATACCAGTCATGTGTTTATTAAAACTTGTTTTAAAAAACAATGAAGACTGTCTAATATTGCATGTTCAAATTTTGAGTGTATTTATTCTATGTTATGATGATTTTGGGTAATGTGACGTAAGTAGTGATGTAGTTTTTGTTACAGACAAAAACCGGAAGCAAATCTCCATTATTAATAGATTATTATCATCATACTAATTGTGAGTTTTTCACACTAGCATTAGCTGATGGGCTTTCACTGGAGTCTGAGTGATAACTAGGGTCTCCAGGACTCTTCAGAGTATTCTAGCTGATCTTAACAGTGCTGTTGTTTGGATTATCTTGATTCTTTCCAATTTCTTGAGACTCTATTCCAAACCCATGAGAACCGTTATCATATATATTACTAGAAGCGACTACCCGGCGTCACCTGGGTAGAGGAGGATTTTTAAAAAGTTAGTCCCGCAGATCCATTATTCTGAATCTTGAGTTGAATCCTCGTGGGATGCCCCATTTAAATCCCTATGTAAAAAAAATAGACCTTGCATTGATCCAGCTACTCTGAAAAGAAATGTTAATGTCTACTATCTAAAATATTAAATGAAAAAAAAAAATCCATGCTGTTATCATTTAAATTTTATTTTTTAATTATCTTCACGAATATAAATCAAATCTCTATTATTTTTGCTCAAAAACCAAGCCCTGGTGATATTTAATGTGTATATATTTACTTTGTCGTTAATTGTTTTATTTTCGAAGTTTCCTCCGGACATACATATACACACAACTGCCCTTTATAAATGTATAGATAGACGGACATACATACACACAACTGCCCTTTATATACATATAGATGACTTACATACACACAACTGCCTTTATATATATATAGATTATTTCATATTGCTTGACACTTTTTACCTAAATAATGAGAATGGAATTGTCTGTTTTTCCTATAAATAATATCTGATGAAACTTCAGTAAAAAGAAATGACAAGATCTCACAGGACTTGTTAACCAACATAGCAATTGCTAATTACTCTGTTCACCTTGTATCTTTGCTTAGTAAACCTTTTTCCCTATCCTTAATACTCGTTGCATTTTTTCCTATTATGTAAGAAATTCACACAATTTAAGACTATTACTACTAGGTGTAAAAGCAAGAGAGATAAGATGAAAGAAATACTAGTGAAAAATCAATAATAATTGACAATGCTTCATGTAAGAAATTCATACAACTTAACACTATTACTACTAGGTGTAAAAACAAGAAAAATAAAATGAATGAAATATTATTACTACTAGGCAAGAGAAATAAAATGAATGAAATCTTATTACTACTAGGTGTAAAAACAAGAAATAAAATGAATGAAATCTTATTACTACTAGGTGTAAAAATAAAAGAAATAATATGAATGAAATCTTATTACTACTAAAAACAAGAAAAATAAAATGAATGAAATATTATTACTACTGGTGTAAAAACAAGAAAAATAAAATGAATGAAATATTATTACTACTAGGCAAGAAAATAAAATGAATGAAATCTTATTACTACTAGGTGTAAAAGCAAGAAAAAAAAATGAATGAAATTATTACTACTAGGTGAAAGAAATAAAATGAATGAAATTACTACTAGGTGTAAAAACAAGAAAAATAAAATGAATGAAATATTATTACTACTAGGCAAGAAAAATAAAATGAATGAAATATTATTACTACTAGGCAAGAAAAATAAAATGAATGAAATATTATTACTACTAGGTGTAAAAATAAAAGAAATAATATGAATGAAAAACTTGTGAAAAATGAGTAGTAATAGATATTTGCAATCTGCATAAAAAAAGCTGTGTCATATTGCTTTTTAAAAAGAAAAGACATTGTTACCTCCATTGTTTGAAGAATTCCACTTGCACATTTGTTTAATAAAGGAAATAAAAGATGAATGTAAATCTATTTTGTGTTGTTTTGTCGTCCGTTCACACCTGAAATATGCAGATTATATATTAACAAGTTAAACAACGACGTTCAACCATTTTTTCATGCATAAAATATGAGAAGTGGACAAATCCTCTCGACCGCAAGACAACGTACGAGTCAGAAAGAACTTACTGGTAGTGTAGAACAGTGGTTCCCAACCTATGGCTAAAATGGGCCACAGCAAATGGTAATTTATGAGGAAGTGCGTCCTGGTCTCCTGCCTCAAAAATTGCTACCCGGTGACTATTAAAATAATGACCCAGCTCAGTCTATTCAAAACTATCCATCTTCATATCTATCTATCTATCTATCTCAATTTGTTCATATTTATCTATATTACTTTAAATACTAAGATTTTCTTTTATTCATGTTTGTTTAATATCTTGTTTTTAGTTTAAATAAACAAGAATTACGATAAAAAAAAGAAGTGACCCCCCCCCAAATACATTTACTTGTTGAAAATATCTATCTCCATTTGTTTGTATCTATCTATATTATTTTGTTTGTTTATCTATCTATCTATCTCGGTCTATTCCAAACTATATGTCCATCTTTATATCTAAACAAAATTATGACAAATTACGATAAATAAACAAGAATTACGACGAGCTGGGGTTGTTATTTTGATAGTCACCGGGTAGCAATTTTTGAGGCAGGAGACCAGGACATACTTCCTCATAAATTACCCAGCAAATTTCAAGTGGGCCAAAGAAATATTATAATTCTATATAATTTCAGAGCATACTTTTCATATAAAAAATCCAATCATATATGTGGGAAATTTATATTTTCTAGAAAGTAAGATGTCAACTAATTCATGGTAGGGGGAGAGTGGGGAGAGATTGACGCCCCCTGATACACCCCCTTTATTATTCCATATGTTTCCATGCTTCTAATACAACCAAAAAAGTTTCCCAACATCCATCACATATTACTATAAAGAAAAATAAAATGGACTCTCTAAAAACATAAACGCGTCCCCCGGGCACAAGTATTTCAGTTTTAATGTAATTGAATATTATATTGAGTTAAAAAGACTAATGAAATTAAATAAGAACACAAGAAAGATTACACTTATTTTTACTTTATTCTAAACTGAATGCCGTCTAGAGCAGTGGTTCCCAACCTATGGCCACACGGCCAAAATGGGACCACAGCAAATTTCAGGTGGACCAAGGAAATATTATAATTCTATCTGATTTCAGAGCATGCTTTTTATATTAAAAAATCCAATTATATATGTGGGAAATTTATATTTTCTAGAAAGTAAGATGTCAACTAATTCACGGTAGGGGGAGAGTGGGGAGAGATTTACGCCCCCTGATACACCCCCCTATATTATGTTTTATATATATACTGACTTTATATATGCCAATTGAATAAGGTAATGAACTTTTGAAATTGGTTGATTATTTTAAAGGTGAAGAATTGTTTCTTCAAGTCTTAATTTTGTTTGTGAAAACTTTGTTGTCTTTTGCACATACATACATATATATATATATATATATATATATATATTTGGGAGAATATGTGCTTAAATGAAGTCGAACCTATTTTTTGAAATTTAATTCATTAATAATTAATTAGGCGGGATTAAACTATTTAAATGTAAGGCTAAACAAATCGAGAAAAATCAATCTCTGTATGTACATTTCGGCCTATTAGGCCTCATCAGCAGAGCTATAGATACGAAGACCGCCCCGTGTGTGATTCGAAACCTGTCTGTCAAATTAGCAGGCAAGTGTCTTACCTCCACACCAAACGGACTTAGCAGGATTTTCTTCGCTTTGTTAAGTAGTAGTATTTATATTCCTCTTAAGTGACCTCTGCACGAACTTACGAGACGTAAACAAACAGGCGATGTTTGTGATATGGCTATTTTCAGCCGACAATATTTGGGAGAATATGTGCTTAAATGAAGTCGAACCTATTTTTTGAAATTTAATTCATTAATAATTAATTAGGCGGGATTAAACTATTTAAATGTAAGGCTAAACAAATCGAGAAAAATCAATCTCTGTATGTACATTTCGGCCTATTAGGCCTCATCAGCAGAGCTATAGATATATATATATATATTTATTTTACAATGTTTTCACAGATCAATGTTCATTATTAACAGCGACCACGGTTTCATGCTAAATAGCAATCATCAGGCTGTGAAGCAAGATCCTATGGTGTTTGTTTAACACGTCCGCAAAACTAACCGACGTTATTTACAATCCAAAATGTGACATTGAGTAAAGAACTCCAACAAACACCATAGGATCTTGCTCCACAACCTGATGATTGCTATTTAGCATGAAACCGTGGTCGCTGTTAATAATGAACATTGATCTATGAAAACATTGTAAAATAAATAAATATTAGCTCTTACAAACTGTGATTGAGCACTGTATTTTCTTTGTTTCATCGCAAAAAAAAAATTTGTTTTTACATATACCTATATATATATATATATATATATATAGGAAAATTGCAAAATTAGATATTGATAATAAATAGTCGTTAAATTGGAACTGAAAAGTCCATGTAGTTTAGATACTTGGGATAAAGTGTGTGCGTCAATATGGTTGGATCTTGATTGAATAAATATTTTATGTAAAATGGATATATTTTTTCTATTATAATAATTTCATGGGCCACAAAAAAAATTCTGGTTTCAAAGTGGGCCATTAGCTGAAAAAGGTTGGGAACCCCTGTTTTAGAATACAAAAGACAAAAAAATGGAAAGTACAAAAAAGAAGAATTTATCAAATGGTGTATATATATATATAATATATATATATATATATATATATATATATTCATTTTATCTAAAAATTTAGGGCTTCATTCACAGAGTGCCAGCAAAATTTTGGTGGAAGCAGTAGTGGAAGGCGATGGATGACTGTATTTATTGGCGTGGATCGGTCAGCGAGTGAGACTAGCTAAGATAGAACTAAAAGTTATCCGGCATGACCAGTTTTGTACCCCGTTTCCCCTAAAAAATAAAACTTTGGGCCTTGTGCTCAGGTGTATGTACGGCTGTATCTCTGTACCGACTTCATGTGAATAAATAACACTAGTAGGTGTGTTTGTTTCGTGGGGTCGGATGCAGAGGTGCAGTCGTCCACACATCAAATACACTGAATAATGAGTTTGATTCTCACAGGATGCCCCATATTTGCAATCTTTGTGCCTAGGCGAATGGGTTGGGTAAATACTGTATATTTATAAGCATAACATTTGACGTTATTGATTCAACTTATGTAATTCTTTTGTGCGTTTGATTTTAGATAGAAATTAATCATTTAACAAAAGGCCTATCCCATGATGCTCTTTGATAAAATGTCTGACAATGAGCAGGATAGAGTTGGCCTTGGATTACCAACTTCAATATTGAGACTAATATTGTTTTATTGTTAGACTGAAATTAGAACAAGCACTGAGACAATTTGCATTTGGTGAAAGCTGAATTAAGATCTGCTTTCTTTATTCTTATCTTATTATAATGGAGATTGTTTGGTTTGGTTTCTTTGCTTAATGGCATATCAAGCTTTGTGGGTTATTTAATGCCAAAGCCATTCTTGTAGAAGTAGTGGTCTGGTTTCTTTGTTTAATGGTATATCAGCCTTTGTGGGTTATTTAATGCCAAAGCCATTCTTGTAGAAGTAGTGGTCTGGTTTCTTTGTTTAATGGCATATCAGCCTTTGTGGGTTATTTAATGCCAAAGCCATTCTTGTAGAAGTAGTGGTCTGGTTTCTTTGTTTAATGGCATATCAGCCTTTGTGGGTTATTTAATGCCAAAGCCATTCTTGTAGAAGTAGTGGTCTGGTTTCTTTGTTTAATGGCATATCAGCCTTTGTGGGTTATTTAATGCCAAAGCCATTCTTGTAGAAGTAGTGGTCTGGTTTCTTTGTTTAATGGCATATCAGCCTTTGTGGGTTATTTAATGCCAAAGCCATTCTTGTAGAAGAAGTAGTGGTTTGGTTTCTTTGTTTAATGGCATATCAGCCTTTGTGGGTTATTTAATGCCAAAGCCATTCTTGTAGAAGAAGTAGTGGTGTGGTTTCTTTGTTTAATGGCATATCAGCCTTTGCGGGTTATTTAATGCCAAAGCCATTCTTGTAGAAGAAGTAGTGGTCTGGTTTCTTTGTTTAATGGCATATCAAGCTTTCTGGGTTATTTAATGCCAAAGCCATTCTTGTAGAAGAAGTAGTGGTTTGGTTTCTTTGTTTAATGGCATATCAAGCTTTGTGGGTTATTTAATGCCAAAGCTATCCTTGTAAAAGAACAGTAGTGGTACTATTTAAACCATAGGAGCAGTGGGGGTTATGAGAGGGTTCATACCTTTCCCAAGGGTAGGTAGTTATCCAACCATGGGTAGGATGTGACACAATCCAGTGTGAACAATAATTGGGGGACTAGTTTATAACTTGGTTATAATACAAAATTGATCCCTCATTTTATGTCCACATATTTTTAGATATAAAATCTGTGTATCTGCTGGTAAGTTTTTGGAAGTTATCTTCATCCCTCTTCAACTAGAGAAATGTATAAAATCCAATGTGAACAATAAATGGGGGACCAGTTTATAACTTGGTTGTAATACAAAATTGATCCCTTATTTTATGTCCACATATTTTTACACATAAAATCTGTGTATCTGCTCGAATGTTTTGGGAAGTTATCTTCATCCCTCTTCAACAAAATTGGATTCATTTGTAAAGGTTTGGTTTGGTTAATGGCACATCAACTCCTTATGGGCTATCTAATGCCAAAATCTAAATAATTTCTAAATGTTTGATTAGAGTATAGGAGAAATTCAAGGGCCTGGTTTAGCTCAGTCGATAGAGCGTTCAACTAGGAACCACAAGGTTTCAGGTTCAATACCGGCCCTCGCCATCTCAGCATATGAGTAGCACAGGGATCTGTACAGTAAAGTGTGGAGCTGATGGTAGGTGTGGCGCTCCACTGTAAAACTATGCTGGTCGGGGTGCCAAATGTAATATTATGATCTGGTCACGGGACCAAATGTAATACGATGTTGGTTTTGCTGCACGCGGCTCTAAATGTAGTACGATGTTGTCGCGGCGTCGAATCTAACGCGATGGGTGTTCTTTGACCCACAGGAAAGTTGAAGTGCTTGTTCCGGGCTGTACCTGAAAATGACCAAGTTCATCAAGGTTGTTCCACAATTAACACGAACGCGTTTTTAACAATAAGAGACCTTTATTAATCATACAGTGATTAAGAATCATGTACAACCACAAAGGGGTATTGAGTTGAAGTTGAGTCGGTATTTTGTGGACTGACTGGCGATATATGCTGGGTTCTGATTCAAATTCAGGACTTTGAGTAACAAGATGACAAAGCAAAGACGGTGACAAGGGCCATGAGATGGAGCTATCAATCTGCTAGGGAAGCAGTTGTCCAATCTGGTCAAGAATCAGCTGTCCGATCTGGTTAAGGACCAGCTTTCCACTCTGGTCAAGTACCAGCTCTCCAATCTGGTCAAGAACCAGCTCTCCAATCTGGTCAAGACCAGCTCTCCAATCTGCCTGGGACCCTTTTGGGTCCTCTTTTATGGGTTCCAAACCCCCGAATCCAGGGCTCTCATTGGCCAGCCAATAGAAACGCCGGACCAATGGCCCTACAGTGTAAACATCAGGAGGTGTATGAAACCCCACCCACGCGGTCGCATTTGATTGGACGGCCAATCAAAATCATGGCATTGGGTTACTTATCTCGGAGGTGGGTAACAAGTCTCCGCCCCAGTTCCCTGATTGGTGAGGCACCTGATAATATTCTTGTTATTGTATAAATGGTCCTGTCAATTGCTATGATAATTGCCAGGAACTGGCCTAAGACCACACGGGTAAATTGAGATTATCAACATTTTAAGATTTAATCTTTAAACTGTTTTTGCTAAATAAATGCCCTTATCTTACACAGTCCCCACAAGAACAATAATATATATGGATGTCATCAGTCATAAAAAGTCAGACATATCAACCACTTTTAGCCTGGATAAAGTGGTACCTATCTTTTCGGAGTCTCCATGTAAATGATAATTTGATAAAACAGACTTCTGCTTTACATCAACCTATTTCTGCCATTAGGATTGGTTTTGTTAAAAAATTATTTATCATCTTGTTTCGACGCTACAAGAATGATAATATATTTATATGAAAACATTTGTATAAACAAAAAGTCATTTGTGTTATATCAACCATCAACCGACTTTTAGCCATTAGAATTTCTTTGTGTCAGAGTAATTAATTTTATCTAGTGTTGACTTTACCACACAACTGACCTGTACTCTAATCTAAGTCGCTTGTATGACTCTAGACTCAATTGTTATTTTTAAGTATCTAGTCAGATATCGGATATCGCCAATCAGTCCATAACACTACAGTGTTATACCACCTCAGATACCTAAAAACATTCTCCTTGGTCTAGTGCTGGTGAAAGAGGGAATAGACTCCCTCGTTGTCTGGCAGATACTGACTTTAGGCCACCTCGACGACTTTAACCTTTTTACTGTATTTGACTCAGAGGTGGGATCCTAATAGTTATAACGATTCTACATTGACACTTTTCATAGACTCCCCCAATGGGGCCATGTGGGTGGCGACCCGTGATGCTTAAGGACAGAACCCAGATGGATGAGCAGTCCATGACTTGCAATACTCCACTTTGGCCCTTTCTTGGGCTAGACAGGCGGTCGGAGAGGCCCCCTCCGATCAATCGGCTGGTCACGTCAAGCCCTAGCAGCACCTATATGATTTTCCCAACCTTATCGCCCTTATGGTAAGTCCCAACCCCCTTTTATCATATGTGTGCTAGAAGTCGGTGGCTGAGCATCTATATGTCCTGGGAATGACGTTAACTTCTATCTGATGGTGAGGTTCCAGTTTTGGAGGTTTGTGGAATGTGGAGCACCCCTTCATCACCATTGCTCCCTGGTCCACTCTGACCCAGAGTGGTAGTACCTGTTAGGGTCCCATCTATGGGTTGAATAGAAAAACATGAGTTTATAAAAAAAATTGTATTATCCATTAAGAATGAATTTATTTCACAACTTTGTTGGCATTAAATGACCCACCGAGGTTGATATGCCGTAAAACAAAACAAACCAAAACAAACTAGCTACTTGCATGGATCCCCATTGGATTAAAAGGGGCTCTTTAGCCTTGGTCGGCAACCCATCAGTCAAGAAAAAGTCTAACACAAAACCTCTGTTGCCTTTTTAGGAAAGGCTAGGGAAGTAAACTCCCCAAATAAATCAGGAGCTGGAGTCCCTAAAGGTGGTGTAATGCTGAAATCCATTGCTACCCAGCAACTCCTGTGACACTACCGTTGCCAAACTGCATTCGTACCTTACCTGGTAATTTTCACCTTTAGTTGTTAAAATTCCTAGCATAAAATTCTGCGTGCGCATTGTCTGAAATTAACTTAATTGTTATTAAGAATACATTTTATGATATTTTTGTGTTAAAGCATGCAGTTGTATTGTTTTCGAAACGATTCTAAGATTTGTATATTTCACACGGACACATTAAAAATGGCTACCGTCTTGTTTCAAAGTGAAAGTCAGTTGGCTAAATTCCTAGCATAAAATTATCTGAAATGAACTTAATTGTTATTAAGAACACATTTTATGATATTTTTGTGTTAAAGCATGCAGTTGTATTGTTTTTGAAAAGGTTTCTAAGATTTGTTTATTTCGCACGGAGACTTTCAAAATGGCTACCGGCTTGTTTCAAAGTGAAAGTCAGGGGAGGTTACTCTAAACTGCTTATTTGCTTGGAATTTAGCCAACTAAAGGTGAAAATTAGCCCTTACCTTTCCTTTGGATCAGAGCGGCAGTGTGGTGAGGGGGGATTTGCTGCATGGGCAACAGCTTATCCACCATATGAACCTGCTCAGGCTATGTAGATCAAAGGAAAAAAAAAAAAATAACATCGTAGATGGAGAGCTGCCAACCACCACATAGACAAAAATTTTGCTGTCGTCAAGTAAAATCAGGAAGTATGACTGACTAATATAAATAATCTAAAACATAGGATAAGTTCAGCTATCACTTTAATTGACTTATAAGGAAATAAGTTTTTTTTTCTTTTTTTAAATGTTATCATCTTTATCTCTGGCTGACCTCTCACAACTGCCACCTCCCTACCCAAAACCTAACCTCCCCTCCTCAACGACACCTGACCCCCCCTCCTCACATAACCCATTCCCCCAACTTCAACCTGACCCCTCCTCACATAAACCCTTCCCCCACAACCACTCCTGTTTTTTGTTGCCATTCAATCGGTTTAATACGTTATAAATTAATAAAGTTGAGGTATTTCAAAATTTCAAAATTCCTTTTAAATATATAACATCCCTGCGTTACCTGTAAACAAGTGACCCTGGCATGATTTTCTTCCATTTCAATAAACTGACCTTTATAAAACTCTAGTTTCGGGCTGCATTACACCAATAAGGACAGTAACCCCCCCAGTCTTCTTTCTTTTTGACCCTTGACAATTCCTCCTCTCCTTATTTACAATGTAATGTTTTTTAATGTGATTTTTAATACTTAAATATACTAGTACATAATAAAAAAAGGCCTCCAGGCGATGTAAAAATAGATTTTTGAAACATATTGCCTGCAAGGGGTGGGAATAAAAAATTCAATGTCAGTTTTTGTACCCTTAAGTAAGTAAAATCATTCAATTCATTAAAGCGATTATCTCCCA
>CM042182.1:7415333-7420333 GCA_023376005.1 Doryteuthis pealeii
CTAATGCAACATGAGTATGTTATTAAGACACACATTTTAGATATTTTTGTGTTAAAGCATGCAGTTGTATTGTTTTGAAAATTTCTAAGATTTGTTTATTCGCACGGTGACTTTCAAAATGGCTACCGGCTTGTTTCAAAGTGAAAGTCAGGGAGGTTACTCTAATGCCTTAAATTTAGCCAACTAAAGGTGAAAATTAGCCCTTACCTTTCCTTTGGATCAGAGCGGTGTGGTGAGGGGGGATTTGCTGCATGGGCAACAGCTTATCCACCATATGAACCTGCTCAGGCTATGTAGATCAAAGGAAAAAAAAAAAAATAACATCGTAGATGGAGAGCTGCCAACCACCACATAGACAAAAATTTTGCTGTCGTCAAGTAAAATCAGGAAGTATGACTGACTAATATAAATAATCTAAAACATAGGACTAAGTTCAGCTTATCACTTTAATTGACTTATAAGGAAATAAGTTTTTTTTTTCTTTTTTTAAATGTTATCATCTTTATCTCTGGCTGACCCTCTAATCTTCAACCTGACCCCCCTCCCCACACCTAACCCTTCCTCCCCAACTTCAACCTGACCCCTCCTCACACCCTTCCCCCCAACTTCAACCTGACCCCCTCCTCACATAACCCTTCCCCCACGACCACTCCTGTTTTTGTTGCATCATTCGGTTAATACGTTGATTAATAAAGCTTGAGGTATTTCAAAATTTCAAAATTCCTTTTAAATATAAACATCCCTGCGTTACCTGGTAACAAGTGACCCTGGCATGATTTTCTTCCATTTCAATAAACTGACCTTTATAAAACTCTAGTTTCGGGCTGCATTACACCATAAGGACAGTAACCCCCCCAGTCTTCTTTCTTTTCTGACCCTTGACAATTCCTCCTCTCCTTATTTACAATGTAATGTTTTTTAATGTGATTTTTTAATACTTATATATACTAGTACATAATAAAAAAGGCCCTCCAGGCGATGTAAAAATAGATTTTTGAAACATATTGCCTGAGGGGTGGGAATAAAAAATTCAATGTCAGCGAGTTTGTACCCTAAGTAAGTAAAATCATCAAATTCATTAAAGGATTAAAAAATAAAACAATTTTATATGTAAACTTTAAATATGTATTCAAATAAAACAAACTATATATAGATATATAATACCAGTCTTGTATTTATTAAAACTTGTTTTAAAAAGACAATGAGGACTGTCTAATGTTGCATGTTCAAATTTTGAGTGTATTTATTCTATGTTATGACGGATTTTGGGTAATGTGACATAAGTAGTAATCTAATTTTTGTTAGAGACAAAAACTGGAAGCGAATCTCCATTATTAATAGATATAGATAAATAAAAAAGGTTTAGCTTTTTTTAATTCATTTATTGGAACAATCATTACAACCATTAGGTTTCTTGCTATAGCATTCTTCAGGTAAAACGAAATTGCTTTTGGAAATGATGCAAATAGTATTATTATGGTTTTTTAAACTCTATTCTCGTGTTGCATGTTTACGTGATTGTGGGATGCAGCTTTTTGTTTGAACGTGTGCATATGTTGACATGCGCATGTGGACTATGACGTTATCATCATATCCACACACGTGTGTGTGAGTATGAATGTGCGTATTCGTGTTTGTACGTTGGATTACTACCACTTATTCAAGTATAATAGTGCCAACCATACACATTGATATATATATATATACATATATATAGTCATTTTCACTGAGTCATTTATCTTTGTTGGTGTATGTATATATGTTTATATATTGGTATGCATGTATGAGTGTGTGAATGTGTATTTATATATTGCGAAGGAACGCTGAAATCAGCAACGAACAATTTAATGCAATGAACACACACGTGAGATCGACTGCTATTAATCGGTGTCTCGATTAATTCAGTAGATTTAACCCTGAAGATCCTTATGGTGAAACTCGAGTAGGTTATCTCTTGTACCCATTTCATAATATATATACATATATATATATATATATATATATATATATATATATATAGAAATAACAAAAGACTTAGAGATTGAGCATTATAGTCTATTTCAGGGAGCTTAGACAAAGTGTCTAATTCTCCCGACTTATCAGATTAGCATCTGATGAGTCGGGAGAGTTAGACACTTTGTCTAAGCTCCCTGAAATAGACTATAATGCTAAATCTCTAAGTCTTTTGTTATTTCTTTACTTATATATTTGCTCTGTGACTCTAACATTAAGAGCACACATTGAGCTCTCTAACTGCGACAGGTTTTTTTAAAATAAAACTCTTGTGTCGTAAGGAAGATTTCTTCTCTGGACTTTTGGATTATATATATATATATATATATATATAAGATAATCTACTGAGTCAGACGAACCTACTATTAGTTTCGCATAAAGCTCTTCAGGGCTGAGCCAGATTTTAGCCCTGAAGAGCTTTATGCGAAACTAATAGTAGGTTCGTCTGACTCAGTAGATTATCTTTATTACTTGGCTCTACTTAGGTATCGAGCACTTTTTACAAATTAGCTTCTCCTAGCGGTTATATGAATATATATATATCTTATATACATATATATACATATAAATTGTTTTTTTCTTTTGACCAAATACTATACCAATAGATTATTTTTTGTTGGTACGAATATCTTGGTCCTTTCTTTTTTTCAAAAATTTTTTTCTTCCTGGTTGATGTTTGGTAGTATATTTTTACAATCAAACTCTCTGCCAGGTTTTTTCTCTCCGCAAGGATCTACCAACACGCTTGGTATATTATATATATATATATATATATATATATATATATTAGTGTACTTGGGCAGCAGGTTTTCTTTTAGACATGTTTAACCAAATGTTTCAAACTTAATTCCTTTTAGCAAATGAACATATTGTTTCCACCATATTGTTTATCGAAATTAAAAAATTAAATATTTTATTGATAATAGAATATAAAAAAAACCATTTATTACAGATTTAGGCCTGTAAAACTTTTTTTATGATATTCATCTTTTTGTCATTTGAATTCTAAAAGATATTTTTCTGTGTGATTCACGTTTTCATTACTGACAACACATGTTGCGTTCATTTTGATAATGTATTCTTAGAATTTCTACTCATACAATGAATATTTTATTATTATATATGACTATACAAAATAAAAATCTCTCACCCCCTATCTCTCTCTCTCACACACACACACACACACACACATATATATATATATATATATATATATATATATAATATATATGATGTAATAAGGCTGTCAATAATAGTATAACAGGAAGTAAACATTTGACAAAGTTTGTGTGTGTATATATATATATATATTAAAGAAATGGATACAATAGAAACCTACTCGAGTTTCACCATAAGGATCTTCAGGGTTAAATCCACTGAATTAATCAAGGTACCGATTAATTGCAGCCGATTACACGTGTGTTCATTGAATAAGATGTTGCGTTATAAAAGGAACGCTTGTTTATGTTTTATATATATACATATATATGTATATATAGTTAAAAATTTGAAAAAACACAGGTTCATAAAATGAGTGATGTTTATTTCGCCAATGCTGCAGTGTTTCAATCTGTTTTAGTAGATCTTCATCAGGGCTTTATTAATTGCAGCCGATTACACTTGTGTTCATTGAATAAGATGTTTCGTTATAGGGAGACGCTTGTTTATGTTTTTTGAATTTCACCGGAAATTGTTTTTTCGTGAGTGTTACATATCACATATATATATATATATATATATTATATATATATGAGAAGTAAATACACAAACAATGTGTTTTGATATGGCTTTTTTTAGCCGACAATTTTTGGGAGAATATGTGCTTAATTGAAGTCGTACGTAATTTTGAAAGTTAATTAATTGATAATTAATTAATTAGGCAAGCATACCTATTTAAATGTAAGGCTAAACAAATTGAGAAAAATCAATCTCTGTATGTACATTTCAGCCTATTAGGCCTCATCAGCAGAGCTATAGATAGGAAGACCGAAAAATCTAAGAAGGTCCGGTTGGTGTAGGGGTTACGGTCCTTACCTGTCAGCTTGACAGTCAAGGTTCGAATCACACACAAGGCGGTCTTCCTATCTATAGCTCTACTGATGAGGCCTAATAGACCGAAATGTACATACAGAGATTGATTTTTCTCGATTTGTTTAGCCTTACATTTAAATAGGTATGCCCACCTAATTAATTAATTATTAATTAATTAACTTTCAAAATTAGGTACGACTTCAATTAAGCACATATTCTCCCCAATATATAATATAATATATATATATATATATATATTATATATATATATATATATATGATGTAATAAGGCTGTCAATAATAGTATAACAGGAAGTAAACATTTGACAAAATTAGCAAAATTTGTGTGTGTGTGTGTATATATATATATATATATATATATATATATATATATATAAAAATGTTGTTCTGGTTCCAACAGTAGAAAATTCAATATTTTATAAAAAAAAAGGAAGGTCCGCAAAATGTATTTTGTTCTCAGAAAACATTTTTTAATTCTTTTTGTTTTACATATGCAACATGTGTTTCAGATCTTCTGGTATCTTCTTCAGGCTTTGATTGATAATATGAAAATGAATTTTTACATGCATGTGTATATATATACATATACATGAGTATTTCACCTCCTCTTCCTGTTTTTGTGGGAGTGGAAAGGAATTTCATTTTTAACATTAGTCTTTTAAACAGGTGTTTTTGTTTTTTGGGTGGTTTACTAATAAAGTCATTTTTTTATATTACCTTTTTATTTGGGTTGTCTTGATAAAGTTCATCAGATGTTCATTTGATATATCAGGTGTGTGTGTTTGTAATTTGTTTTGAAGACATTCTATGTTTTTCTACTTAAATTTATACTTTTTGGGTGTGTGTATGTATGTGCCTACGTATATGTGCCTATGTTTACTTTTTGTGTGTGCGTGTGTGCGTATGTATATGGTTGTATTCAGTGTATATATATA
>CM042182.1:7427833-7432833 GCA_023376005.1 Doryteuthis pealeii
TCTCAAAGTATTACTTACCAAAAATCTATTGCCCTCATAGGACAATAGGAAGAGTTGCTCAAAACAAAAAAAAATTCTGGAATTAAATTAAAAAAAAAATCTATGAATCTACTATTAAATGCAGACGTTATAATAATAGTGAAAGTTTAATGCTTACAAATACCTAGTATATATGTGCATGAAAAAAAAACCCCAGAAAAAGAATGAAAAAAGATATATCAATGTTTATGGAATTAATTCTTTTTTTTTTTCTTAAATCTATGAATCTACAGTTAAATGCAGACATTATAAAAAAGTGTGAAAGTTGAATGATTACATTTACCTTGTACATATGTGTATGAAAAAAAAAAAAGATAAAAGCTGAGTTGCTGTTTATGGAATTCATTTTTGTTTTTCTTAAATAAAATCTCAGAATCTACAATTAAATGCAGACATTATGATAAAAGTGGACATTTAATGTTTGTACATATGCACATGAAAAAAAAAGAAGAAAAAAAAAAGAAAAAAAAAGAAAAATGAAAAAAGCTATGTCACTGTTTATGGAATTAATTTTTGTTTTTCTTAAATAAAATCTAAGAATCTACTATTAAATGCAGGCATTATAATAAAAGTGAAAGTTTAATGCTTACACTTACCTTGTACATATGTGCACAATAAAAAGCGAAAGAAAAGCTGAGTCATTGTTTATTCCATAGATTTTTTAATGGCAACTTTTTTTTCACAGTTTCTTGCTGAGTAATTCCAGAAAAATAATCATTTTAATATTAACTGATCACAGCAGAAAAATAGAATGGAGGGAGGAAACGCTAACAAGTTTTCATAGCAGTTTATCAGAAAAAAATTATTTTTGTAAAAATCTGGCAAAAATATAAAAATCTTTGTTTGAAATTTCTAATTCTAAAAAAAAAAAAATTAAAATTATTATATTTTTGATAAAAGAAAAAAAAAGAAAGAAAAACACAAAGCTTATAGGACATTTAACTAAAGATTTTAAAAAATAATTTGTTAATTCTTTGCTTTTGATTTTAAAAAAGAAATTTTAAAAAATGTCCTTTGCGATAGAATATTAATTCTATTAAAGTGATTTAATTTTTAAAAAGTTATTAAAATGACCTTTGGCGTAAGATATGAACTCTGTTAGACGTAGAAAAATTAATTTTTCAAAATGTACATTGTAATAAAATATTAGTTCTATTAAATTGTTAAACAAAAGGGATTTAATTTTTAAGAAATTAAAAAAGTGACCTATGGTGTAAAATATTAACTGTATTAAATGAAAAAAAGTGATCTTATTTATTTATTCTTTTTAATTAACAAAATGTTCTTTGTGATAAAATATGGACTTTATTAAATGAAAAAAAAAAGATTTATTTTAAAAAGAAATTCAAAATGTGACATTCGTGTAAAATATGAACTCTATTAAATGTAAAAAGTTATTCAATTTAAAAAAAAATTAAAAAATGAACTTTGTGATAAAATATGGACTTTATTAAATGAAAAAAAAGATTTGATTTTTAAAAAGAAATTCAAAATGTGACATTCGTGGTAAAATATGAACTCTATTAAATGTAAAAAGTTATTCAAAAAAAAAAAAAAAAAAATGAACTTTAAAATATGGACTTTATTAAATGAAAAAAAAGATTTTTTAAAAAGAAATTCAAAATGTGACATTTGTATTAAAATATGAACTCTATTAAATGTAAAAAGTTATTCAATTTAAAAAAAAAATTTGAAAAAATGTCCTTTGGGTAAAATATGGACTTTATTAAATCATTTTTTTTTTATTTAATAAAGTCATATTTTACCACAAAAGACATTTAAAAAAAATTGTTTTTTAGAAAAAAACATTAAAAAAAAATGTCTTTTGTGGTAAAATATGGACTTTATTAAATAAAAAAAATGATTTAAATTTTAAAAAGAAATTAAAAATACGACATTTGTAGTAAAATATGAACTCTATTAAATGTAAAAAAGTTATTCAATTTCTAAAAAGAAATTTAAAAAAAAATCTTGTGATAAGATATGAAATTTTAAATGAAAAAAAAAAAGAAGGAATTTAATTTTATAAAAGTAAAATTAATCTACCTGTGTAAAAAAAACCAAAAAAATGACTTCCCTTAAATTCTATCTTTTCAACTTCGGATAAGTGGGTGTTCTTTTAAATTCTTCACCATTCCTTCTTAGAATTTGGTTTACCATTTTTTTGTTCTTTTATTAATCTCGAGACTCGTGAATATTATTAATCATCAGGAGATCAGTTACTTTTCACTCATATAAAAACAAGTTGGATGTTACTGAAGCTTAGACAAGTTTTTTCAGAACCACATTATGCATAAGCTTAGAATATTCTCTATTGTTTTCTAAATTCATAATTCCAATATTCTATTCGAATATTTAAAGCTGAATATTTGAATATTCAAATTTAATATTTAAAATTGAAAAATATGAATTTAATGAATCTTTTTAAATCTAAAAGTAAGTCTATCATATTTCAGGTTTTTTTTTTTTTTATCTTTAAAAGAAATTGCTTTAGTAAAATTAAAAACTTAGAAGTTTTGAAATCATGATGTAATAAAAAAAACATGTTAACTTATAATTCAGACTTATTATATTCATTATTATTTTTAAATTCTTGATTATAACATATCACTAAAATATTTGGACCATTTGTTTGTTAACAGACGATTTTTAGAGTTTTTTTTTTTTAAATTATAAAACTAACCCTTAACAAACAACTGGATTTTGACGGTACAAATGGAAAAATGTCCTTATGAAATCAAATGTAACTCAGCTAGACTTTAACGCAGATATCGTTAATAAATAAGATGCTAATTAAGATTAAATAATGACTATTTCATAATTGTTGAGAATATAACATAAATAACTAAGGAAATCATGATGTCAGTGGTGATATACTTTCAGTTACAGACAGTTACATAATCTCCATTATAATAAGATAAAAAAGGTTTTATCAATTTTTAAAACCTCCGTTTTTGGTTTTGTTACAGTGATTACTGTTTTATGTTACTATAATGTTGGTTGGTTGAATTTTACGGCTTGTCAAGAGATCGCAAAAGGGGTGCCTAAAGGTCATATGGTCCAAATATTTAAAGCTGATATTTATTTGAATATTTAAATCTAAATATTTAAAATTGAATAATAGGAATTTAATAAATGTTTTTAAATCTAAAAGAAAATCTATCCTATCTCATATTTTTTTTATATATCTAAAAAAAAAATTGCTTTGGGGAAGCGCGGTGGTGTACTGTGTAGAGTTGCAGGAAATGGACTCGTCGACCTGAGTTCAATTCCTGGTCAAAGCCACAATTCACATAGCACTAATACCCTTGGGAAAGGTACGAATCCAGCTAATCCCTCTCCTTTCTTTTTTTTCTTTTTCTTACATTTTGGGGAGCATTAATTATTTGATATAGGAGTGAAACTATTGATTTCAACACGAGTGAATCTATTGCGTCTTTTGCTGGAAACAGCCTCAGTTTCATATTGTCTCACCTACACAAGATCTTTTTTTTTGCCTGATTTCATATTCAATTGTCTTTTATAAAATTTAATTTAATTTACAATGGAGAAAAAAATGCACACACACACACACACACACACATATATATATATATATATATAATAAAAATCTGTTTTCAAATGCCTTTAAAGTAATAAAAAATTTCATCATTCGCATCTGATGAGTCGGGAGATTTAGACTATTTGTCTAAGCTCCCTGAAATAGACTATAATGCTAAATCTCTAAGTCTTTTGTTATTTCTTTACTTATATAATTACTCTGTGACTCTAACTTTAAGAGCACACATTGAGCTCTCAACTTGTTTTTTTTAAATAAAACTCTTGTGTCGTAAGGAAGATTTGTTCTCTGGACTTTTGGATTATATATATATATATATATATATATATATGTGGTAGAGATATGAGGAACAACATTCTGTCAGATTTATTCCAATCCTCTTTCATCATATATATATATATATATATATATATATATATACATTTGGTTTTTATTTGCACAACTTGCAATATGTTTGCATATAGAAATTGAACTGAATAATTAAATCAAATTCATTAATTACTGTGACAACATACATAATATATATATATATATATATATATATATATATATATATATATATATATATGTCTGGATTTTAAGTTTTTTCCCATTTCTAATTTACATATATTGTTCTGTATATAATGTCAAATTATCATACATTGAGCTCTCCTACGGACTACGAGGGAATCTTTCTAATATATCTATATGAAAGAAAAGAAATCTTTGTAAATAAAAAAAATTATAAATATGATAATATATATATATATATAATATAAAAAAAAAGGTCCTAAATAAAATCATTACCACAACGAACTCATCTGGTCTTTTGTGTATGTGTGTGCATATATATATATATATATATATAGATAACCTGTGTGCACAATTTACAATATGTTTGTATATCTTTCCTACTCCCACTTACTCAGCCACCATTTGGTCTTGCTACTGGTACCATGTGACTTAATACAGTCTGTCGCGTGTTACTTAGAAAGGAGTTGGGCATTGTTAAACTAAATAAATCTTATTGCTTTGAAAGATGGCATGTAAAGAAATATGCTCCATTGTACCCTGAAAATATAATAGGTTATAGAGAACACAAAAATACTGGCCTTATGCCACTCTCAGTTAATATGAATATATGTGGCCAGCCATATTTATAATTGATTTTATATGCATTCTTATTTTAGTATTAATAACTGTAAAACCATATATATATATATATATATATATATATATATATTTTATAAAAAAGAAGGTCCGCAAAATGGATTATGTTTTTAGAAAAAATCTTTTATTATTTTTATCTTAGTAAATGTAAGATAAGATTTTATATAAAATATTTAATTTTCTCCTGTTGGAACCAGAATATATACTATAATATATATATATATATATAAAGTTAAGAGTAAGGAAATGAATC
>CM042182.1:7440333-7457833 GCA_023376005.1 Doryteuthis pealeii
TATATATATATATATATATATATATATATATAATTTAATATACCAAACTTGTTGGTAAATCCTCGCGGTGAGAAAAAACCCAGCAAATAGTTTGATTGTAAAAATATACTACCAAACATCAACCGGGAGAAAACAATTTTTTTGAAAAAAGAAAAGACCAAGATAATCGTACCAACAAAAAATAATCTATTGGTACAATATTTTGACCAAAAGAAAAAAACAATTTATATGCATATATATATATATATAAGATATAATATATACATACAAACCCGCCAGGAGACTAAAGCTAATAAGTAAAAAGTGCTCAATACCTAAGTAGAGCAAATATTAAAGATAAATCTAATGAGTCAGACGAACCTACTAAAAGTTTCGCTTAATGCTCTTCAGGGCTAAGATCTGACTAAAGAGACACACACACACACACATATATATATATATATATAGTATAGTGACTGTTCCTTTGTCACCAAATAAATAGATATGTAAAACCTTTATATATTTATTTATTATATATATAATATATATATATATATATATATAATACTGTAATTCATCTACATAACTGGCAATATGTTTGCATATAATTCCTATCACTATTTTGCTTTGCGGTTGGTACCATGTGACTGAGTACAGTCTGTCGCACATTACTTGGAAAAGATATAGGCATTGATAAACTAAATAAACCTCATTGCTCTGAAAGATGAAATGAAATTCTCAACATTGTACTCAAATGGTATAATCAATTATGGAAAAGACCTCACAAAAATTAGCCCTGTGCCAGACTTAGTTAACACGTAAATAGGAATATATTAGTTGCCAGTTATGTTTTTAGCTTGTTTGATATATTTGTTTTCAGTTTACCTGGTTTTATATGTATTCAATTTAAATAAAATTATTTTCCTTTACAACTTAGAAAATCTCCTGGGTATGATGTTAAACTGTATCTAATGGTGAAGTTCCAATTTTGGAGCTCTGGTTATTTCCTATAAGTCTAACATAAACTCTGGTTATTTCCTATAAGTCTAACATAAACAAAGGGGAATATCTATATATATCTCTCTCTCTCTTTCTTTCTCTCTCTCTTTCTCTTTCTCCCCTAAAATATCTTCAAACAATCTATTTATATCTCTCTCTCTCTCACTCACTTTCTCTCACTCACAAAATATCTTTAAACAACCTATTTGTATCTATATATCTCTCTCTCTCACTCTCTCTCTATCTCCCCTAAAATATCTTCAAACAACCTATTTGTATCTATCTATCTCTCTCTCTCTCACTCACTCTTTCTCTCTCTCTCCCCTAAAATATCTTCAAACAACCTATTTGTATCTCTCTCTCACTCACTCACTCACTCTCTCTCTCTCTTTTCTCTCTCTCTCACCTAAAATATCTTTAAACAACCTATTTGTATCTATATCTCTTTATATCTATATCTCGGTTATTTCCTATAATTCTAACATAAACAAAGGGGAACCACTCTTGACTGATTAATTATTTATTTATTTATTGATCAATTAGGAAAAAAGAAGAATGGGTTAGGGTTAAGGGTTAATTTAATGGGAAAATAAATAAATAATTTATCAGTCAAGAGTGATTCCCCTTTTTTATGTTAGACTTATAGGAAATAACCTACCCCTCCATCGCCATTACACCCAGATCCACTCTGACTGGAGTGGTAGTACCTGTTAGGTTCCCATCTATGGGTTAAATAGATAAAAAAAACTGAGTTTAAAAAATGAGTTTAAAAAAACCCAAAAAACTCAATATCCACCAAGAATGAATAAAACAAAATGTCTTTGGCATAAAATAACCCTACACAGATTGACATGCCATAAAATCCAGCCAACCAACAACTTATTGATATTTGATAATTTGACCGACGTTTAAAACATTTTGATTATCATATATAAAATGAACTCTCTCGTCGATTTTCGACGCATGAGTGTTCATCCAGTGAACAACCAACACAGTGATTGTTCATAGTGGTGAAGGCTTGTGTAGGACCATTCCACACTTTTTGGCACAGTCGATAGGAAAGAATTGGTGCATCAAGGGTTGCCACAAACCCAATCAACGACTGACCTCAGGAATTTTTAATTCAGAGTTATCCCTCTCCTAGACTGGTTACCTACCCAAGGTTAAAGAGCCCAATCTGCCCTACTATTTAACCCATATATATATATATATATATATATATATATAATATTTAACCAATATATATATATATATATATATTCTATAAAAAAGGTTTGCAAAAAGGATTTTGTTTTTAAAAAAATTTTTTTTATTATTATCTTGCATAAGTAAGATAATAATAAAATTAAATAAAAAAATACATAGTCCTTTTTGCAAACCTTCTTTTTTATAGAATATCTAATTTTTTCCCGTTGGACCCATAACAACACTTATATATATATAGGGCCGGGTTAGCTCAGTTGGTAGAGTGTTCGTCTAGAAACCACAAGGTTTCTAGATTGATACCCTCGCCAACTCAGCGTTGAGTAGCACAGGGATCTGTGCGGTAAAGTAAGGAGCTGATGGTAGGTGTGGTGCTCCACCTCAGATGCTAAAATAATCTCCTTGGTCTAGCGCTAGTGAAAAGGGGATAGACTCCCTCGCTGCATGGCTGATACTGACATTAGGCTGCCCCGACGACTTTACTTACTTTATATATATATATATATATATATATATATATATATTCATCAGGACATTCAAATATTGCCTGGTGACATGGGCATATCTTTTTAAAAAAAGAAATTATTTTTTGCACATATTGTTGGATTTATTTCTACTTCTTCCTAACATATATATATATATATATATATATATATAAAGTCATCGTGGTGGCTTAAAGTCGGTATCAGCCAATCAGCGAGGGAGTCTGTCCCCTTTTCACTAGCGCTAGACCAAGGAGATTGTTTTTGCGTCAGAGGTGGAGCGCCACACCTACCATCAGCTCCTTACTTTACCGCACAGATCCCTGGGTTTCTCATACGCTGAGTTGGCATATCACATAAGTGGCAATATGTTTGCATCATTCAGACAACCATTATTCCCACCCACTAATTGGCCAGTTTACTGATACCATGTGACCTAGTACAGTCTGTCGCATTTATTACTTGGAAGATGGGCACTGCCACATAATCCAACATTGCCACAAAGGAAAATACCCAGTATGATATCCTGATGACTTAATAGGTAATTTGGGAAACAAAAAATATTGGCCTTATGCCAGTTGATATGAATATATAAGTAGCCAGTCTTATAGTTGGGACAGGCATTTTCTAGTAGTTAATAGTCAATCCAATATAACGGTCAGACATATGTATTGCTGGCTTTCAAGGATGGTAGGCCCCAGCAAGATGATCTCCCAACCCCTATTTATCGCTTTTGGTTTGAGGCATTTGGCTACAAATTTTATAGCTGGAATTCACTTTGACCATAAAATAAACAAAATTGCAAATAAACATTTATAGTATTAAATATATTTCTTGGCCTTTTGGCTAAGATCAAAGTGTAGTATCTGTTCTCAACAGATGATACATTTCTCGGTCTGTTGGCTAAGATCAAAGTGTAGTATCTGTTCTCATTAGATGATACATTTCTTCTGTTGGCTAAGATCAAAGTGTAGTATCTGTTCTCATTAGATGATACATTTCTTCTGGTGGCTAAGATCAAAGTGTAGTATCTGTTCTCATTAGATGATATATTTCTTGTTGGCTAAGATCAAAGTATAGTATCTGTTCTCATTAGATGATACATTTCTCGGTCTGTTAGCTAAGATCAAAGTGTAGTATCTGTTCTCAATAGATGATACACTTCTCAGCCTTTTGGCTAAGATCAAAGTGTAGTATCTGTTCTCATTAGATGATACGCTTCTCGGCCTTTTGGCTAAGATCAAAGTGTAGTATCTGTTCTAATCAATTTATAAGAACAGATACTACACTTTGATCTTAGCCAAAAGGGTGAGAAGGTTTCTTCTTAACCTCTCAAAAAGGCTGGGGTCGACACAAGGTCATTTTATTGTTGGGAACAACACACAAACTGAAGCTCATGTGATGGCTAGTGCAAAAAATGTGTGGTTCCTGTTAGCAGCCCCCTTTTGGGGTGCCTCATGCACCAAGCAATAAATCCATCTCTGCCTCTTTAAATAAAGGGGCAGGTGTTGCCGTGGGGGGGGGGATAATCTATGGGAACACACTGGTTGATTTTGCTTCGTATGCAAGCCTTTTTTTATTTCATGGCTAAAAGTGCATTTCAACCATATTGCTATTGGCGTCAGTGTATTGAACAAGTGTTTATTAGATAATTTTTTTATTCACAGATAATTTTCTAAAAACGACGGGTGGATGGAGATAATTGTGGTAGGAATGATACACAAACATATTGCCATTTATGAATACATTTGATTACTTGGTTAAATGGCATATCAAATCTTGTGGGCTATTTAATGCCAAAGCTTGTTTTTTTTTGTATATATATATATATATATGTTGTTGTGGTTGGCATCGTTCTGTCTACTAAAGACAATGGTGTAGTGTCCACTTTTTAAAATTTTTTTATCTGCAACTGCACGAGTGGCTTAACAGACCAATTTTTGAATGGCAATCTCTGATGCAGTGATTCCAAACAAACAGTGATGCTTGCTGGAGATGTTGTCTCTCCTTTCTTATGGCTCTCTTTTCTGCGGCGGCTTTTTTCCTCTCTTTTTGTTCCTTGTTTGACGAGGAGGCGCCAGGTCGTACGGTCTTCTGCATAAGCCTCCCATATGTTGGTGTCGATGTGGCATGTCTTCATGTCCCTCTTGCAGACATCTTTAATACATATATATATATATATATATATACACACAACAACCCCTTACACCAAGCAGGATGCGACACAAGGTCAATTTCTTAAGCAGAGTTTAATAGGTTTGAATTCAGAGTTTTCCTTGCCAGTCTGCCCTACTATTTACTCCTAAGTGGAGGTAGAGTAGTTGGATGCATACCTTTCCAAAGGGTATTAGTGGAATGCAAACAGTCTCATCCAGGATTTGAACGTGGGTTGGCGAGTCCATTTCCTGTGACTTTAAACATTGCAATCCTTTTTTGGTATATATGATTTTTAAGCATGTATATATATTTACCAACCCCTCCACACGAGCAGGATGTGACACAATGTCAATTTCTTAAGCGGAATCTAAATCAGTTAGCCTGCTGTTGGTTTTAATAACATCAGCTAAACAGAATTAAAGCAGTGTCCAATACAGCTGGTATAAATAGGAATGAAGAATGATCCATTCATGAATCAAGGTGAATTGGGTCATTTCATTCCTTGAGCTCTGATTGGCTGCCTGACTGGTTGATTTGCATGACACTGTGGAGTCCCACATATATTTGGTCACTTGGCAGTGGACTTTGTGTCATTTCGAGCTTGTATTCAGTTACAATCGCATGCACCTTGTCTTCCCAGTTCGACGGTAATTGGACTTATTCTACATCTCCCCTTTTCCTCCCCCCCATTGCGCGGGCATAGCGGCCTTTGAGGGGGAATTAGTTCCTTTCGACCCGGCCGATTACAGGGGAGTAATCTTGATAAGCGCGGGGTATTTTTGATGGCATTGGCTTAGGAGTTGGAGTGACACTGGGTGAGGCTTGGTCCCTAGTTGATGTTACCATTCTTTTGGTTTGTGGAACATCCTCAAATATTGGTTAGGGGGCTCGGCAGAGCGCTAGGAATAGGGACAGGGGCCACTGGTGTTGGGAGCTTCCTGAGGAATCGGCGATTCCGCAATGTGATCCTACCTGATCCATCAATCCTGATTCGGTATTGGTGATTGGGGAGTGTTTCGACAACTCTGCCTGATATGTCCCACCGACGGTTGTTTGGACGTTGTACAGACACTGTGTCTCCCTTTTGAAGTGGATAGAGTGTATGTGCTGTGCGATTGTATCTCTCTATTAGCAGTGCATTCCGCTGAGATAGGCTAATTCGCGGTTCTGAGCCGCTGTTATCCACTTAGTATGCGGTTTATATAGTGCAGGTTGGGATGGTATGAAGTCACGGAGTCGTCGGTGGAGAAGGAGTTGTGCAGGGGATAGTCCGATCTTTTGAATGGGTGTGTTCCGATATTGAAGGATTGCCCTCGCAGTCTGGTTATTATCCAGAGATCCCTGGGGTCCTATGTTGCCATTCACTATCCTTTTGGCCGTCTTGACAGCTAATTCCGCCGACCATTGGATTGTGGGTAGGCGACTGATGACAATCTATGTTTTACCGCCCAGTCCTCTAGGAACTGCTTAAATGGTAGGGAAGTAAAAGGGTGGTCCGCCATCAGTGCTGAGTTCTTCCGGGGCACCATAAGTCTGGAATATCTCTCGACAAATTGAGATGATCCTGGAGGCGTTTGTTTGTCCGTGACTCAAGTGATATAGAATGAGCCAGCCAGTCAATCTGTCAGCACATACAAGATATGCATGATTCCCAACATAGAATAGATCCATGACGATCTGCTGAAATGGCCAATCAGGGATTTTGTCAAAGTAATCGGCTCACGTGGTTGACTAGGGGCGATTTTTGAGCATACCATGCAATTGGCCCTAATATTGCGGATCGAAGCATCCATCCCAGGCCAGTACACTGACTCATTAGCACGTGCTTTCATGCCAACCACACCCTGGTGTGCAGAATGTAGACAGTGCAGAACTTTTTTCCGTTCAGTTTCTGGGATGACAATCCTTCGATCCAACAATACCAGGCCACTATCAGTGCTGAGACGGTGCCTCACTTCCCAATATTCACGGACCTCAGGTGCAGTAAGGTTACGTGTCCTTGGGAAGCCTTGCTGGATGATACTGATCAATTTTTTATATTGTGGATCAGCACCACCTGCTGCACGGATTAGATCTAGTGACGTGATAGCCGTATTATTGCTGCCTGCAAATGTTGCCATCAAGGCTGTTATCTCTGCTGACTCAGCCAAAAGCTATGCTGCAACATTTGCAAGTGAAAAAGCTGACCAAAGAAAACCTCCAAATGATGGATCGGGCCATGCTAAAAGAGTTGGGAATCACAGCAATGGGAGAAGCCCTGTCTATCCTTAAACAAGCTAAGGAGACCTCTACCCAGACGACCTATACTAAGGCACCGTCAGCCAAACCCCCCAACTCCACTTTGAAATGACCCCCCAACAATTCAGAAATTTCGAATCGATTGGGAAGTTTTTACCAGAATGACAGATATGCCAACTTCTCAAACCAACATCCAATTATACAATTGCGCTGATGAATCTGTCCAAAACGCAATCATTAATACCCACCCTAAATTCTTCACCACTGACCCAGACAGGCTGTTACTAATGATAGAAAAATTAGTAACTCATAGATCAAATCCCATGGTCCATCGGATTACATTTGCATCCATGTCACAATATGAAGATGAACCAATTCAACAATACCTTGTTCGCCTTAGGGCTACAGCCATAGACTGCAACTTCTCCTGTCCCCGGTGTGAGCATGACCTGTCCGACACGTACATCAAAGACCAACTCATCAGAGGGATAGCAAACGACGCACTCCAGACTGATCTACTAGCAAAAGCCGGGGTACTGAAGTCCCTTGAGCAGAATATCTGTCATGCTGAAGCATTTGAATCAGCACTACGGGACCAAACTGCAATGACTGATACCACAGACATAGCTACTGTTCGGATGTCAACATATCGCAGACAGAAGAACAGTGCAGCACAGACCAATAAGGGTAAAAATCCTGTTCGCAGCGCCATATTGAAATCAGTTAGCCTGCTGTTGGTTTTAATAACATCAGCTAAACAGAATTAAAGCAGTGTCCAATACAGCTGGTATAAATAGGAATGAAGAATGATCCATTCATGAATCAAGGTGAATTGGGTCATTTCATTCCTTGAGCTCTGATTGGCTGCCTGACTGGTTGATTTGCATGACACTGTGGAGTCCCACATATATTTGGTCACTTGGCAGTGGACTTTGTGTCATTTCGAGCTTGTATTCAGTTACAATCGCATGCCACCTTGTCTTCCCAGTTCGACGGTAATTGGAACTTATTCTACAGTCTGAATTCAAAATTTTCCTTCTTCTAGACTGGTTACCTAACCAAGCTTTTATTAATGATTTTTTCAAGCTTTCTGGCCAACTTTTTTATATTTCGATGGAATCTGTAGATTAGTCAGGGGTGATGTGTTTATGAGTTTACATCCCTGATGATGGCACTTCGAAGTGCCGAAAGTACTTGGGATATGAACTTTGGTGGACTAATCTACAGATTCCATCCAAATATAAAAAAGTTGGCTAGAAAGCTTGAAAAGATTGTTAATAAAATTGTTAAACAGGAGACGTGCCTTTTGTTTAATTCTAGATGCATAAATGAAAGAATGCTGCCCAAACACGCACACACACACACACACACACACACACACACACACACACACACACATATATATATATATATATATATATATATATATATATATATATATATATAATGTGAGAGAGTACATTTATGTATACTATGTACTCTGTATATATATATATATATTATATATTAGAAGAATACCAGGTCAGCTTTGAATTCAGAGTTTTCCTTCTACTTTATCAGTTGCCATACCAAGATTAAAAGAGCCCACTCTGCCCTACTATTTACCTACAGCTAGAGAGAGAATAGTTAGGATATTAGCACTACATGAAATGCAAACCTCCTCATCCAGGATTCAAACTCAGGTAGCAGAGTCCACTTCCTAGGACAATAACCATAAAGATATGTGTGCCTCGTTATTGACAAAATCTAAAAATACGATCTACCTTTTTTATCTAATCAGTTTGCGCTTACCTGTTAGTTAGTTTACTTACCTGTCTACTAATTGACTTTGTTAATACCTGTCTCTCTTGACAAAAATCTAATAATATGGTTTATTTTCTTTCTAACTGCTCACCTGTTAATTGACCGATCATGTTACCAATTTCTTTCTTAGTACTTCATCCGTCACTTCTCGCAATGGTTAGTCGATTTGGTGACATCTTCGTGTTGGTCAGAAAAATATTTTTCCAATCTGTAAGAAAAGACAACAATAACGAATGAATGAAAAAACTCATTTTTATTAATCTATAAATCTATAGATTGATATATATATATATATATATATATATGAGGAACACAAGGACAAAACTTAGACAAATGTATGAAGGATATATTTCGCTAGAGCTTTGAGCTCGGCATCATCAGTCGCCTTATTGATTATAATAATCAATAAAATGACAGATGATGCCGAGCTCAAAGCTCTAGTGAAATATATCCTTCATACATTTGTCTGAGTTTTGTCCTTGTATTCCTCATATCTCTACCATATATATGTCAGATTTATTCCAATGCTCTTTTCTCATGTGTATATATATATATATATATATATGTAAGTTGAAAATGGAAACAACAATAACGAATGAATGAAAAACCTCATTTTTATTAATCTATAGATATATAGATTGATATATATATATATATATATATATATATATATGGTAGAGATATGAGGAACACAAGGACAAAACTCAGACAAACGTATGTAGGATATATTTCGCTAGAGCTTTGAGCTCGGCATCATCAGTCGTTTTATTGATTATAATAATATATCCTACATACGTTTGTCTGAGTTTTGTCCTTGTTTTCCTCATATCTCTACCATATATATATATGTAAGTTGAAAATGGAAGTGAATCCGATGTTATGTTGAAATGAAAAATAAAGGAAAGAAAATGTTGAATGGATAAGATAGATTTTATTTTAATTTTATTTTACTGACATGTGTTTCGGCCAGGAGTTTATCTTTAGGCCACCCTGTCAACTTTACTTAAACATATCAAACATTGTAATAATTAAATTATCATCTTACTTTGGTATATCCACAGGTCCTGCTAGTATAAATAAATGTTATTTCTTAATTGCTTATGTTATAAAAGTATACAAAATGGCCATTATTCCCTTCAAACTTTGCTTTTCTGCCCTTAATTTTCAATAGGCCTCCAGTTCTGGTTTTCAATTACACCATAAGCAGACCTGGAATACAGTAAGTCATGTGCACACCCACATGAAACTTAAAATAACAGACTTCTAGTCCGCACTATCAGCTGGGGTGTTAGAATGCACAAACTGCACCTCTCCAGAGGGGTAAAACACCCCTAATGGGGCCACCTGTTGGCCGTGGGTGGCGACCTGTGATGCTTAAGGATAGAACCCAGGTGGATGAACAGTTCATGACTTGCAATACTCCACTTTGGCCCTTTTTTGGGCTAGACGGTCAGTCGGAGAGGCCCCCTCCAATCAATCGGCTGGTCATGTCAAGCCCTAGCACCTATATGATTTTCCCAACCCTGTTGCCCTTATGGCAAGCCCCAACCCCTTTTTATCATATGAAAATAGAAGTGAATCCGACGGTATGTTGAAAGGAAAAATAAAGGAAAGAAAATGTTGAATGGATAAAATAGGATTTATTTTATTTCATTTTACTGACACGTGTTTCGGCCAGTAGTTTATCCATGCATACATGTATTCTATCTATTATTATTTTAAATACAAAATAAAATAAAATAACAATAATAGAAAAAACTTAATTGCTTATGTTATAAAAGTATAGAAAATGGCCATTATTTCCTTCAAACTTTGCTTTTCTGTCCTGGATAATGAAATTCAGAATCTAACCTATTTTCTCCTCAAAAAAACAGGTAAATTTACACCTTTTCATTTCCATAAGGTTTGAATAAAACAACACATGACTCAATTGACATGGATTTATTCGCAAGTTATGAACAAAAATGCTTAGTATGTTCTAGAAAATTCTCTATCAGCAGCGACTTGGTTCTGTATCAATCTGGAATGTTCTGGATAATGGGTAAGTGTGATATTTTCATTACCCAAGTCAAAAAAAGTTTGAGCCCCTCAATATAGGTTCCCTAACTATGAACCTCTCACCTATGGACCCCCTCACTTATGGGCTCCCTAACTATGGACCCCCTCACATATGGGCTTTCTAATTATGGACCCTTTACATACGGGCTCACTAACTATGAGGCTCCCACCTATGGACACCTCACGTATGGGCTCCCCAACTATGAGGCTCCCATCTATGGACCCCTCAAATACAGGCTCCCCAACTATGAGGCTCCCATCTATGGACCCCTCAAATATGGGCTCCCCAACTATGAGGCTCCCACCTATGGACCCCTCATATACGGGCTCCCCAACTATGAGGCTCCCACCTATGGACCCCTCATATACGGGCTCCCCCAACTATGAGGCTCCCATCTATGGACCCCTCACTACGGGCTCCCCAACTATGAGGCTCCCATCTATGGACCCCTCAAATACAGGCTCCCCAACTATGAGGCTCCCATCTATGGACCCCTCAAATATGGGCTCCCCAACTATGAGGCTCCCATCTATGGACCCCTCAAATACGGGCTCCCCAACTATGAGGCTCCCATCTATGGACCCCTCAAATACGGGCTCCCCAACTATGAGGCTCCCACCTATGGACCCCTCACATACAGGCTCCCCAACTATGAGGCAGGCTCCACCTATGGACCCCTCACATATGGTCTCCCACCTATGGCTTCTTTACATATGGGCTCCCACCTATGGACCCCTCATATACGGGCTCCCCAACTATGAGGCTCCCACCTATGGACCCCTCACATACAGGATCCCCAACTGAGCCCCTTACATAAGGGCTTTTTGCAGCATATGTTAAACCCTTTTTGTCTTATCTAATGCTGGATCAAGTCATTTTTGATAAACAAAGAACAGGCTCATCGTCACTTAAGTTAAGACACCTCATGTGGTGAAATGGTTAGTGAGCGAGATTAGCAGACCATGGGTAGTGAGTATGATTCTCACTGGGCGCCCCATGTTCTGGACTTGTGCCACATCTAAACTAAGGTTAGTAAATAACCCTGGACACCTCACGTGGTTTAATGGTTAGCAAACTTGATTAGGAGATCATGGGTAGTGAGTGAAACTGTTGCTTTCATTGTGACTTGACGATAATCAAACAGTAAAGGGTTAAGCCACTCGATCTTCTTTATTGTTGGTAATCCAGAAATTTCAAACCAAATCCTTTTATTTAATCCGTAGTGTTAGATTTTATCTCATTCCATTGTCCGTGATAAAACGAGGATATTTTGTATCAGTTAATTTTTCCTCATTAATTCAATCTTGATATGTCAATTATATCTTCCATAGAGCTTCAGTTTTTTTGGGTTTTTTTACCCAGAGATTAAATTCACACCCACCAGCTAAGGTGTCCTGGGCCTGAAATTAAACTGCATCTAATAGTGAAGTTCTAGGGCCAGATTCATTTTGATGTATGATACATGTTCCTGTGTTTGTAATTATACCTGTCCTAAACAAAATGGCATTACTTTTTGACTCACCCTTGTACATGCTCTTACGGTGGAAACTGCTATTGAGATAAACAGTGACTATGTGGAGGAGTAGGGATGTAATCCACAGAAGACCAGCTTCATTTTGATGTATAATACATGTTCCTGTGTTGGTAATTATACCTGTCCTAAACAAAATGGCATTACTTTTAAATTCCCCCTCCTACATTTTAATCAGTATTTTTATCCATTAGGCCACCCCTTGAATCCCATAAGACATAGTCTACCTCGTACACTGAACAAACGTTTCAGTACAAAATTAACAGAATATCATAAAATACAACAAGTGTTTTAAAGTAGACTTATCTTATTTTGATGATTTCTTATCTTGTTCTGTGTTGCGTCTCTTCTTTGTCTACATTTTCTATTCTGGCATCGGGGTTGGTTTTATGGTCTTTCTTAACTTCTTTCTTGGGATTTCTTTTTGGGTCTTTAAAGTGGTTTAAAAGTTGCATAAGCGAGAAACTGTCAGTTACCAAGCACTGTTGACCTCATGTCTTTGGAATCCTAACTTTGTTACACATGTACTATCAATGATATTGAACGCTATATCATCAGTATTGATATATAATGAGTCTAATTTTCAGTGTATATACCATATCTGTATATATGTGTTATATATAAGTTAAAAGAAAGGAAATGAATCCGACAGTATGAGTATGAAAAAGATGGAATGAAAACACCACACAATGCTGTTAAAGAGAAAACAATTTATTTTGGTTTGGTTTGGTTTGGTTTGTTTTACGGCATATCAACCTCAGTGGGTCATTTAATGCCGATAAAGTTTTGAAATAAATCAATTCTTAATAGATAATACAATTTTTTAATAAATACATTTTTCTATTTAACCCATAGATGGGACCCTAACAGGTACTACCACTCTGGGTCAAAGTGGACCAGGGAGCAATGGTGATGAAGGGGTGCTCCACATTCCCCAGACCTCACCATCAGATAGAGTTTAACGTCATTCCCTGGACATGTAGACCCGCAGCCACCGCCTTCTAGCACCCATATGATAAAAAGGGGTTGGGGCTTGCCATAAAGACAATAGGGTTGGGAAAATCATATAGGTGCTAGGGCTTGACGTGACCAGCCGATTGATCGGAGGGGGCCTCTCCGACCGCCCGTCTAGCTCAAGATAGGGCCAAAGTGGAGTATTGCATGTCATGAACTGCTCATCCACCTGGGCTCTATCCTTAAGCATCACGGGTCGCCACCCACGGCCAACAGGTGGCCCCATTGGGGGAGTCTTACCCCTCTGCAGAGGTGCAGTCAGTGCATTGTAACGCCCCAGCCGACAGGGTGGAAAACAAATTATAACATAATCATAGCTGATATTGATCAATATTTCGATTTTACAAAAATCTTCTTCAGAGCCCGTTTACTCCGTGGTGTTTGTGATCGGAGATAAAAGTCAAATGAGTTCAAAAAACAAAAAACCTTGATTCTGCAAAAAAGAGAAGCGAAAGTTGTTACATTATTTTCCAATGTGGGCATTCCCGCCGTATTTTTGTCGGTCATCACAATATGTATATTTTTTTGTCGGTCACCACAATATGTATATTTTTTTGTCGGTCACCACTTTATTGTAGCAGATTTTGAGATGTTGGCAACTAGACGAATTAACTTATTCAAAAAGGGGGATGGGTATTAAACAATATGCTATGATTGTGTTTATAAATTGTGTGGTGTTTTCATTCCATCTTTTTCATACTCATATATATATATATATATATATTATATATATACACACACACACATACTGAAAATTAGACTTATCAGATATACCAAAAAAAAAAAAAATGGGGACTCAATAACCACATACTTATATATATATATATATATATATATATATATATATTATGAGGAAAATGGGATTGGAATGAATCCGACAGAATGAGGTAAAATAAGGATTGAAAGAACAAAATTCAGAGAAAAATGTGTAGTATATTTTTCTGGAATGTTAAATTCCGCTTCCTCAGCCTTTATTGAATAATCAGGATCATACAAGTGTTATTTTGTATTTAAAATAATAATCGCTTCAATTTCCAACTTATATATTTATATATATATATATATATATATATATTCAAATTCTCGAGATTAGCTAATACATTCTTCTTCATATTGTCGGATTCAATTCCAATTCCATTTTTTACATATATATATATGTGTGTGTGTGTGTGTGTGTGTGTGTGTGTGTTGAAAGATAAAAGGAAAGAAAATGTTATATGAATAAAAATCATTTATTGAAATGCCACTTTCATTTTATCATTCAACATAATTGGATTCACTTTCATTTTTAAACTTATATATATATATATACATATATATATATATATATATATATATATATGAAAGAGAAAGAGAGTTGTAGACAGATAAACACAGTCATATATATATATATATATATATTATATAGTATCCAATTGCTGCTTTAACTTTTCTGTCGCAGTGGCATCAGTAAATAATTCAAAAGTGCTCAATATATTAAAAATACAGAGTAGTAAAAATACTAATATTATTATTATTAGAGAAAAAATGTAATTCCTTAGTTAAATTAAAGATATTTTTCGGATAATAACGGTTGAACGCTACGTTATTTTTCTCTCAGTTTTTGCATGTGGCCTTCACGCGAAAATTGAGAAAAAAACAATGTATCGTTCCACACGTGTATTTATTCCTTAATTCTCATTTCTGTATTGTTAACAATTTAATTCTAATTATAAATAATAGTTAGTAAAAGCAGTTAAAATTTAATTCTAGTTATATTTTAGGGGTTTAATATTACTAATTCATTGTTTTTATTGTTTGTTTATGAATAACTATTTAAGAAAAAAAATTTCAATTTATTTATTTAAATCTAGTAATTTCATATATATATATATATATATATATATATATATATATATATATATTATTATTTATATTTTGCTTGAAGGCAATTATAAATGCATGTATCGCATAAAATTCGATAATTATAGAAAATAATCTTGACAAGTGAATCCCGGCAAAGGATGGCTCACTATGCAGAACACCGTACAGACTGTTTCGACTTTATTAAGTCTCTTCAGCGATGTATACTAACGACTCCCCTCCGACAGGAATCGAAACCGGGACTTCACAGGCATAGTCAGAGACCATATCCGTTCAGCCGCCGGTACATAGTGAACAATCCCTGTGAAATTAACCTTGTCAATGATACTATTACACGCCTCTACCATAGTAGGTAAGTGGACGTTTATTTAGTAAACAAACCCAGCCGTAAGCTCTTCGGCGAAGTGAATATATATATATATATATATATATATATATATATATATATATATATAATCCAAAAGTCCAGAGAAGAAATCTTCCTTACGACACAAGAGTTTTATTTAAAAAACCTGTCGCAGTTTGAGTGCTCAATGTGTGCTCTTATTGTTAGAGTCACAGAGCAAATATATAAGTAAAGAAATAACAAAAAAATCGCATCTGATGAGTCGGGAGAGTTAGACACTTTGTCTAAGCTCCCTGAAATAGACTATAATGCTAAATCTCTAAGTCTTTTGTTATTTCTTTACTTATATATATATATATATATAAGAGAGAGAGATGAAATAGTTAGATTGAGAAAGAGAGTGAGAGATAGGTAGATAGATAGATAAATAGATAGTCAGATCAAGAGAGATAAAAAGAAATAGATAGATAGATAGATAGTCAGAGATAGATAAACAGTTAAATATAGATAAATAAATGGATAGATAGTTATGTATACATTTATAAGATGAAGCATTCTCAATTATTAATTTTTAACTAGTATTTCTTTCTACCAAATTGAGATCCACACACGTTCCTTGTTTTAAATGAAAAACAAAGATTTTTAAATACCATGACTAATGTAGAGCAATCAATATGCCAGAATAAGAATCTAAAAGCTGTTAGTATCACCTTGAAATAAACTTGTTTGGCACGGGTTCATTATGTATGAATTGGTATAATATAAAACTATATTCAATACTTATCAATTTTTGACTATTTTTCATCTTATTTCTCTTGCTTTTACATACCAATAGTGTTTAGTTGTGTGAATTTCTTACATGAAACATTGTCAATTATTATTCATTTTTCACTCGTATTTCTTTCATCTGATTTCTCTTGCTTTTACACCTAGTAGTAATAGTGTTAAGTTGTGTGAATTTCTTACATGAAGCATTATTATATACTAGTACAAAATAAAAAACACCCTCCGGGCGATGTAAAAATAGATTTTTAAAATGTATTGCCTGAGGGGTGGGAGTAAAAAATTCAATGTCAGCGAGTTTGTACCCTGAGTAAGTAAAATCATCAAATTCATTAAAGGATTAAAAAAATAAAACAATTTGAAATGTAAACTTTAAATATGTATTAAAATAAAACAAACTATATATAGATATATAATACCAGTCATGTATTTATTAAAACTTGTTTTAAAAAACAATGAGGACTGTCTAATGCTGCATGTTCAAATTTTGAGTGTATTTATTCTATGTTATGACGATTTTGGGTAATGTGACGTAAGCAGTGACGTAATTTTTGTTACAGACAAAAACCGGAAGCGAATCTCCATTATTAATAGATTGTATAAATTGTTAATTTAGTTACAGACATTTTAGAACATTAGTACTATTATCAAAGTTTATTTTGTCTAGTTGAGGATTTTTATATCTAATATGCAGGGCTTCTTAAATCTTAAGTCTTTATGATATACACTAGCAAATATATGCACCCTCCGGGTGCAAGTATTTAAGTTTTAATGTAATAAAATATTGTATTAAATTAGAAAGGCTAATGAAACTAAATAAGAATACAGATAAAAAGATTTGAAACAGAGGGAGTATAATAAAAGATTTGAAACTGAGGGAGTATAATAAAAAATGGAACAACTGAAACTTACTCTTCCATCACTCTCGTCTTTCATTGTTATTTTTTCTAATTTAAGTATTTAGTTATAAGAGGAAGTAAATAATAAAATGACAGTTATTTTATCTTGTTAATGGATTTCATTTAAGATTCATTGAAGAGATT
>CM042182.1:7462833-7467833 GCA_023376005.1 Doryteuthis pealeii
ATGCACGCCTAATTCATTTAATTATAATTAATTAATTAACAAATTAGGTATGACTTTAATTAAGCACATAATCTCACCAAAAATTGTCGGCTATCGCCATTTCAAGCACATTGTTTGACCACTTCATACTGTTGTGCCATAAGTCACCCAAAACAATCTCAAAACAACCCAGACGGAAAAAACAATCTCCCTAGTCTAGCGCTAGGGAAAAGAGAGATAGACTCTCTCGCTGTCTGGCTGATACCGATTGTAGGCCACCCTGATGACTTTACTTATATATATATATATATAATATATATATATATAGTGTGTTGTGTGTGTGCGCATGTGTGTTATAAAAAAAAGAAATAAAAATAGTTTTTTTTTAAGCATGAATGTGTGAAAGTAAGTATTAATATCTAAAAAATACAGATGACTTACCCATTGTGTTAGCATTAATAATGTAAATGGAATGTAAGTGATACTGTCCTCAGGAGATATTCATACTAATTGTAGTTTGCCTGATGTTAATTTTCGACCATATGACCTTTAGGCACCCCCTTTTCGATTCCGATCCGTGGGGACATTTTTCCATTTACACCGTCTAATCAGTTGTTTGTTTTAGGGGTTTGGTTAGGGGATAGTTTATAATTAAAAAAAAAAAAACTCAAAAATCATCTGTTAACAATTAACCGATTTTGATGGTGTAAATGGAAAAAATGTCCCCACAAATTGAGATCGCAAAAGAGGTGCCTAAAAGTCATATGGTCCTAATTTTCTTCTTTTTTTTTTCAAGTTAATGGATTTTATTGGAATGTTGAAAAATATTTAGAAAATTATAAGTGGTTTAGTAATATTTTAACTACAAAGAAATTGGATATGAAAAATAAAAACAAAAAGATGTTATTTTGTTTTATCGATTTCGAAGCATAAACTTCATCACAGAGTTTCGTAACTCTGATGATGAAGTTTATTGCTTATGCTCATAGTTAATAGCTGTCCATGATGATATTGATGCATCTATTCGGGGAGAAGTTAAGTATATTATCTGCTAGTAAACCTGTTTGTTTCCAATTGTAACTGCTATCCATGATGATATTGATGCTTCTATTTAGGAAGGACTGAAAGATTCTAATTAGTATTTCATAGTTAACAGCTGTCCATGATGATATTGATACTTCTATTTAGGAAGGGGTGAAAGATTATAAGATTTTGTAGCTTATGCATTTAAGCCAAAATTTATAACTTGCATGTATATATTTTGATATATATTATATATTATTTTATATATTTAATAATATATAATATATCATATATATATTTTGATATTTTATTCAATGGTCAATTTATTCTGAATAAATAACTTAATGCATAATTCAAAAGATTATTAAAAGTTGATTTTATTCAGTGAAAAAAGAAATGTGCTAACATTGGAACATTCTAATTTATATTGATTGGTCTATTTCTGCGTTAAGATGGAAGTACATATGACACATTACATGTGGGTGAACACCATAATAACCCGGGCTGGGGAGCTGGTGGCTTCAGCCACTGGACCTGTGAATATTAATTAACTGTTTATCCTAGGGGCTATCCCCCCAGGCAACACCTGCACCTTGATTTAAAGGGGCAGGGTTGGGTTTATTGCACAGTGCAATTGAGGGGAATGCCAACGGGATCAATGCATTTTTTGGCCTACCACCCATGAGCTTTGGCTTGTGGATGGCCCACATAAAAATATCCTTGTGTCACGCCCTCATAAGTGGGATGAGAAGCAAATACCCACTCACATATGGGGGTATGTGTGTGTGTGGGGGGAGAGAAAGACATATACAAATAATATATGTGTGTGTGTGTCAATATTCTAAGGAGTTATATATATGTGTGTGTGTGTGTGTGTCAATATTTTAAGGACATATGTATCATCATTGAGATGATACCATCGACATCAATAAAGAACAGATCAGTCAGTCTATTTGTTCTGAAGAAGGGGTATAAACATCCCCGAAAATTTAATGAAAAAAAACGAAAGTTAACTTTAAAAAACTGAGTTTTCTATATTTCTCACCCAATGCTTCATACTAAATCCCAAACAATATATATTATAGACAAGATATATATATATATAAATACCATATATATATATATATATATATATATATATATCTTATTATAATGGAGATTGTGGGTTTTTCTATCTGTAACCGAAACTATATTCCTACTAAGTCAAATTCTCTTAGTTATTGACATCACATTCTCCATGATTTTATTTTATCTAAACCTCAATTATTAATAAAATTGACTTACATTATTAATACTGTTAACTATGCTTACATACTAATAACATGCAATTATATTTATACATACAACAAAATAGCGCTTTACAATGTGAACGGGAAGGCTAATTTGCATATTAATATTAAAAAATCGAATTTAATAAATATGTGCTTAGTATTATTGAATTCTAACTGTTTGGTTTTATTTTAATGAATATAAGCAAAAATCTCTTCAATGAATCTTAAATTAAATCCATTAACAAGATAAAATAACTGTCATTTTATTCTTTACTTCCTCTTATAACTAAATACTTAAATTAGAGAAAAATAAACAATGAAAGACGAGAGTGATGGAAGAGTAAATTTCAGTTGTTCCATTTTTTATTATACTCCCTCTGTTTCAAATCTTTTATTATATTCCCTCTGTTTCAAATCTTTTTATTCTGTATTCTTATTAGGTATTTATTAGCCTTTCTAATCTAAATACAATATTTTATTACATTAAAACTTAAATACTTGCACCAGGAGGGTGCATATATTTGCTAGTATATATAATATACTAAAGCTGAGTTAATCAACTTTTGCTTCCTAAAGGCTTTTTACTGTTTATTTTAATGACACAAAAATTATATTAAATTATTCCTTACTTTTAGGATTGAATTATGTTTGAAAAAAATCTGTTTTAATTGTTTAATTAGTCGTAATTTGCAATTAAATCAAAAACCGACCAATCTCTTACTTTCATCACCTACAGAATGTGAAGGGGATTTTAACTGTTTTAATACACACATCGCTTTGTATGTAAAGGCCGTCATAGAGTGCTCCATCCCTTATAGGAGAGCGTTGTGTTTTATATATATAAAATTATATAATATATTTTTCTACAAACTTTCTACACATATTGTCGGATTCATATCCATTTACCTTTCATTGTCCACAGAAAAACAAAATTGGAATTATTTAAATCATATCACCGGAGGCTCAAATTTTGAATATAATAAGGATCCCGACACTACGAATTTGTCATCATTACAGATTCCTGAAATTTTCCATCTTCATCTATTTGTACTGTTGGACTTATTATATTTTAAAACTTTCTTTTGTAACCGGAACATTTTCCTGGACTTTGTTATATATATAATATTACACTTTTACTGCAAACTCTTTTGAGCTTTTTATATAAAAATGCTTAGAATTGTTAAAAATAAAATTATTTTATTTTTAAAAATAAAATTTATTTTATTTTTAACATAAAATACGCATTTTTTAAAATTTTTTTTTGAAAATTCCGGTACTGATCGAGAGCGTTCTGTGCCTCATGATTAATGATATATTTATTTCGTCTTTCCATTTACAATGTTGCTTTGATAAAGACCTCTTCATATATATATATATATATATAATTATATATATATATATATATAATCAAGAAAAATAGAAATGAATCTAATGGTATGTAAGTATATAAGTTGTCAGTGCGGGCCTAATGTCAGTATCAGCCAGACAGCGAGGGAGTCTACCCCCTTTTCACTGCGCTAGACCAAGGAGATTATTTTACTATCTGAGGTGGAGTGCCACACATACCATCAGCTCCCCACTTTACGCACATATCCATGTGCTACTCATACGCTGAGTTATGCGAGGGCAGGTATCGAACAGGAACCTATGATTCCTAGTCGAACGCTCTACCAACTGAGATGTCCATAATAGTTGATACATCAGCATATAGATTTTATACACTAAATGTCACAATCATTATGTGGACAGATACAGTATTTTAATATATATGTCATAATAGTTGATACATCAGCATATAGATTTTATACACTAAATGTCACAATCATTATGGACAGATGCAGTATTTAATATATATATGTCCCATAATAGTTGATAACATCACATATAGATTTTATACACTAAATGTCACAATAACATTATGGGACAGATGCAGTATTTTAATATATAATGTCCCATAATAGTTGATACATCAGCATATAGATTTTATACACTAAATGTCACAATCATTATGGACAGATGCAGTATTTTAATATATATGTCCCATAATAGTTGATACATCAGCATATAGATTTTATACACTAAATGTCACAATCATTATGGGACAGATGCAGATTTTAATATATATGTCCCATAATAGTTGATACATCACATATAGATTTTATACACTAAATGTCCACAATCATTATGGGACAGATAGCGTATTTTAATATATATGTCCCATAATAGTTGATACATCACACATATAGATTTTATACACTAAATGTTCACAATCATCATATGGGACAGATGCAGTATTTTAATATATATGTCCATAATAGTTGATACATCAGCATATAGATTTTATACACTAAATGTCACAATCATTATGGGACAGATGCAGTATTTTAATATATATGCCCATAATAGTTGATACATCAGCATATAGATTTTATACACTAAATGTCACAATCATTATGGGACAGATGGAGTATTTTAATATAATAGTCCCATAATAGTTGATACATCAGCATATAGATTTTATACACTAAATGTCACAATCATTATGGGACAGATGCAGTATTTTAATATATATGTCCCATAATAGTTGAACATCAGCATATAGATTTTATACACTAAATGTCACAATCATTATGGGACAGATGAGTATTTTAAATATATATGTCCCATAATAGTTGAGATAATCAAGCATATAGATTTTATACACTAAATGTCACAATCATTATGGGA
>CM042182.1:7472833-7495535 GCA_023376005.1 Doryteuthis pealeii
AGAGAAATAGCATCAAAGATCGTTTACTAAATTCACAAAAAAGTCCTTGTTTTTACAACATTTGGCCTGAAAATTGGTGTCGGTGGTGATGGGCAGAGATACATTTTTGATTTGAATTCTGTTTATGATATTTAATTCGTTTCATTTTAATAAAATAAAATAACATTTTTTGATTTAAATCGGACTTAGGAAAAGTTTATTTTTTATTTTTTGCAGTCATGCTAAAAGCACCAGTGTCCATTAGAGGGTTAACATGCTGTAAAACAAAACGACCAAACTAGCCTCTCCCAACTCTTAGCATTAGGCCTGATCTCACAAGAGAACTTATTCTTAAATTCTTGAATGTACCCAGGCAGAGCAACCACTCTCCCATATCTATGTCACTTTCCAAAGGAGATGAATAATAATGACATGTTGTAAAACTTGCCCCCCCCCCACACTCTTAGCATCAGGCCTGATTTCACAAGAGAACCTAAGAATATATAGTTACCAACCCTCCGCACGAGTAGGATGTGACACAAGGTCAATTTCTTAAGCAGAGTTCAACAGGTTTGAATTCAGAGTTTTCCTTCTCCTAGACCGGTTGCCTAACCAAGGTTAAAGAGCACAGTCTGCCCTACTATTTATCCATAGGTGGAGGGAGAGTAGGATTCATACCTTTCCCAAGGGTATTAGCGCTAAGCGAAATGCATTTACCACATCAAGGATTTGAACTGTGCAATGAGTCCATTTTCCCATGACTTTAACCATTACACCACGCGCTTCCAGAGAACCTTCTTCTTAGAGAACCTAAGAATAAGTTTTTGAATGTACTCAGGCAGAGTAACCACTCTCCCATATCTATGTCACTTGCACAAAGGAGATGACTAACAATAAGTTTTGAAGGGTACCCATGGCAACTAAAACACATGGTTCAAATGAATTTGCCAACGTATCTATAACTTTACAATAATGTTTTAACAATTTTGTTCTTGATCTAAAGTGAGGGATCATTTTGGTATTATAACCAAGTTGTAAAAAGATCCCCCATTTCTTGACACCCACCCAAAAAGAAGGTTGATATGATGTAAAACAAAACAATTGCCATTAGCATCAAACCTGATCACACAAGAGAATGTAAGTATTAGTTCTTGGATGTGCCCAGGCAGAGCAATCACTCCCCCATATCTATGTCATTGGCACAAAGGAGATGAAACACATGGTTCAAATGAAAATGGGTGTTTCTCGACATCTGTTTATCTTTGCCAACGTCTTTATAACTTTACAATAATGTTTTTAGCAATTTGTTTATCTATCTAAAGTGAGGGATCATTTTGGTATAATAACCAAGTTGTAAAAAGATCCCCCATTTCTTGGCCACATTAAATTCATAAGGAGTTATGCTGTTCAACAAATGACGGTCAAATCAGTCTGAAAACACTGCTTCCCACTAGATCACCGAAGTTAAGCAGCAATGAGCCCGTTCAATACTTAATTGGGTGACTACTTAAGCAACAACAGGTACTGTTTCAGGATGTTAAGTGAGGGAACATTTTGGTATTATAACCAAGTTATTAAAAGATCCCCCATTTCTTGGCCACATTAAGTTCATAGACAGTTATGCTGTTCAACAAATTACGGTTAGATCACGCTAAAAGCACCAGTCTCCATTAGAGGGCTGACATACTGTAAAACAAAACAACCAAATTAGCCTCCCACAACTCTTAGCAAGAGAACCTACAAAGAGCAACCACTCTCCCATATCTATGTCACTTGCACAAAGGAGATGACTAACAATAAGTTTTGAAGGGTACCCATGGCAACTAAAACACATGGTTCAAATGGAAATGGGTGTTTCTCGACATCTGTTTAAATTTGCCAACGTATCTATAACTTTACAATAATGTTTTAACAATTTTGTTCTTGATCTAAAGTGAGGGACCATTTTGGTATTATAACCAAGTTGTAAAAAGAACCCCCATTTCTTGACACCCACCTCAAAAAAATTACCCAAAAGAAGGTTGATATGATGTAAAACAAAACAACTGCCATTAGCATCAGGCCTGATCACACAAGAGAATGTAAGTATTAATTCTTGGATGAGCCCAGGCAGAGCAATCACTCCCCCATATCTATGTCACTTGCACAAAGGAGATGACTAACAATAAGTTTTGAAGGGTACCCTTGGCAACTAAAACACATGGTTCAAATGGAAATGGGTGTTTCTCGACATCTGTTTAACTTTGCCAACGTCTTTTGTTTGTTGAGAGAAAATCAGAATATCATTGCCACACCTAACAGGAAAAGGGCAGTAAGTCTTTTCGTTCGCAAAAGAAACTGGTAGGTTTTTCTCGTTAGCAGGTGAGCGGTAAGTAGGTAGTGTTAGAATAGGTATTAACCATTTACCTCTCGCATGACTTGACACTCAAAAATTTCTCTTTTATCTTTAACTTTGCTTACCCGTTAGTGGCTCAGTTTCTGTTTTCTGAATACACTAATTTTAACCTGTCGACTGCTGTGATTCTAAAATGTATCCGGTACAGGGCTCCCCGTGGGATGGTGTCAAAATTAGGTACAGTTCCGTCAGCTTTCTCCTTAAGGAGGCACACCAAACCCAAGCTAATTTTGTAGTTCGGGGATGCAGATTTGTTTGAGAAAAGTGTTGCACTGAAATTATGTGGTGTGCATGAAAAATAATGAATAAAGGGATTGTCAGTGGTCAGTAATTAATAGAATAGCAAAACAATAGAATATGTATAATGTATAGCCAATGGACAATGTTTATTATAAAAATGCATTGGAAATGATGTTTACTATAAAAATGCATTGGAAATGATTTTTACTATAAAAATGCATTAAAAATGATTTTTACTATAAAAATGCATTGAAAATGATTTTTTACTATAAAAATGCATTCGAAATGATTTTTACTATAAAAATGCATCAGACAATGATTTTTACTATGAAAATGCATTGGACAATGATTTTTACTATAAATTTGCATTGAAAATGATTTTTACTATAAAAATGCATTCAAAATTATGTTTATTATAAAAATGCATTGGAAATGATTTTTACTATAAAAATACATTGGAAATGGTTTTCACTATAAAATGCACTGGATATGATTTTTATTATAAAAATGCATTGGAAATGATTTTTACTAAAAAATGCAGGGGGATAAAATTAGCCCTTTCTATTACAATAGGGGAGGTTCTGTTTCAGATTTAGGATCCTAAGTAACAAGAAACTACCTACCGCCCCCCCCCCCTAAAAAAAGAAAAAGAATTAGCACTTTTTGATGCAATGGGGGAGGTTCTGTTTTAGAGTTAGGATCCAAAGGGGCAAGGTCCCTTTTTGCTGTTTAAAAAAGCAAGAACACTGCCAGGGGAAAACGAAGAAAAACTACCTGATTTCACAAAAAAAAAAAAAAAAGCAAGAGAATAGAATTAGCCCATTTTGGTACAATGGGGGAGGTTCTGTTTCAGAGTTAGGATCCCAAGGAGCAAGAAAACTACCTACTGATTTCACTTCCCCCAAAAAGCAAGGGAATAGAATTAGCACGAATATGACATAGGGTATAAAGAACTTAAGAGTAATTGGGGAAGAGGGGGGAGAGGACAGAAGAGAAAGGCCCAAATTTGAGCTGCTGCTGCCGCCATGCGTTAACCCCTCCCCCCTCTTTTCTTTCCCCTGGGGTTGTACTGGTTGGTAACTCTACTCTGCAGAATGTTGTTTTTTTTTTTTGTTAGCAGAACTGAAACTGAGGAATTAATGGTATCGGCGACAAAAGAGAGAACAGAGGAATGGTTGTCATTTTGTTTCTTTGCGTCTTACCAGCTGTAGATGTACCATTCTGCCTACAAGGACCGTGTTACACAACCTCCCCACTCCCAACCAAACCCGAAATTGCATCCCACCCTCTCCAGTGTAAAAATAGCCAGCAAGAGGTTTTCTCTTTTTGGGGTTGACTCTCTCTCTCTCTCACTCTCTCAATTTCTCTCTATATATCTCTCTACTCACCTCTCTCTCTCTCTCTTTCAATCTCTCTCTCTATTCAACCTCTCTCTTTCAATTTTCTCTCTCTCTCTCTCTCTACTCACCCCCCCCTTCTCTCTCTCTCTCTCTCTCTCTCCCCTCTTTCAATTTTTCTCTCTCTATCCCTCTCAATTCTCTCTTTTTAATCACCCCCTCTCTCTTTCAATTTTTCTCTCTCTCTCTCTACTCACCCTCTCTCAATTTCTCTCTCTCTTTAATCACCCTCTCTCTCTCTCTTTCAATTTTTTCTCTCTCTCTACTCTCTCTCTCTCTACTCTCTCTCTCTCTTTCAATTTTTCTCTCTCTCTCTACTCACCCCTCTCAATTTTCTCTCTCTACTCACCCTCTCAATTCTCTCTCTTACTCACCCTCTCTCTCTCTCTTAATCACCTCTCTCTCTTTCAATTTGTCTCTCTCCTCTCTCTCTTTTCAATTTCTCTCTCTCTCTCTCTCTCTATACTCACCTCTCTCTCTCTCTCTCTCTCTACTCACCTCTCTCTCTCTCTGGTAACTGTGTTTCGTTAATAACCCAGTGCATAGTCTCCTTCTTGCTGAAAAATAGATCCTACTGGGTTTTTATGGGTTTCTTGATGAGGGATGCCATATTGAGAAAAACTGTTCTGATTCCTTCCTACACAATTGCACGTATTAGCGTATGGTGAATACATTAGCTAGCAGAGTTCCTGTCACTTAGGAGCAAAGAACAAAATTCTAGACACCCCACACACACACACACCGGGGAATGATTTAAGCCCATGTGTTTATCAATTTGACATTGGCATACAATGAGAGAATTTATGTTCGAATGTAATCTATACATATATAAAGGGCAGTTGTGTGTATGTATGTCCGAATGTAATCTATACAAATATAAAGAGCAGTTGTGTGTATGTATGTCCGAATGTAATCTATACATATATAAAAGACAGTTGTGTGTATGTATGTCCGAATGTAATCTATACATATATAAAGGGCAGTTGTGTGTATGTATGTCCAAATGTAATCTATACATATATAAAAGACAGTTGTGTGTATGTATGTCCGAATGTAATCTATACATATATAAAGGGCAGTTGCGTGTATGTATGTCCGAATGTAATCTATACATATATAAAGGGCAGTTGCGGGTATGTATGTCCGAATGTAATCTATACATATATAAAGGGCAGTTGTGTGTATATGTATGTCCAGAGGAAACTTCAAAAATAAAACAATTAACGACAAAGTAAATATATATACACATTAAATATAACCAGGGCTTGGTTTTTGAGCAAAAATAATGAAGATTTGATTTATATTTGGGAAGATATTTAAAAATTCAAATTTGAAAAGTAACAGAAGGGACAGTCATTTGCATGTTATTTTGTTTATCTTTTTTTAATTTTTTAATTTTTTTTCGCTTTGAAATCTAATATTGATTGATTGAATTAATTGCATCATTTATATCTTCTTTTTTTTTTAAATTGTAAATCATTGAATGGAAATTTCTTACTATATTGTTATATATTTCCGTGGGGATTTTTATGGAGCAACCAGCGAGGATCTCACTCGCGATAAGTAATAATGGATCTGCAAGACTAACTTTTAAAAAATCCCCCCTCTACCCAGGTGACGCCGGGTAGCCACTTCTAGTTCATATATAAAGGGCAGTTGTATGTATATGTATGTCCGGAGGAAACTTCGAAAATAAAACAATTAATGAGAAAGTAAATATATATACACATTAAATATCACCAGGGCTTGGTTTTTGAGCAAATATAATAGAGATTTGATTTATATTCGTGAAGATAATTAAAAAATAAAATTTGAATGATAACAGCAGGGAATTTTTTTTTCATCTAATATTTTAGATAGTAGACATTAACATTTCTTTTTAGAGTAGCTGGATCAATGCAAGGTTTTTTTTTTTTTTTTACATAGGGATTTAAATGGGGCATCCCACGAGGATTCAACTTACGATTCATCAATAATGGATCTGTGGGACTAACTTTAAAAAATCCCCTCTACCCAGGCGACACCGGGTAGCCACTGCTAGTTATTAATAATATGCTAATTAAGATTAAATAATGATTATTTGATAACGATTGAGAATATGATGTAAATAACTAAAGGAATTGTGATGATAGTAGTGATGTAGTTTTGATTACAGACGGACGCACACACAATCTTCATTATAATAAGAAGATATATGAATACGTATGCGTTTGAACAATTTGTTAGGATGCAAACGCTACATAAATATTCTGAAAATTGTGCCATGTCAGCTATGATTTATGATTTAAGGGTCACTTGTTAAGTAGTCACTTGGCACATTGTCTCCCCCCCCAATTCCCCACCCCCCGGGGGCCTATATTTAGCTGATGAGTAACAATTATTACTCATTAAACTATTCATCCAAAGACTCTTTATTGTTTTCAGCCTGAAGAGCTACACGTTACTGCAGCCATATTTGCTAGCCGTGTTCACAACATATCACACTGTGCGTTTGTTTACATAGATATATCCACTGCATATTTGATGCTGGGGATTCTCTCAAACCAGGGTAATTATGCTCCACCTCCCCACTAGGGGAGTATGCAACAGAAATTAAACAAATAAAGATTAGTAATATCAACAAACTAAATGAGACTCTTGTCGCACATTTGTATATAAAATGGATCCTTTTTAAGAGAAATAAAAATATATGAAAAATTATGAATCAGATATAAAATATATCCACAAAATACATCTGTAAAAAAACCTTGAGTACCAGCTTTTATCTCACACTCTATAAGTTCTTTGGAATTAAATAACCCACAGGGTTATTATACCATTAACCAAATGGAGTTAATGAAAATTATTTATACCAATTTGAACATATTAAGAACTTGAAACAGAAACTTTTATCAACATAACTTGTTTCGGTAAGAAATGACCCAAAAAGGGTTGATATGCCGTAAAATATACAAACCAAACCATAAAATGAATTATTATAAAAAATCAAATAACTGGGGTTTATCAACACAGTATCACCCATAAATAAACCCCTTGTGCCAGACTAAGCTGTGCAAATACAGTATCACCCATAAATAAGTACAGCCTTAAGAATTCTTTTTATAAAGAGTTAATTTTCTTCTAAACCAAAGATACCGGGATTTTATTATTTCTAGTGGAACATTATACAATCAAAATGGATATTACAGTATCGCCCATAAATAAGTACAGCCTTAAAAATTCTTTTTACAAAAAGAGAACCTAACCTAAGTAATGGCCAAGTGGAGTGTTGCATGTCATGGACTGCTCAGCCACCAGGGTTCCATCATTAAGCATCACGGGTTACCACCCACAGCCAACAGGTGCTCCCATTGAGGTGGGGGTCTTACCCCTCTGCAGAGGTGCAGTTGGTGTATAATCTATATAATCAGACTATATACTTCTTGTGCCCTGAAGTTACAGCACCTCCTGTGACTGTGAAGTCCAATGTTTGAAAAACACTCTCTCGACCACAGATGTCGCATGTGAAGGCTGTCCATGAAGATGTTGATGTGCCGGTGCTTTGTTGCCACCACTTTCTTCTAGACCTCTTGGCTTCATGGTGTTGTGCCAGGGTGGCTTCAGACCCTGTGTATCTATGGTTGGGAGCTTAAAAGTTTTTTGTTTTTTTTTAATTTTTTTTATTAGGGCAAACTGCCAAGGATATTTGCTAAATCAGCAACATTTTTAATCTGACCCTCTACGTGCACCCCTCCCCCCGCACCATAGATCTGGTTTAGCTCAGTCGGTAGAGAACCTGATAAAGAATAAGAGGGTACTGAGTTTGTAACTGGTCCCTGCCAACTCAGAGGACGAGTAGCACAGATTGGATGATCTAATTTGAGCAGTAAAGTGGAGAGCTGATGGTAGGTGTGGCACTCCACCTCAAAAAAAAAAAAAAAAAAAAAACACTCACTCACTCTTCCAGATTTCACTGTAGTGTGTATCTATGGTTGGGAGCTTAAAATTAAAAAAAAAAAAAAAAAAAATTTTTTTTATTAAGGCAAACTGCCAAGGATATTTGCTGTATCGGCAACATTTTTAATCTGACCCCTCCACGTGCACCCCTCCCCCCGCACCATGGATCTGGTTTAGCTCAGTCGGTAGAGAACCTGATAAAGAATCAGAAGGTACTGAGTTTGATACTGGTCCCTGCCAACTCAGCACTGACGGTAGGTGTGGCACTCCACCTCAGCAAAAAAAAAACAACAACACTTACTCTTCCAGATTTCTCTGTAAGTAAAAAGTAAAGTTGACGGGGTGGCCTAAAGTCAGTTGGCCTGTCAGCGAGGGAGTCTATCCCCTTTTCAATAGCGCTAGACCAAGGAGATTGTTTTAGCATCTGAGGTGGAGCGCCACACCTACCATCAGCTCCTCACTTTACCGCACACATCCCTGTGCTACTTATACGCTGAGTTGGCAAGGACCGGTATCGAACTAGGAACCTTGTGGTTTCTAGCCGAACGCTCTACCGACTGAGCTAACTCGGCCCCTATGGTTGGGAGCTTAAAAGGGTTCATTTTTTTTTTTTTTTTTTTTTTTTTTTTTTTTAAATTTTTTTTATTAAGGCAAACTGCCAAGGATATTTGTTGAATCAGCAATATTTTTAATCCGAAGCCCCCCCCCTCCCGAGGGTGTGAGTCTCGCGCAAAAGAATGCTGCTTTTTATTATTCCTGTTTTGCACAGTAGATCAATAGCACAGATCAATATTTAATCTTCCAATTCCCCAACAAGGCTAACTTGACCTGCCTCTACTGCAGTGACTGCAATATCCGACCTTCACTTGCTTAGTCAAATATATAAACGGTAGATAGAACGTTCCAGATGCCGTTACCAACAGCATCTGTAGACGTGCAGATGTTGGCTTTTTTTTTGAGAGAGAGAGAGTTAATAAAAGACTTTTGGATTGTCGCTGTATAGAATACAAAGATTTATTACAATACTAACCCTAAACACTAACCCTAACCCTGTCTTCTTTTTTCCTAGTAGATCAATAAATAAATAAATAATTTATCAGTCAAGAGTGGTTCCCCTTTGATCATGTTAGACTTATAGGAAATGACCCCTAAACCCTAAACCCATCTTCTTTTTTCCTAGTAGATCAATAAATAAATAAATAATTTATCAGTCAAGAGTGGTTCCCCTTTGTTTATGTTGGAGTTATAGGAAATAACCGAGAGTTTTTAATTTTAATTAAATACAAGGAAACTGAAGACCACAAAATAAAACATCACTTAAAATTAAAAGCTCTTGGTTATTTCCTATAAGTCCAACATAAACAAAGGGGAACCACTCTTGACTGATAAATTATTCATTTATTTATTGATCTACTAACAAAAAAGAAGACGGGTTTAGGGGTTCGGGTTAGGGGTTAGGGTTAGTTTAATGGGAAAATAAATAAATAATTTTCAGTCAAGAGTGGTTCCTCTTTGTTTATGTTAGACTTATAGGAAATAAGATTTCTTCTTTATGTGTTAGAATGCAATGGCCGAGGGTCTTAGTGTCCTGGGTATGATGTTAAACTGCTTGTAGTGGTAAGGTTCCAAGTGTGGAGTACCTCTTCATTTCCTATAAGTCTATATAAACAAAGGGGAACCACCCTTGACTGATAAATTATTTATTTATTTATTGATCTACTTGGAAAAAAGAAGATGGGGTTAGGGTTAGTTTAATGGGAAAATAAATAATTTATCAGTCAAGAGTGGTTCCCCTTTGTTTATGTTAGATTTATAGGAAAGAACCACAATTTGTCTGTGGGGACATTTTTTTTTTTAAAAGCCATTCGCAGTGAATTCATTTGTCTTATTTAAAATTAGCTTAGAAGAACTTTCGGGTATCAAACATGGTCAAAAGGAACAGATACTACACTTTGATCTTGGCTACAAAAGGCCAAGAAAGGTTTTTGTCATATAGTACCTAAATAATGAGAATGGAATTGTCTGTTTTTCCTATAGATAATGTCAGATGAAAACCTCAGGAGAGAGAAACAAGATTTTCATGGGACTTGTTAATTCAACCTAGCAATTGTTAATTACTCTATTCACCTTGTATCTTTGCTTAGTAAACCTGTTTTCATATCCTTAATACTTGTATTTATTCCTATTTCTCGTAATCTCTTATACTGGAGTTGCATAAGAGGAGATATCATATAATACCTAAATAATGAGAATGGAACTGTCTGTTTTTCCTATAAACAATGTCTGATGAAACCTTGTGGGAGAGAAACGACAAGATCTCACGGGACTTATTAATTCAATCAAGCAATTTCTAATTACTCTGTTCACCTTGTATCTTTGCTTAGTAAACAGTTTCTCTATCCTTAATACTTGTATTTCTTCTTCCTATCATTTCTCTGTTAACTCTGATACTCAAATTTTTAAGCATTCATTTTTCTTGTTTACTTATTTTTTTTAAAAGAGTTTTATCATTGTTTATATTTGTTTGGGGTTTGGTTTTGAAGGCTATCACAATGCAAGTGTAAAGAAAAATGAGGTACCTATGATGCTGTTTGTTTACTTTTTATATGCGTTCTTATTTAATTTTGTTCATCTTTCTAGTTTAATATATTTCCTTACATTAAAACTTAAATACGCCCCTATTGTTTTATAATTTGCTTGAAGTATTGTTTATATATTGGTTTTGAAGGCTCTCACAGTGCAATTGTAAAGAAAAATAAGGTTAACTAGGATGTTGTTCATTTACCTTTGATTTATTTTCTTAATATTTTGGGATGAAAAAAAAACTCTTTGTCAGAAGATTTCTAAAAGCACAAAGACCCTTAAAGGGAGATGTTGACTGTTTTCCTAGGATCTGCCCATTCTGTTATAGATTGTGATTGTGTGTATGCCTGTTTGATAATGTCTTATTCTTCAGAATTCTTTGTGTGTGTATATATATATATATATATATATATATATATATATAAAGATAATCTACTGAGTCAGACGAACCTACTATTAGTTTCGCATAAAGCTCTTCAGGGCTAAAATCTGACTGAAGAAGAAAAGGAGCAAGACCAATAAATACTACTAACCACATTAATCATTTAAAATATCAAATCATACTGACCAATAAAAACACATAAATTGATTAATGTGGTTAGTAGTATTTATTGGTCTTGCTCCTTTTCTTCTTCAGTCAGATTTTAGCCCTGAAGAGCTTTATGCGAAACTAATAGTAGGTTCGTCTGACTCAGTAGATTATCTTTATTACTTGGCTCTACTTTGGTATCGAGCACTTTTTACAAATTAGCTTCTCCTAGCGGTTATATGAATATATATATATCTTATATACATATAAATTGTTTTTTCTTTTGGCCAAATACTATACCAATAGATTATTTTCTGTTGGTACGAATATCTTGGTCTTTTCTTTTTTTCAAAAAATTTTTTTCTTCCTGGTTGATGTTTGGTAGTATATTTTTACAATCAAACTCTCTGCCGGGTTTTTTCTCTCCGCAAGGATCTACCAACACGCTTGGTATATTAAATATATATATATATATATATATATGTGTGTGTGTGTGTGTGTATTTGGGCAGCATTCTTTCATTTATACATGTAGAATTAAACAAATTACATGTCTCCTGTTTAGCAATTTTATTAACGATCTTTTCAAGCTTTCTCGCCAACTTTTTTTACATTTGGATGGAATCAGTAGATTAGTCCTCCCAAGTACTTTCGGCACACCACTTAATATAATTTCTACAAGTTCCCCTCCTAGTTACTCTCACTACTACTAACTTGAAAAACCTGGAACATAAACACATCACCCCCGATGAAGACACTACAAAGTGCCAAAAGTACTTGGGATAAGAACTTTGGTGGACTAATCTACGGATTTGATCCAAATGTAAAAAAGTTGGCCAGAAAGCTTGAAAAGATTGTTAATAAAATTGTTAAACAGGGGACATGCCTTTTGTTTAATTCTACATATTTAATTCTACACACACACACTCACACACATATATATATATATATATATATGTGAAGTGAAATGGAAGTGAATCCGAAAGTATGTAATATAGTGAAAAATATGAAAAAACACACAAGTTCATAAAACGAGTGATGTTTATTTCGACAAAGCTGTAGTGTTTCGATCTGTTTCAATAGATATTCATCAGGACTTTTGTTAATTTGAGGAAAAATAAATCTATCACAGAGAATAAGAAGACTGTGAAAGTCATTTGCTTTGTTGGTCAATCTATTTATATATATATATATATATATATATATATAATAAAATAAATATATAAAGGTTTTACATATGTATTTATTTGATGACAAAGGAACAGTCACGACCATTTGGTTTCATGCATGTGTAATCGCAAACAATCTTCAGGTGATGTTGTTTCAAATGAAGAATGTTTGCGCTTACACATGCATGAAACCAAATGGTCGTGACTGTTCCTTTGTCATCAAATAAATAGATATGTAAAACCTTTATATATTTATTTTATTATATTATATAACAGCTCTATTTTTATATTGAGCACTCTACCAATAATACTGCATTTTGGTACACCGTTCCAGTAAAAACTGAAACAGTGACAATCCCACACTATAGTATATATATATATATATATATAATAAATATGTAATCCACATACACGTGTTTCGGAGTATCACTCCTCATCAGTTTGGTTATACCGTTTAACAGCTACCCCTGGCCGGGTTCGAGACCCGAATGAACTTTCGTTCGCCAATCCTCTTACCCGTACAGCCATAGGCAGCTGTCAAATATAGGAGAATATTTAATCGCTACATTTCTAAGCGGAAATGAATTCACTAGAGGCCTCAAACATATGTAAACAAAGAGGCTTAGCTGTGCGCCAAATACGGTGAATTTTGCAATTAAATCCCTTCTAATTAAAGTGCTTGACCAAATTGGGAGCATATATAATAAATAAGTAATCCACAGACACGTGTTTCGGAGTATCACTCTTCATCACTGTGGTTATACCGTTTAACAGCTACACCTGTATATATATATATATATATATATATATATACATATTTTTAAAAAAATCTTTTTTTTTTAAATATTTATTAAAGTATTTTATCAGAACTTTATTTTGAAAACATTGCCTTTGATTTAGCTGAGTGGATGACTATCTATTTTGCCAGGAAGTGTATAAGTGGCCGGGTGGTGAGACCAAGTCGCCCGGAAGTTTATAAGTGGCTACTAGCAAAATAATTATTACGCTGATTAACCAATTGCACTTGCTTGTGCCAGAAATTGTGGAAGTCGCCAACGGATTATCTGTTGGTATCATGTGACGAGATTAGTAATTAGTAGAAAGAAAAAAAGGCTTAAGCAAATGACAAAGCAATTCTGAAGCCGCGAACCCCCACCACCCCAGACAAAAATACCCCCATCGACCTAACACCCTGAAAAGTAACTTATTAGTCAACTGAATGTAAAAAAAAAAATTTTTCAAAAGAAAAAAAAAAGTGGTTATCATGATGTTAAAGAGACAAAAAAAAAAAAAAAAAAAAAAAAAAAATTGTGTTCTTTTCTGTCTGACCTTTGACCTCTAACTTCCAGACCCTCTCTTAGTAATAACAAACTTTTTTTTAGGCTTGTATGCATTTTTCTTTTTATTTCTTTCTATTTCTTTTTATTTCTTTTTATTTATCTATTTTTAAGGGATATTTTTACCTGAGGTGAGTTTGTTACCTGGCCGCGACTAATAGGTCAGCGGGTACATTTCTTCGGTTTTTAGAACCAGGAGAGAAAGTTAAACGATTGGATAGTGAAAGATTACTGCCCCTTTAGAGAACGACCAATTAGAATTAGGAAATTTTTTTTATTGTCATAAGAGTTTTTCTTATTTTGTTTTTTTTTCTCACTGGTGATTTCCGAAATTTCTTGTCACAATATCGGGACAACAGATCGGAGAAAAGAGGAAAAAAATCCGAAAAAACTGATTATACAAAAGAAAACAGATATTTTATTTTTCTGTACATATATATATATGTATGTATATGCATATATATATTTTTTTTCTTTTCTTTAAATGCTTAGTTTTCTTGTGATGATATTAAGACAGAAGGAAGGAAAGAGAAAAAACTCCTGAAAAAACGGATTATACAAAAAGGAAATAACAGATATTTTCTTTTTCTGTACACACACACACACACACACACACACACATATATATATATATATATATATATATATATATATATAAGTGGATGATATCAAGTGTTTCCTTGATAGGATTCAACCAAAATTGAGGACTCAAACATACATATAAAGATTTATGTAAATTTTTCACATATACGGAGTATTATAAATAAATAGATAAAAGGATATATACCTTTTAGAATATAAATCTATTTCAACATTATATATATATATATATATATATATATATATATATACTATATGTTTAGATTTCTTGTGACAATATCAAGACAGACGGAAGAAAAGAGAAAAAAACACTGATTATACAATAAAAAAAAATCCAGATATTTTCTTTTTCTGGACAGACAGACAGACAGACATATATATATATATATATTACATACACACACACATTATATATATATATATATATTATATATATATATATGCAAACTGTGACACATTTAAAAAAAAAACTCCTGTCGTAAGGAAGATTTATTCTCCGGAATTTTAGATTATATATATATATATATGCAAACTGTGACACATTTAAAAAAAAAACTCCTGTCGTAAGGAAGATTTCTTCTCCGGAATTTTAGATTATATATATATATATATATATATATATATATATTAAATCTTTAGATTTTTTGTGACAATATCAAGATAGAAGGAAGAAAGAAAAAAAGATAAATCTGACTATACAACCTCACCCCACCAAAAAAAAAAAAACATATTTTCTTTTTCTGTATATATATATATATATATATATATATGTATATATATATTTATTTATTTATTCTAAATGTCAAATTATATACTCTGTCTCATTAGATCACCTACCTGCTTGGATATCAGCTATGCATAACACGGATATACAGTAGACGTTTTTATTTTAAAATTTACCTTCAACTCATCTGATACACCTAAACTATATTTCATCAAATGGAATCATATTGTAATATACTTATTTCTTACAAACTGTGGAGATACCATGATGACTTCTTCTTGCGGTAAGTCTCCTCAATGGTTTAGTGGGTGAGAGCCAAGCCATCAATATTTCTTTTGTTTTCTTTTAGATCAAAATAATTATTTATTATTAAGATGTGGCTTTTCTCTAGGGAAGAAAAAATGAATGCACACATCCAGAACGGGATTTGAAATATTTTTTTTGTTTTTTCTCCTTGCCCTCTCTATCTCTTCTTTTTCTCTCTGCTCTTTCTCTTCTTCTCAAATTGTTATTCTCTCTCTCTTCTCTCTCTCTCTCTCTCTCCTCTCTCTCTCTCTCTCTCTCTCTCTCTCTCCTTCTGTCTGCTCTGTCTGTCTCTCTCAATTTTTTAGATATTTTTCTTCTTCTTTGCTCTCTCTCTCTCTCACTCTCTCTTCTTTTTCTCTCTGTTCCTTCTCTTCTTCTCAAATTGTTATTTTCTCTCTCTCTCTCTCTCACCTTCTGTCTGCTGTGTTTGTCTGTCTGTCTCTCAATCTTTGAGATATTTTTCTTCTTCTTTGCTCTCTCTCACTCTCTCTCTCTCTCTCTCACTCACTCTCTCTCTCTCAAATTGTTATTATCTTTCTCTCTCTCTCTCTCTTTCTCTAGGTTTTTCTCTTATCTTTTCTGACAAGATATCTGCCTCTTCTCTCTTTCTTCTTTTCTATCAAGGTTTCTCTCTCTCTGTCTCTCTCTGTCTCTCTCTGTCTCTCTCCTGTCTACTCTCTTCTTCTCTATCAGTTCCTCTCTTTTTCCCTTTGACCCCCTTCTCCCCCTCTCTCTTTGCCTTTTTCTCTTCACCGTCTGCCTTTTGCTCTCCCCTTCTCTATCTTTCACTCTCTCTCCCCTTCTCTATCTTTCACTCTCTCCTCTATCTGCCTCTCTTTCTTTCTCTCTTTTCTCATCCATCTGCTTCTATCTCTTTCTACCTGCCTAGAAAATGAAACCCCAATTTCATCTTCTCTTTCCCATCCGTGGTCATCAAAAAAGTCCATAATTGTGAATTTATTTAAATGTTTTATGGAATATAAAAATTCAGCTAAAAACAAACAGAATGATAATCAGTTATTTCCTATAACTCCAACATATATAAAGGGGAACCACTCTTGACTGATAAATTATTTATTTTCCCATTAAACTAACCCTAAACCCGTCTTCTTTTTTCCTAGTAGATCAATAAATAAATAAATAATTTATCAGTCAAGAGTGGTTCCCCTTTGTTTATGTTAGACTTATAGGAAATAACCAAGAGTTTTTAATTTTAAGTGATGTTTTATTTTGTGGTCATCAGTTCCCTTGTATTTAATTAAAAATTTAAAAACTCTCGGTTATTTCCTATAACTCCAACATAAACAAAGGGGAACCACTCTTGACTGATAAATTATTTATTTATTTATTGATCTACTAGTAAAAAAGAAGACGGGGTTAGGGTTAGGGTTTAGGGTTACTTTAATGCAAAAAATAAATAATTTATCAGTCAAGAGTGGTTCCCCTTTGTTTATGTTGGAGTTATAGGAAATAACCTAATAATCTGTCTATGAAGAAGAGACTTACAAGTCTGGAATCAAACCCAGAACCTCGTGGTTCCCAGGTGAATGCTCTACCAACTGAGCCAAACTGGACCACTAAAAATAAACATAGCATATAAAAAAATGTAGAGGAAGATGGGGTAAACTGGACCCCTAATAAATGCAAACAGAAAGTGAGATATTCAAAATCTGACCCCTAGATGTCCCTCAGTTTTATATATTTTATATGTACCTAATTTAATTTCTATGTTGAGGCAACTTGATAACCAGAAGTGCCCCTAGTCCCAAGTATGGCTCTGTATATATATATATATATATATATATATATATATATTGTTGGCATCCTTCTGTATACTAAAGACAATGCGTAGTGTCCATTTAAAAAAAAAAAAAATTTAAATCTGCAACTGCGTGAGTGACTGAACAGACCAATTCTTGAATGGCAATCTCTGGTGCAGTGACTGCAAACAAACAGTGATGCTTGCTGGAGTTGCTGTTGTCTCTCCTTCCTTTTGGCTCTCTTTTCTTTTTTTCTATCTGCAACTGTGTAAGTGGCTGAACAGACCAATTCTTGAATGGCAATCTGGTGCAGTGACTGCAACAAACAGTGATGCTTGCTGGAGTTGCTGTTGTCTCTCCTTCCTTTTGGCTCTCTTTTCTTTTTTTTCTTTCTGCAACTGTGTGAGTGGCTGAACAGACCAATTTTGAATGGCAATCTCTGGTGCAGTGACTGCAAACAAACAGTGATGCTTGCTGGAGTTGCTGTTGTCTCTCCTTCCTTTTGGCTCTCTTTTCTTTTTTCTTTCTGCAACTGTGTGAGTGGCTGAACAGACCAATTTTGAATGGCAATCTCTGGTGCAGTGACTGCAAACAAACAGTGATGCTTGCTGGAGTTGCTGTTGATTCTCCTTCCTTTTGGCTCTCTTTTTATCTAGATAAATTTTTTTTTATTTTATTGGACACTACACCATCGTCCTTAATGGACAGAAAGGATCCAATAGATAAAAGTCCTGAGGTTAATGTATAGCATAAACGACAGTAAAACAAGAAATTTTTTGCATATTTTCCGTCCATATTTTAACCTATATCAAATCAGAATGGTTTTATTTTTAGTGAGATGTTTTTTTTTTCTCTCTCACATTTTCTGACTCATATTATTTATATTCTCATTTGAAATTCTAATTAGGATTAATTAAAGAACAAATAACGACACTAATTATTTATAGACTTGGATACTTAATACTCACAAGACAATTTATCATTATTACATGAAGCTTTGATAAATAACTGTCACTATTGCATTGGATTAATACAGATGAAGCAATATACATCAGCTAAAATATTTAATGTTATATCTATACAATCTTTTAATGAATTTATTTCAAAACTTTGTCGGCATTAAATGACCCACCGAGGTTGATATGCTGTAAAACAAAACAAACCAAACCAAACCAATCTTTTACTTACCAAGCTTAGTTGTTATTGGCTTGAACTGGAGTACCATTGTTTTTGGTTTTTTAATCTTTTAAGAGGTGAGTAGTAATTTTCCTGACTTTCCAAGTGTGTGGTCAGCATTCTCCTTTTGGGGCACCTCATGCACTGGGTAATAAACCAAGCCCTGCTCTTTATAGGGTGAGGGGACAAAGCAATATACTTTTATATCAGCTAAAATCTTTAATGTTATATCTACACACACACACACACACACATATATATATATCTATACAATCTTTTACTTACCAAGCTTAGTTGTTACTGGCTTGAACTGGAGTACCATTATTTTTTTTTTCATCTTTTAAGAGGTGAGTAGTTATTTTTCTGACTTTCCACCAGGCCGGATTAAAACAAAGTTTTCTTTAATATGGGGAGTCATGCAGTGGCCAGAACTAAAAGTGTGTGGTCAGCATTCCCCTTTTGGGACACCTCATGCACTGGGCAATAAACCAAACCCTGCCCCTTATAGAATTAGGGGACAAATGCTACCTGGTGGAAGTTGCATTGAACTAATACCGACAAAGCAATATATTTTTATATCAGCTAAAATCTTTAATGTTATATCTACACACACACACACACACACATATATATATATGTATATATATATATACAACTGCTTACTTACCAGGCTTAGTTGTTATTGACTTGAACTGGAGTACCATTATTTTTTTTTATCTTTTAAGAGGCGAGTAATTATTTTCCTGAATTTCCACCAGGCCGGATTAACAAAAGTTTTTAATGTGGGGAACCATGCACTGAAGTTCATGCAGTGACCAGTGCAAAAAGTATATGATCCCTTCAGTATTCCCTTTTTGGGGCACCTCAGGCACCAGGCAATAAACCAAGCTCTGCCCCTTATACATATTTACCAACCCCTCCGCACGAGCAGGATGTGACACAAGGTCAATTTTTTAAGCAGAGTTCAACAGGTTTGAATTCAGAGTTTTCCTTCTCCTAGACCGGTTGCCTAACCAAGGTTAAAGAGCCCAGTCTGCCCCACTATTTACCCATAGCTGGAGGGAGAGTAGGATTCATACCTTTCCCAAGGGTATTAGTGCTAAGTGAAATGCAATTACCACATCCAGGATTTGAACTCGGGGCGACGAGTCCATTTCCCTTGACTTTAACCATTACACCATGCGCTTCCTTTATAGGGTGAGGGGGACAGGTGCTACCTGGGCGAAGTTGCATCAGACCAATACAGACGAAGCAATATATTTTTATACCAGCTAAAATCTTTAATGAAGTTCCTGAACACCACAGAAGTAAGGAAACTTTTCATGCTGCAGAGAAGGGAGTCTGACTCCGACTCCTATAATTCTGACCCCTTAACAGAATTAGAATTAAGTTTGACTGTCAACAAAGACAAAGTTGCAAACTAAAATAATAAAAAAAAAAAAATAAAAGAAAAATAAAAGAAAAAGAAAAAATGACTTGTCATTGTCATTTAACACATGCTCTACACCAGTGATTCCCAACCTATGGCCAAAATGGGCCACAACAAATTTCACGTGGGCCAAGGAAATATTATAATTCTATATGATAGGGTTATATATAAATAAATAAATATTTATAGATGTTTTATGCAAATGAAACACAAAAAACAAAAATGTAATAAAATCTTAGTTCACAACAAAATTATAGTTAGTAAAGAACACGGTTGCAGATTTGATAGGTATACGGTTCAACTCCTAGTATGCTGATTCTGATTCCATCCAAAACCTCCGACCCGACACAACATATCAACCCATCTAGGGTTGTTTTTATGCCTAGAGGTTAGGGAATCATGTTCATTGTATGTATTTACCAACCCTCCAATTGATTGATTTTAATGGCATATCAACCCATCTAGGGTTATTTTATGACTAGAGGTTAGGGAATCATGTTCATTGTATGTATTTACCAACCACTCCAATTGATTGATTTTAACGGCATATCAACCCATCTGGGGTTATTTTATGACTAGAGGTTAGGGAATCATGTTCATTGTATGTATTTACCAACCACTCCAATTGATTGATTTTAATGGCATATCAACCCATCTGGGGTTATTTTATGACTAGAGGTTAGGGAATCATGTTCATTGTATGTATTTACCAACCCTCCAATTGATTGATTTTAACGGCATATCAACCCATCTGGGGTTATTTTATGACTAGAGGTTAGGGAATCATGTTCATTGTATGTATTTACCAACCACTCCAATTGATTGATTTTAATGGCATATCAACCCATCTGGGGTTATTTTATGACTAGAGGTTAGGGAATCATGTTCATTGTATGTATTTACCAACCCCTCCAATTGATTGATTTTAACGGCATATCAACCCATCTGGGGTTATTTTATGACTAGAGGTTAGGGAATCATGTTCATTGTATGTATTTACCAACCCTCCAATTGATTGATTTTAACGGCATATCAACCCATCTGGGTTATTTTATGACTAGAGGTTAGGGAATCATGTTCATTGTATGTATTTACCAACCACTCCAATTGATTGATTTTAATGGCATATCAACCCATCTGGGGTTATTTTATGACTAGAGGTTAGGGAATCATGTTCATTGTATGTATTTACCAACCACTCCAATTGATTGATTTTAACGGCATATCAACCCATCTGGGGTTATTTTATGACTAGAGGTTAGGGAATCATGTTCATTGTATGTATTTACCAACCCCTCCAATTGATTGATTTTAACGGCATATCAACCCATCTGGGGTTATTTTATGACTAGAGGTTAGGGAATCATGTTCATTGTATGTATTTACCAACCACTCCAATTGATTGATTTTAACGGCATATCAACCCATCTGGGTTATTTTATGACTAGAGGTTAGGGAATCATGTTCATTGTATGTGTTTACCAACCTCTCCAATTGATTGATTTTAACGGCATATCAACCCATCTAGGGTTATTTTATGACTAGAGGTTAGGGAATCATGTTCATTGTATGTGTTTACCAACCTCTCCAATTGATTGATTTTAACGGCATATCAACCCATCTGGGTTATTTTATGACTAGAGGTTAGGGAATCATGTTCATTGTATGTATTTACCAACCACTCCAATTGATTGATTTTAACGGCATATCAACCCATCTGGGGTTATTTTATGACTAGAGGTTAGGGAATCATGTTCATTGTATGTATTTACCAACCTCTCCAATTGATTGATTTTAACGGCATATCAACCCATCTGGGGTTGTTTTATGACTAGAGGTTAGGGAATCATGTTCATTGTATTTATTTACCAACCTCTCCAATTGATTGATTTTAACGGCATATCAACCCATCTGGGGTTATTTTATGCCTAGAGGTTAGGGAATCATGTTCATTGTATGTATTTACCAACCTCTCCAATTGATTGATTTTAACGGCATATCAACCCATCTAGGGTTATTTTATGACTAGAGGTTAGGGAATCATGTTCATTGTATGTATTTACCAACCTCTCCAATTGATTGATTTAACGGCATATCAACCCATCTGGGGTTATTTTATGCCTAGAGGTTAGGGAATCATGTTCATTGTATGTATTTACCAACCCCTCCAATTGATTCATTTTAATGGTATTTCAACCCATCCAGAATCATTTTATTCCTAGAGGTGAGGGATTTATGATGAACGATAGTGACGGTGGTGAGAGTGAGAGAGAGAGAGAGAGAGAGAGAGAGAGAGTGTGTGTGTGTGTGTACCAATCTGAACTGCATTAAAAGAAAGTTTTTAATTTTAACTGATGTTTTATTTTGTCGTCTTCTGTTCTCTTGTATTTGATTTCTTTTCTTTGATAAAGTCGACGCTCAATAACACCGTAAACTAAAATGGGTTATTTCCTATAAGTCTAACTTAAACAAAGGGGAACCACTCTTGACTGATAAATTATTTATTTATTTTCCCATTAAAGTAACCTTAACCCTAACCCTAAACCCTAATCCTGTCTTCTTTTTTCCTAGTAGATCAATAAATAAATAAATAATTTATCAGTCAAGAGTGGTTCCCCTTTGTTTATGTTAGACTTATAGAAATAGCCAAGAGTTTTTAATTTTAAGTGATGTTTTATTTTGTGGTCTTCTGTTTCCTTGTACTTAATTTCTTTTCTTTGATAAAGTCGACGCTCAATGACACCGATAACTAAAATGGGTTATTTCCTATAAATCCAACATAAACAAAGGGGAACCACTCTTGACTGATAAATTATTTATTTATTTATTGATCTACTAGGAAAAAAGAAGTTAGGGTTAGGGTTTAGGGTTAGTATAATGGGAAAATAAATAATTTATCAGTCAAGAGTGGTTCCCCTTTGTTTATGTTGGAGTTATAGGAAATAACCCTAAAATGATAGAAGAATAACAACAATAAATGTATTAAACAATTTGGTCATAAAGAAAGGAAATCTTAGATAAAAATTACACTTACCAAAACTTTTACTCCGTCCTCGGCTGGTAGTGATGGCAATATCTTAAGGGTTCTCGTGTCGTAGAACTTATGCTATACGTCTTTTTTCTTTTTTTTTCCATCTCTTCCC
>CM042182.1:7495635-7498135 GCA_023376005.1 Doryteuthis pealeii
GAATCTGCATCCGAGAGAGAGAGAGAGAGAGAGGAGAGAGAGAGAGAGAGTCATGGGAATCTGATCCAGAGAGAGAGAGAGAGAGAGAGAGAGAGGAGAGAGAGAGTCATGCGGAATCTGATCCAGAGAGAGAGAGAGAGAGAGAGAGAGAGAGAGAGAGTCATGGGAATCTGATCCAGAGAGAGAGAGAGAGAGAGAGAGAGAGAGAGAGAGAGAGTCATGGGAATCTGATCCAGAGAGAGAGAGAGAGAGAAGAGAGGAGAGAGAGAGAGTCATGGGAATCTGATCCAGAGAGAGAGAGAGAGAGAGAGAGAGAGAGAGTCATGGGAATCTGATACGGAGTGATAGTAGCTTGAATTAAAAAAAATTTGAACCCCCCAAAATGTCTTTGGCATAAAATAACCCAGCAAAGGTTGACATGCCATAAAATCCATCCAACCAACCGACCTCCCAAATGGATCCCTGATGTACGTAGATAACAAGATAGATTACACTGTTTTGATAATGTCTCCATTAACTTTCCTGGCTAGCTATTAGGGGTGGGTGGGTGGAAGGGTCCCCCCCCCCCCGCCCCGGTGAACTGGCCTAATTGCAATTTCTATATTGAACTGTGGATCATTATTGGCCAATGGATTGTTATTGTGGATTATTAGCTGAATGTTAAACAGATGGATCCGGGGGGAAAAAAAAAAAGAAGAAATGAATCCATTTTTATGATTTCTAATTAATCTATGGAAGTGGTTAGAGATAGAATGGACAATCGATAAATAGGGTGATTTTCTCTCTCTCTCTCTTTCTTCTCCTTTTTTCTTCTCTCTCTCTCTCTCTCTCTCTCTGTACTCTTCTTTCTTTCTCTACCTCTTTGCTCTTCTTCCTTCCTCTCTCTCCTTTTCTTTTTTTTTTTTCTCCCCTTTTCTTTCTTTTTTTCTCTCCCTTTCTTTCTTTCTCTCTTCTCTTTCTTTCTTTCTTTCTTTCTTTCTCTCTCTCCTTTCTTTCTTTTCTCTCTCTCTCTCTTCTTTCTTTCTTTCTTCTCTTTCTCTCTTTCTCTCTCTCTTCTCTCTTCTCTCTCTCTCTCCTTCTTTCTTTCTCTCTTCTCTCTTCTTCTTTCTCTCTCTCCTCTTTCTTTCTTTCTTTCTTTCTCTTCTTTCTCTTCTTTCTCTCTCTCGTTCCTTTATTTCTTTCTCTCCTCTCCTTTTTTACTCTCTCTCCTTGCTCTTCTTTCTTTCTGTGTCTCTTTGCTTCTTTCTTCTCTCTCTCTCTCTCTCCCCTCTCCTTATTTCATCTCTCTCTCCTTTCATCTCTCTGTCCTTTCTCACTCTGTGTAAAAACTATAATAATCTTGATTTAACTCTCTCTCACTCTTTTTTCTTTCTTTCCTTCTTTTCATAATGTTCAATTGAAACAGATCAGCATTATCACTTCCATGTGTTCACCCCCTCTCTCTATCTCCCCACTCTCTTTATTTCTTTCTTTCTTATTATATTTTATCTGTGTAGCATGTCTTTTTACCTCCCTTTCTTTATAATAAAAATGGAATGGTCCATTAACTTAGCTGAGGTGATGATAAGCAATACCAGATAATCAGGATTTACATTTTTGCGTTTCATCTTAGATGATTTGGAACGGTCTCATTTTTAACCAGAGGGCGTTGCAAGATGATAACAGTTGCACAATTAAGGAACACGAGTATTTGGCATAAAGATAGATAGAATATGAAATTGTCTCATTAACTTTATTCTAAGAACCAACGATGAGGATGAGGTTGTCAAAGTGCGTGCGTATTTTTGGAGACACACTCTGTAGAGAAAACCACATGATGAAAAGTCTGGCTATATTCAATGTAATAGTACACTTCTGTCTCACCCCCCCCCCAGTTTTTTTTTTCTTTTTTTTGTCGGGTGGCACTGGGCTATTTGCCACTTGAAGAGTTAAGGTGTTTCTCTTGCAAGGTGAGAATAGATTTTCACCTGTCAAGGTGAAACACACACACACTCTCTCTCTCTCTCTCTCTCCTCTTCTTCTCTCTCTCTCTCTTCTTCTATTTCCATCAGGTTTATTTTTATCTCTCTACTTGTCAGGTAAGAAGTAATCAAGACAGGTAACGTCTTTATGCGATGAATTGTTATTCTTTCTTTTCTCTCTCTCTCTCTCACTCACACACACTCTCTCTCTCTCTCACTCTCTCTCTCTCTTTGTGCACGTTCTTCTTCAGTGGGTTCAATCTGCTGCCGACCTTTTTAGTTTCTGTTCATTTTTTACCTGAAAAGGAGATAAAAACAGTTACATTCCATGTTTATAGCATGTGCATCTATATATATATATATAAAAGAATGTTTCTGGTATGTACGTGTCGACTTATAACTCCGAAAAGAGATGTCATTCTGATTTGAAATCTTGCAGACACATTAATATGTTTCTAACTAAGAAAAACACAAAATTTGTTTTGATTTTAATAATTAAGTGATATAATTAAATAATTAACCAAAAATCAACCAATTTC
>CM042182.1:7503135-7525956 GCA_023376005.1 Doryteuthis pealeii
GTCAGTCAGTATACTGTTGGTTTGAACAACAGCAACTAAGCACAACTGAACCAGCCAGTCAGTCAATATACTGTTGGTTTGAACAACAGCAACTGGCTAAGCACAACTGAACTAGCGCTCCAAACAGCTGGTATTTATGGAAATCCAGAATAGTCCATTCATGTATTTGGGTGATTCCATTCCTTGAGTCCTGATTGGCTGCTTGGTTTTTATGATGTTATGAGACTTCATAAATAACCTGGCATTAAAGTGCTGGAGTAAACTGGTTAATGCTTATGGTCAAATCCTGTTGAAAGCACCAGTTTCTACTAGATCACTGAAGTTAAGTAGCAATAAGCCTGTTCAATACTTAGGTGGGTAACCATTTAAGCAACAGCAGGTATTGTAAGCACTCTGATATCAAAATGAATTGATTCTGAATTAATAACCCAAAAAGGGTTGATATGCCATAAAACAACCAAATCAAATAAGTTAAAAACAGCAACAACAACAATTTATTTAAAACAGGACCCTCATTAGTATTATTTGGACTATTGTCCTCATCTTCATTGTTATCTGTACAAGGTTTTGGCTGATGTGCCCCCCGACCTTCTTCAGGTATTTCTTGTCGAACTCAGGAACCTTTTTGTCGTAATGTACAGATAACAATGAAGATGAGAACAATAGTCCGAATAATCCAAATTATCAAGCTTCATCTAAAAAATTCAGAGAAATAGTGTAGATAACAATAAAGATGAGGACAATAGCCCGAATAATCCAAATAATACTAATTATCAAGCCTCATCTAAAAAATTCAGAGAAACAGTGTAGATAACAATAAAGATGAGAACAATAGTCCGAATAATCCAAATAATACTAATTATCAAGCCTCATCTCAAAAATTCAGAGAAATAATATAGATAACAATAAAGATAAGGACAATAGTCCAAATAATCTAAATAATACTAATTATCAAGCTTCATCTAAAAAATTCAGAGAAATAATATAGATAACAATAAAGATGAGGACAATAGTCCAAATAATCCAAATAATACTAATTATCAAGCTTCATCTAAAAAATTCAGAGAAATAATATAGATAACAATAAAGATGAGGACAATAGTCCAAATAATCCAAATAATACTAATTATCAAGCTTCATCTAAAAAATTCAGAGAAATAGTGTAGATAACAATAAAGATGAGGACAATAGTCCGAATAATCCAAATAATACTAATTATCAAGCCTCATCTCAAAAATTCAGAGAAATAGTATAGATAACAATAAAGATGAGGACAAGAGCCCGAATAATCCAAATAATACTAATTATCAAGGCTCATCTAAAAAATTCAGAGAAATAATATAGATAACAATAAAGATGAGGACAATAGCCCGAATAATCCAAAGAATACTAATTATCAAGCCTCATCTCAAAAAATTAAGAGAAACAGGACCCTCATTGTTTTTTTTGTTTTTTTTTCTGCTAGAAGTTCTTGGAAAGGCAAAATTCAAGAATTACCATTTCTTTAACAGATATTATAAGATTATGTAAGAGGGGGGCTTAGGGGGGGTCATCTCTTTCCAGCTGTTGTTTCTTCTGAGCTCAATCCTGACCCTGGCCACTTTCCTAGGAATTGTCCTTAGTCTAGCTCTAAATCTGCTACTATTCTCTTTCTATCATTCCTTTACTCCTGTTTACCAAACTATAGATGTTGGTTGAATTGACTGATAAGAAACTATTACATATGTGACTATAATTGCTACTAAACTACTAAAGATTTGTTCAAGACAGAGCGCAACATCCTTGTGTAGCTTCCATCTAGAAAAAAAAAAAGACACACACACACACATATATATATATATATATATATATATATATATATATATTATATGTATTTTAGGAGGATATGTGTTTAATTGAAGTCATACCTAATTTTGAAAATTAATTAGTTAATAATTAATGAATTTAGGCGAGCATATATGTTCAAATGTAAGGCTAAACAGATCGAGAAAATGTCAATCCCTGAATGTACATTTCGACCTATTAGGTCTCATCAGCAAAGTTATAGACATGCTGATGAGATCTAATAGGTCGAAATGTACATTCAGGGATTGACATTTTCTCGACTTGTTTAGCCTTACATTTGAACATATATGCTCGCCTAAATTCATTAATTATTAACTAATTAATTTTCAAAATTAGGTATGACTTCAATTAAGCACATATCCTCCAAAAATTGTCAGCTTAAAGCCATATAAAAAATAAACACGTTTGTTTGTTTACTTACCCTCATATGTGTGTATGTATATATATATATATCTCCTCAGAGTTGTTTGGATGTTTTAATTTTAATATAGATGTGAGGTATCCAAAACTTGGTAGTAAGGGATGATTCTATATGTGATTTCAAAGACACACCATATTATTATTGTATGATCCAGTATAACAATACAAATACAGTGAATCTTTAAATCCCTACAGAGAGCTCAATCTATACTAATCTTTTTAGATTATATACACACCAATAATTATCTTTGAAAGGAAGGAAAAAAAGACTTAGATTTATAAAGGCCCCAATTTTGGTCGAAATAAATTTATTATGGAATAAGATCTGAGTCAGATCACAGCCCTGAAGAGCATTAAGCGAAACTTTTAGTAGGTTCGTCTGACTCATTAGATTTATCTTTATTATTTGCTCTACTTAGGTATTGAGCACTTTTTACTTATTAGCTTTAGTCTCCTGCGGTTTTGTATGAATATATATATCTTATATATATATATGCATATAAATTGTTTTTTCTTTTGGCCAAAATATTGTACTAATAGATTATTTTTTGTTGGTACGATTATCTTGGTCTTTTCTTTTTTCCCCCAAATTTTTTCTCCCCAGTTGATGTTTGGTAGTATATTTTTACAATCAAACTATTTGCTGGTTTTTTTCTCACCGCGAGGATTTACCAACAAGTTTGGTGTATTAAATTATACTAGCAAATATATGCACCCTCCGGGTGCAAGTATTAATGTCATAAAATATCATATTAAATTACAAAGTCTAAATAAACTAAATAAGAATGCAGATAAAATGATTTGAAACAGAGAGGGGTATAATCGAAAAATGAAACAGCTGTAGCTTTCTTTTCCATCCCCCCACCCGTCTTTCCTTGCTAAACTTTTCTAATTTAACTATTTAGTTAAATTAGGAAGTAAATAATAAAATTACAGTTATTTCTTCTTGTTAATTGATTTCTTTTCAGATTTATCCCCGAGATTTTTGCTCATATTCATTAAGATAAAATCAAATAATTAGAAATCAACAATACCAAGCATATATTTATTAAAATCAAATTTTAAATATCAATATGCAAATTAGCCTTCCCGTTCACAAAGTAAACCACTTTTTGTTGTACATATAAATATAATTGCATGTTATTAGTACGTAGATATGGCAAGCAGTATTAATAATGAAAAACAATTTTATTAATAATTGAGGCTTAAATAAAAATGATTCATGGAGAATGTGATGTATAATAACTAAATGGATAGTGACTTGAGTAGTGATATAGTTTCGGTTACAGACAAACAAACACATAATCTCCATTATAATAAGATATATATATATATATCCTCAGATGTTTTAATTTAGTTTTTTGTCTTTATTTTAATTTGAAGTGTGTGGAGTACATTGTGGCCATAATTTTTTTTTTTTTTTTTTTTTTTTTTTTTTTAAATATTCGGTGTGGAAAAATAAGTTTAATAAATCCAAACGTAATCTGATGATGGGGGGAAAATAGACTGATCAATAAATTCTAATTAAACCAATAAATGTAATAATCAAAAATTTCTTCTTTTTTTTTCTTTTCAATTTCGTTCATCTTTCGTTTCTATCACGTGTGCATTTTGATTCTCTTTCTTTCTTTTTTTTCTTCTTTTGTTTCTTTGAAATTCTTACCAAAAAAATGTTGCTTCTGTTTACTAAGCATTTTGATTCTGAATTTGGTGTGGAAAAATGAAAGAAAATTCTTAAAAAAAAAAAAAAAATTATGTATTTTTGTGATTTTTAATGATATTAGTATTATAATAATAACAATATTTGTATGTATATATATATATATATATATATATATATATAGGGTGCAGTAGAAATACCTGACATTTTAAACTGTCACCTGTGTGATACAAGTGAACTTAGGCAAGTGGCAATGGTAGCTCCATCTGGCTACTAATCTCTTACCATTGTTAATGAATTAGAATATGCCAACTAAATCCCCTGCGGTTATTTCCTATAAGTCTAACATAAACAAAGGAGAACCACTCTTGACTGATAAATTATTTATGTTCTCATTAAACTAACCCTAACCCCGTCTTCTTTTTTCCTAGTAGATCAATAAATAAATAAATAATTTATCAGTCCAGAGTGGTTCTCCTTTGTTTATGTTAGACTTAGAGGAGTAACCCCCCCCCAAGGTGTCTAGGGTATGACATTAAAATGCATCTGATGGTGAAGCTCAAAGTCTTGAGCTCTGGAGTGTATGGAGTACCCTATCATTGACATTACTCCCTGGCTGACCTGGAGTGGTATGTGTTTACTAACTCCCCCTCCCTGCACGAGCAGGATGTGACACAAGGTCAATTTTTGAGTAGAGTTTACCAAGTTTGAATTCAGAGTTTTTCCTTCTCCGAGAAACTGATGAATCTGCAGTTGTTACGCTGAGAGCTTTTTCGTGCTTATTTCATGTTAAACCAGAATGATGCTGTTTTAGATAGAATTTTTGGTTAAACTTGCAAATCATTCGTCCAAATTAAAACGGAAACTTATTTGGTGGTGATCCATGACAGTTTAACTACAGTGTGTGAATTAACTTTTTTGTGAATTGGTTTAGGGGTTTGGGGATTAAGGTTGTTTTTAATTACGTATTGCTTAAAAAAATAACAAAAAAAACAAATTACTATACATTTAATGTTAAAAAATAATTTTAAAACCAAGTTTAATTAAAATTATACATTGCAATACTAGCACAAACAACTGAGACTAATGTGTCTACCGTTGGATTTCAATGGTATTTTAAATGTATAGTAATTTGGATTTTTTGTTGTTGTTTTTTTTTTTAAGCAATATGTAATTAAAAACAACCTTAAACCCCTAAACTGTAACCAATTCGCAAAAATGTTTAACCAAAATTTCATCACATAACTATTGATTTTCTATCCAGAACAGCATCATTCCAACTTAACATGAAATGAGCATAAAAAACTCTCTGAGCAGCAATTACAGATTCACCAGTCTTAGAGGGCATTTCAGTGCCAGATGTACGGTGTGCACTGGCCCAAGCCAGGGTCCTAACTGAAAAAAGATCCTAAGACATTGGCTTGATGGAGCTACCATTGCTGCTTGCCTAGGTTCACTTGCATCATATTGGAGGTGTTTCTACTGCCCCCTGTATATATAATATCAGTAGCTGTATTTTTTTTGTTTAGATAGATCCCAGATTTTCATACCCTTATCAACCAGGTCTTTTTTTCTTTTTTTTTTTTGACTAAATTTTTTTTTTTTAAATCATGGTGTTAAATAAAGAAGCAATGGTATTACTATCAATAATTATAATATACTTTTTCTTCAATATTTTATTTATTTTTGCCAATATATATATATATTGAAATGGAAAAGAAAATGTTGAATGGATAAAATAGGATTTATTTTATTTTACTGACACATGTTTTGGCCAGGTGTTTATCCATGCATACATGTATTCTATCTATTATCATTTTAAATATAAAATAAAATAGAATAACAATAATAGAAAAAACTACAGAAATTTATATATATATATATATATATATATATGAAAAATGCATGTTCTGTTTTAAAAATAAAATAATTTTATTTTTAATCTTTAAAAATCAGAAATCTTTAAAAATCATATATATATCTTTAAATCAGAATATATATCATATATATATCTTTAAATCAGAAATCTTAAAAAATATATATCAATATATTTAAGAATATATATCATATATATATCTTTAAATCAGAAATCTTTAAAAATCATATATATATATATAATCTCCATTATTAATAGATATATATATACAAGTTTTATTTATACTTATAATAATCTGCAGTAAAATTTTAATTCATTTAATATTAAAACCATTGCTTCTTCTGACACCAAGACATTAAAAACTGTTTGAGATGTTATCAACAAAATCTTTTTCTTGTGTTAATGACATTTTTAAAATTATCCTATTTGATGGCATCAATAAATAAACCTGACTGAATCTTTTCTAAGTAAGTAAAGTCGACGGGGCGGCCTAAAGTCGGTAACAGCCAGTCAGCGAGGGAGTCTATCCCCTTTTCAATAGCACTAGACCAAGGAGATTGTTTTTTAGCATCTGAGGTGGAGCGCCACACCTACCTTTTCTAAAAAAGTTTATTTCCTTCTAAATAAAATGTAAAGTAAGTAAAGTTGTTGGGGTTGCCTAAAGTCGGTATCAATGAGGGAGTCTATACCCTTTTCACTAGCGCTAGACCAAGAAGATTTGCATCTGAAGTGGAGCGCCACACCTACCATCAGCTCTTTACTTTATCACATAAATCCCTGTGCTACTCATACGCAGAGTTGGCAAGGGCCGGTATCGAACTAGGAACCTTGTGGTTTCTAGCCGAATGTTCTACTGACTGAGCTAACCCTGCCCTATAAATAAAATGGAAATAATAAAATAAAATGTACATGTAGAAGTTATCCCCCAGATAACATAGAAACAATATAATACTCACCGTCGCAGTGGGATTCTAACTACCGTCGAGTTAGCAGACAAGAACAACATGCAAGCTGTAACTTAAATACAGTTTTGGCATAGTGCAAACTGATGACTGAAGAGTGGGTACATATCCATATCTTTACTCACCCTGAAAACTATCAGCCAATCAAAACCCAGGAAGTGAACTTGTCAGAGTTCATAATGGAATAACCAAAAGCTGGATATAAACCTCCTACCAACACTCTAGAGTTAGTTTTTCATTCATCTTGTTACAGAATTGAATACTTGACACAAAATCCAACAATGATTTTATTATTTCTAGTGGAACATTAGGCAATCAAAACGGATATTATTAGGTATTATTCATAAATAAAAATGCATAAATTTACTTATATACATTTACCCGTAGCACATCTTGAACCTGGGTAGTGAGTTGCTGACTTTTACTACTTACACGAAATTGGCATTAAATGACCACCGAGGTTGATATGCCGTAAAACAAACAAACCAAGACTGTCAATTTTAACATTTCCTGTAATAAAACTTGTAAATATATTTTTGGTTATTTACAAATTACGTCACATAATTTTGAAATGTGTTGGCTGTCAACTCATCAGGGTGCGAGCATGAAGATGAGTCTTTAGTCCACTGAGACTCCTGAAGGATCTACTACATAGTAAACATACTGCCAGTAGCATTTGACACTGTATCCTTGTATATTCTCAGATGAGTCTTCAGTCCACTACATAGTAAACATACTTAAATGCCAGTAGCATTTGACACTGTATCCTTGTATATTCTCAGATGAGTCTTCAGTCCACTACATAGTAAACATACTTAAATGCCAGTAGCATTTGACACTGTATCCTTGTATATTCTCAGATGACTCTTCAGTCCACTGAGACTCCTGAAGGATCTACTACATAGTAAACATACTTGAGTGCCAGTAGCATTTGACACTTAGCTTAGATGTGACACAAGGCCAGAAGAATGGGGTGCCCAGTGAGAATCGAACTCACTAACAATTGTCTGTGAATCTAGCTTACTAACCATTACACTACGTGAGGTGCCCTGATTTTGTGTATATGGTTATTTACAAAGCTTAGCTTAGATATGGCACAAGACCAGAAGAATGGAGCGCCCAGTGAGAATCAAACTCACTAACAATGGTATGCGAATCTAGCTTGTAAACCATTATACTACGTGGGTATGGGCATCAAGTGAGGATCAAACTTGCTATAATGTTATGATCAGTGAGACTAGCTTGCTAACGATTACACTATGATCAGTAGGTAGGTATATATATATATATATATATATATATATATATGAGTTTTCTCAAATGACTCTGGAGAGTTTGAACTGGCACGCTAATACCCCCCCTACAGCCACACGGCGCTTGACCTCACTCTCAGATAAATGCATAGAAGATTAATATAAGTTTCACTTTCATAAGATGTAAGTCTCACTGTGCAGAATTGAGAATAAAGGTAAATCGAAGTCTTGTGTTTATTTCTTTTTCTTTCCCTTTTCTATTTATCTATATTGAATATTCAGAAGTTACATCACATAACAATGCCCTGATGATGGTTTTATAATTGTGAGGTTGTGGTATCATAAGAAGGTTTTATATGCCATCAAAGACTCTAACTATTTTTATAAAAAAAACAGTTTTTAATGTCCTGGTAACTAATGACAACAATTAGTTTAGAATTTAAAAAAAAATTGGTTATTTCCTATAAGTTTAACATAAACAAAGGGGAACCACTCTTGACTGATAAATTATTTATTTTCCCATTAAACTAACCCTAACCCCAAAACCTAACCCTGTCTTCTTTTTTCCTAGTAGATCAATAAATAAATAAATAATTTATCAATCAAGAGTGGTTCCCCTTTGTTTATGTTAGACTTATAGGAAATAACCAAAAAAATATTAGTCATGCATTGCTGGTTTTTTTAAATTAGTTTTTAGTCATATTTTGATTTGGTGTGAAAAGGGTTTGATGGTTTTTAAAAAAAAATTTTTCTTTTTCTTTTCAAGATAAAATTCTAGTTTACTTAAAGTACAAATATAACTTAATATATTAACTTAATAATAATATTAATATATCTTACTAATAAGGGTCACCATGACAACAGTATTTTCTCAGACATCTTTTCTATTTAAGTCTTCAGGTCACTGTATATGCATTGTTATAAAACTTTTCTCTGCCAGGAACAATGACTACTAATCCTATTTGGCTCAGTGATCGTTTATTTTGGATAAACAATCAGAACTCATATTATTATTAATATATATATATATATATATATATATATATATATATGGGAGTAAATATGGAAAATAAATCCAACAATATTAAGAAATTTGAAAAAACAATTTAAATACCATTACTATTGATTGTAAATCTGCTCTTCTTTATTAGCATTGAGCACCTTTTTATGCCAATACTTTTCTCATTTATTCTCTATGCATTATATATATATATATATATATGGAGGCGCGTGGGCTAGTGGTTAGAGTCGTGGAAAATGGACTCGTCGATTCGAGTTCAATTCCTAGACGAAGCTGTTGGCATTTCACATAGCGCTAATACCCTTGGGAAAGGTATGAATCCATATATTCTCCCTCCAGCTATGGGTTAAATAGTAGGGCAGACTGGGCCCTTCATCCTTGGGTAGGTAACCAGTCTAGGAGAGGAATAACTCTGAATTCAAAATTCCTGAGGTCGGTAGTTGATTGGGTTTGTGGCAACCCTTGATGCACCAATTCTTTCCTATCGACTGTGCCAAAAAGTGTGGATGGTCCAACACAAGCCTTCACCACTATAAACAAATCACTGTGTGGGTGTTCATTGTGTTTGTGAACCCTAATGCGTCGAAAATCGACGGGAGAGTCCATTAATATATATATATATATATATATATATATATGTTGAAATGAAAAATAAAGGAAATACCAAGGATTTACTCTGACGAAGGTCATTATTTTTCTTATTTTTTTGAATGAGGAAGAGTCTACTGGGGGAAAGGGGGGGGCAGGGTTTTTTTTTTCTCATTTTATGATGTCTATCTGATGAGATTGTGCTCATTTATGGAAGGTCCTAAATAGAATCATTCACTAACCGATCTAGTCTTATATATATATATATAAATATATCCGATTGCCACTTTAACTTTTCTGTCACAGTGGATCAGTAAAAAATATAGAGCAGTAATGTATGGTAGGGTCCTGAGGAAATCCTTTCAATTTGATTGAAACCATGGTAGACCCTTTATTTTCCTTCTAATAATAATATTAGTATTATATATATATGCCGAGGTCTGATTGACCCATGCTTCTTGTGTCTACAAGAAGAAAAGTTAGAAAGAATTTGATTCCCAAATAAAAATGACTTAATAAAAAGGATGAGTTCCTAGGAAAATGTATGCATAGATTACGCAATGCATTAGAATGCCAATATATAGATAAAATTGATCAATAAGGGCATAATACAGTAAAATTATGATAAAGCAGTAACAAAGAAAAACTACTAAAAGAAATAAAGAAATAAATAAAAAAAACTTAGCCAAACTGACCCCATAAAGTTGAAGATAGTGGTAAGGGTAATAAAAGTATAATGTTACAGCGCACTACTACCCACATAGGTCAAGATAGGAGGAGTTTAACCTCAACTACAAACTAGCAGCCTACTAAGATTAAATTTCAGGAAGAATTAAACAAATATCAGTCTAGCTATATAAAGTAAAGTATCCACTCAGTCCCCCTGATGAAGGTGTTAGAATAACACCGAAACCGCGGTCGGGAAATAACTTCTTCTGCGACTATTAATGCTCTATATTCACAATATATTGAGCCCTATTGGATTAATTACTAAATGCTATGTTCACATAGTAGTACCCATCAATGAATATATATATACATATATATAAAATCAATAATATTCTGTAATACAAATAAAATAGGAATTATAAAATGTTTTCAAAATTTACATCTAAAATTATTGAAATTAAATTAAAAAAATAAAATAAAAATTAGCAAGAACAAATCTAACAAATACCTATTAAAAGAAAAAAAAAGTGTTTTTTTTTTTTTTAAATACGTTATATGTTTTGAAAAACACCAGAATAAAGATTTTTTTTAAAGTTTGTTTTTTAAAAAAATACGTTATAATCATTTTGAAAAACACCAGAATAAAAATAAAAAAATTTTTTTTTTTTTTAAATGTTATAATTGTTTTGAAAACACCAGAATAAAAATTTAAAAAAAAGTTTTGTTTTTAAAAAAATACGTCATAATTATTTTGAAAAACACCAGAATAAAAATTAAGAAAATTTTTTTTTATATGAAGAATTTCAGAAAAATCTAAATGGAGTTGCATTTTCTTGAACCAATCAAATCCCATGTAACATAATGTAGCCAATGAAAAAGCATTTTACAAAACAGAGATAGGAAAGAAAACAAAAAATCGAGACAGCTTATTCTGTGAAACAGTCAGAAATGACGAGAAAACAGGAAGAATCCAAATGACATTTCCATTTCTCGGAATTTGGTTGTCATCAGGACACAATGAAACGTCCGGTTTTAACAAAAAAAAAAAAAAAAAAATAAATATAAAATTGTAGGAATTTTCTTGAAATGATTGAATCATTTGTTTTTCAATAAACCAGATAACTTGTCAAAAATGACTGTACACTTGGTTTGAGCTTAGTCAGTAAAGCATTCACCTAGGAACCACAAAGTTCCATGTTTTATACCAGCCAAGCCAAGCCCTGTCAGTTGAGGCTTTAGAATACACCGACTGCACCTCTGCAGAGGTTTAAGACCTTCCCCCCCTCTAATGGAGCCACCTGTTGGCTATGTGTGTTGACCTGTTATGCTTAAGGATGGAATCTTGGTGGCAGTCCATGACATGCAACAGTCCTCTTTGGCCCTTACTTAGACTAGACAGGCGGTCAGAGATGGCCCCTTCCAATCAATCAGCTGGTCACATCAAGCCCCTAGTATCTATATGGAGTACACCTTTATAACCATTACTCCCAGGTCCACTCTGACCCAGATTGTAAATCATTGAATGGAAATTTCTAACTATATTGTTATATATTTCCGTAGGGATTTTTATGGGGCAACCAGTCACTAGAGATAAGTAATAATGGATCTGCGAAACTAACTTTTTAACCCCCCCCCCTCTACCCAGGCGACGCTGGGTAGCCACTTCTAGTTCCTTAAATAGATCATGATATGCAATTTTTAAATTCAGACTCGGAGTTTATTCATTGTACGCTGGACAAGTGCACATTATATTTAGTCACTGTAATCTGTGTTATCTTGCAAGACGACTATAAGGTTTCATTGTATATATAGATTGGACCTGGAAAAGGTTTATTTGGAGGTTGGATTCTGGCAAAACTCCAGGGATTTTAGATGCGGACTTAGAGAGGGGAAATTTCTAGTTATGTTGGCCTACACTATAGACATGAAGGAATGCTGTTTATAAGTCCGCATAGAATTGAGTCACAAATTGGCTTCAACCCTCAAATGTAAATACAATTCAATAATGAATATAACACCAATGGAATGCAAGCAGTTATTTTTTTTTCTTCAAAAAATTGTTTAAATTTTGTGGAATCAAAGTCAGTCTATATTATTTAGTTTTACTTACTGTCGAGTAAGACATCGCAAAAAATAGATCAAGGTTGTGTAAAAAGTGGCTAAATATATATATATATATATATATATATAATCTGTTGATCATTATCAAGAACGTAATTGTTGTAGTAGTGTTTGTAAAATGCTGAAAATTGTGTTGTTACCAAGGAATTTTTAAATAGATTATATTTAATATATATACAAACTAGTATCGGCTACCCAGCGATGCCTGGGTAGAGAGGGTTTTTTTAAAAGTTAGTCCTGCAGATCCATTATTACTGAATCGTGAGTTAAATCCTCGTGGGATGCCCCATTTAAATCCCTATGTAAAAAAATAGACCTTGCATTGATCCAGCTATTCTGAAAAGAAATGTTAACGTCTACTATCTAAAATATTAAATGTTAAACTCTATCCAGATGGTGAGGTTCAAGTTCTGGAGGAGAATGTGGAGCACCCCTTCATCACCATTGCTCCCTGGTCCACTCTGACCCGGAGTGGTAGTACCTGTTAGAGTCCTATCTATAGGTTAAATAGAAATAATGAGTTTATGAACAAAATTTGATTATCCATTAAGAATGAATTTATTTAAAAACTTTGTCAGCATTAAATAACCCACTGAGGTTGATATGCCGTAAAAACCAAACCAAAAGTCTCTTTGATGATTTAGAAATTGAATAACATTTCTGTTAATCATTCTATTCATACTTTTATTTATTTTATTTATATCATTACTTAATTTATATTATTACTATTTAATATTCATAGTATTATTTATTTTATTATTCATTATTTTATGGAGTGGTAATACCTGTTAGGGTCTCATCTATGGGTTGAATAGAAAAACATCATAAAAATCGAGGAGTTAATCTTATATATTTATGTGGAGTACCCCTTCATCACCATTGCTCCCAGGTCCACTCTGACCCGGATTGGTAGTACCTGTTAAGGTCTCATCTATGGGTTAAATAGAAAAACATGAGTTTATAAACAAAATTGTATTATGCATTAAGAAAGAATTTATTTCAAAACTTTGTCGGCATTAAATAGATAGATAGATAGATAGATGAATGTGTTTCAAAACACTGAGTATCCATCAAGAATGGATAAAACAAAACGTTTTCGACATAAAATAACCCAACAAGTGTTGACATGCCGTAAAACCCAATCAACTAACTAACCAACCGATTAAAATCATCCACCCTACCCAGGTGCTTTCGATCATCCAGACCAATGGTTCTCAACTTTTTTTCTTTTTTTTAACCTATGTACCCCTTTTAATCCTATTTTACTGGAGTGGTAGTACCTGTTAGGGTCCCATCTATGGGTTAAATAGAAAAACATGAGCTCATAAACAAAATTGTATTATGCATTAAGAATGAATTTATTTCAAAAGATGGTTGAGCAGTCAATGACTTGCAATACTCCACTTTGGTCCTTACTAGCACCTATATGATTTTCCCAACCCTATTGCCCTTATGGCAAGCCCCAACCCCTTTTTATCATATGGGTGCTAGAAGGCGGTGGCTGCGGGTCTACATATCCTGGGAATGATGTTAAACTCTATCTGATGGTGAGGTTGCAGTTTTGGAGGTTTGGGGAATGTGGAGCACCCCTTCATCACCATTGTTCTCTGGTCCACTCTGACCCGGAGTGGTAGTACCTGTTAGGGTCTCATCTATGGGTTGAATAGAAAAACATGAGTTTATAAACAAAATTGTATTATGCATTAAGAATGAATTTATTTCAAAACTTTGTTGGCATTAAATGACCCATCAAGGTTGATATGCCGTAAAAACAAGCCAAGCCAAACCAAACAGAATGATTTTTACTGTGTAGGGAATGTGTATTTTGTTTCTTAAGGATACACCTTCTGGTGGGATAATTCTATCAGTTGTCCAAGCACACAGAGGACAACATCTGTCAAGGGCGGGAAGTACACAACTATCTCACGAGGAGGAAGGGCCAGCTGTCTTTGGTTATCAAATGGCAACCACACCCTTGATATATATATATATATATATATATATATATATATATATATATATATATACCAAAGTATTTTGACTTTCCTGCTATGTAATATATCGTGTAAACACTTGATTCGAAAGGTGAAGGGTACTTCTTACGCTTTGTAATGTTTTACAGATTCTAACTTTTACAGCGATTTTCTCTTTGATCTTCTCGGGGAAAGAATGTGGGCTTTATCACTGATAAAAGGTTGCAGGGCTTGGTTGTTTGGTTGGTTGGTTTGGATTTTATGGCATGTCAAACCAATTGGGTTATTTTATGCTGAAGATGTTTTATTCATTCTTGTTGGGTATTCAAATCTTTTTTTAAAACTCTATTTTTGATTTATTTAACCCATAGATGACACCCATTGCAGTATTTAATGGTTGGTATGTTTGTTGGGTCAATGCTACAGTCAACGTTTTTTTTTTTTTTTGCAAGTAATTTCATAGTTTTAAGTAACTAATGATAACACTATGTAACACAAATAGTGTTTGGGGATATTATGTGTCATTTCTTAATTACTTATGTTGTAAGAATATGTTTTGCATTTGCATAAGTATGAGACACACAGAGAGAACCGAGCTCACTTGTTTACTAGCCTAACTCTATAACCATTACAACACGCGAGACACTGCTCTAAAGCAGTGATTCCCAAACTTTCTCAGGCTAGCGTCCCCTGTTACATTCTTAATGGATTCATTGCTGTAATATAAGAGAGAGAGAGAGAGGGGGGTTAGCATGGGAAATTCTTTGGATGAGTCAGCACAACGCTACATGGCATTTTTCTTGGTTGGTTGGTTGGTTGGTTGGTTGTTGGTTTGGATTTTACTATTGTAAAACAAATCAACTTGAGAAAATGTTTGATTTATTTGGATGTTTCGCCCATATATATATATATATATATATATATGTGAAGGTGGATGGGTTTAGGATCCGACAATATGCTGTAGATAGAAGGAAAGTGGTCAAGAAATGAACAACTCAAAACAAGTCACAGGGTGATACGTTTCGTCTGTATTCACAGACGTCCTCAGTCATTTGTGACTTTATTAAAGCAAAGCATACGTTTAAATACACGTGGCGGCGTGGCGCCGGGGAGGTCAAGGGGGTGAGTGTGTAGTGATGTGAGATAAGGAGGAGCGGGGAATTTTGGGTAGGATGGGGTCGCTGGGTCAGTTGAGTGGAGGGGTAGAGGATGTTTGTTTGAAGTGCTGGGGCAGTGACAGTGGTTGATGGGTCAATTGGTGTGGGCATATATTAATTTATGTGAGTAAATGTTCATGTGTAGCTAAGTATGTTAGAGGCGAAATGTGAGATGTGTGGCTAAGTTATGTTAGAGGTGAAATGTGAGTAAATGTTCATGTGTAGCAGAATTAGCTCTGCTGATGAGGCCTAATAGGCTGAAATGTACATACAGAGATTGATTTTTCTCGATTTGTTTAGCCTTACATTTGAATAGGTATTCCCGCCTAATTCATTAATTATTAATTAATTAATTTTCAAAAATTAGGTACGACTTCAATTAAGCACATATTCTCTCAAAAATATATATATGTGTATATATTAGCGCTATGTGAAATGCAAACAGCCTTGTCTAGGATTTGAACTTGGGTCGACAAGTATGAATCCGTATATTCTCCCTCCAGCTATGGGTAAAATAGTAGAGCAGACTGGGCTCTTTAACCTTGGGTAGGTAACCAGTCTAGGAGAAGGAAAATTCTGAATTCAAAATTCCTGAGGCCAGTCGTTGATTGGGTTATGTGGCATTCCTTGTGCACCAATTCTTTCCTATCGACTGTGCCAAAAAGTGTGGAATGGTCCAACACAAGCCTTCACTACTATAAACAAATCTCTCTGTTGGTTGTTCACTGAATGAACACTCATGCGTCGAAAATCGAAAAATTTTATATATATAATATATATATATATATATAAATAACTTTGAAAGAAAGAAAAACTTAACAAACCGTCATCCTGTAATAATTTATTTCGACCAGAAACTCTAAAGATTTTAAAAAATTAAAAAATAAATTATATAACCAGAAAAAAATCTTAATATTCACAAAATTTATGTCAGATAGCAATGATAAAGTTAAAAATTTTAAGCCTAATAAAAGATACAATGTATACGTTAGCTTCCTGTTCAACTGACTTCCTCAAAAAACAAATAACTTGTATAACTTCTTCTGTAAGTGAATCCCATTATTTTTGTAAAATCCGTCTGATGAGGTTGGGCTCTTAAGAATTTAAAAAAAAATTTTTTTTAATTTTTAAAAATCTTTTGAATTTCTGGTTGAAATAAATTTATTACGGAATGATGGTTTGTTAAGTTTTTCTTTCTTCGAAAGTTAAATATTGCTCTGTATCTAATCTAATTTATTGATTATTATACATTGAGCTCTCTTTAGGGATTCATAAAAATCCTTGTATGAATATGTTTGCACCTACAAGAGCATACAGTATGGTTTACAGTGAGATTTGGATTACTTTATATATACTAGCAAATATATGCACCCTCCGGGTGCAAGTATTTAAGTTTTAATGTTATAAAATATCAATTTAAATTAGAAAGGCTAATGAAACTAAATAAGAATACAGATAAAAAGATTTTGAACAGAGGAGGGTATAATAAAAAATTAAAAAAAAAACAACTGAAACTTACTCTTTCATCTCTCCCATCTTTCATTGCTAAATTTTCCTAATTTAACTATTTAGTTAAAATATGAAGTACAGAATAAAATTACAATTATTTCTTCGTGGTAATGGATTTCTTTTAAGATTTATCCCCCAGATCTTAGATTATATTCATTAAGATAAAACAAAACATTTAGAAATCAATAATACTAAGCCCATATTTATTAAAATCAAATTTTTAATATCAGTATGCAAATTAGGCTTCCCGTTCATACTGTAAACCGCTATTTTGTTGAATATATAAATACAGTCGCATGTTATTAGAATGTAGATATGGTCAACAATAATGTAAATAATGTAAAACAATTTTATTAACAATTAATGTTTAAATAAATATAATTATGGAGAATGTGACTTGAGATTGGAATTGTGACTTGCGTAGTTTTGGTTACAGACATATAAACACACAATCTCCATTATAATAAGATATATACCTAGTTTCTGCCTTGAGTAAAGCAAGCTTCTTAGTTCAGCCTCAGTGGTTTTATCTCTTCCCCATAATTACTTATCATGTCAATTCATTATTATCAGTTAATTGGAGAGAGAGCTTAAATATTTATTGTTAGTAGCTTAGTAACAATCAGTTGACTTAATCTAGCAACACTAACAGAGACTCTAAAATTGTTTCTTCTCAGTCATTAGGACACAATAAATTACCTGGAATATGAAAACCAGATTGACATAATTTTATAGCTTTTCATTTTCTCATTCTTTATTTATTTTGGTTCTGACTTGTGTATCAATTTTATTTGGACCATGTTACATTTAAGCACCCCATCTGCGATCTGCAAAGTAGCGAGTCCATCTGTTCCGTGAAAAGAACTTCATATATATATATATATATATATATATCATAGGGAATTAGTTTACAATGGGAAATTATTTTGAGCACCTACAGTGCTATCTACAATGTATACCATTGATTCAGAAGAATAAAAGGACCATATTACCTTTAAGCACCCCATCTGCAATCTCGATCCATAAGGACATTTTTTACTTTTACACCGTCAAAATCCGGTTGTTTGTTAGGGGTTAGGGTTAGTTTTATAAGTAAAAAAAAAAACTCTAAAAATCGTCCCTTAACAAACAACCGGATTTTGACAGTGTAAATGAAAAAAATGTTCTTATGAATCGAGATTGCAGATGGGGTGCTTAAAGGTAATATGGTCTTTTCATTCTTTTGAATCAATGGTATACATTGTAGATAGCACTGTAGGTGCTCTAAATAATTTCCCATTGTAAACTAATTCCCTATGCATATATATATATATATATATATATATATATATACCCGGATTATAGTGGCCTGTCAAACCCTCAAAAAATCTTTTAATTTTAATAAGTTTTTAATAATGATCTCTTAAAAAAAAACTCTCTAAAAACAATTTCTTCAAACAAGTTACATTTTACAACAGTCAAAATTGTGACCCATTCATTTTTCTTTTTGTTCCATTGAGTTTCCCCTAAACTTTTAAAGATGTATATTATAATGATACACAGTAATAACCTACTCGAGTTTCACCATAAGGATCTTCAGGGTTAAATCCACTGAATTAATCAAGATATTGATTAATTACAGCCGATTGCATGTGTATATTTTTTGGCAAAATACACGCGTGCAAACGGCTGTAATAAAAAAAAAAAAAAACTTCCTCAGAAAACTTTTCATGATGGTGACCTAACTTTTTCTGATAGTGACCTTTGGTTCATCGTTTTATATATATGTATATATATATATATAAATGACTGGTAGTAAGGGATGATTCTATTTGGGATCTTCAAAATCTCACTGTATAACCATACTGTATGCTCTTGTAGGTGCAAACATATATACCTATACAAGGATTTTTTATAAATCCCTAAAGAGAGCTCAATGTATAATAATCAATAAATTAGATTAAATACAGAGCAATATATACCTTTCAAAGAAAGGAAAAAACTCAACAAACTGTCATTCTGTAATAAATTTATTTCGACCAAAACTCAAAAGGCTTTTAAAATTTAAAGAAATTTCTAAACACCTTAAAAGTTCAGTCTCATCAGACAGAAATTACAAATTAAAGTGATTAACCCAAAGAAAATCTTACCAGAAAATTCATCAAATGTAGGTCAGACAGCAAGTATAAATTTACAATTTTAAGCCAAGAAAGAGATACAGGTGTATACAAGTAAAAACAAGTGTTTTTACTTGTATATGTATATATATATATATAGATAGAGAGAGAGAGCATTTGAAAACTGAAACATTAAATACTGGCATATCAAAATAATATATACATTCTCTGAATATTTTGTTTTTTCATATTTCTATATTTACATATTGTTGGATTTCCATTTTTCTCAGATATATATAGAGATTGAGAGTAATAACAAGATATAATAATATTAAATAATACATATATATTAATAAATAATAAGATATAATAATATTGATATGTACATAGTAATAAATGATAAGATATAATAATATTAATATGTACATAATAATAAGATATAATATTAAACAATACATATAAAGTAATAAGATACAATAATATTAAACAATGCATATAAAGTAATAATAACATATTAATATTAAACAATACATATATCGTAATGATAAGATATAATACTATTAAACAATACATACATAGTAATGAGATATAACAATATTAAACTATATATATATAGTAATAATATATAATAATACTAAGCAATACATATATGATAATGATAAGATATGATAATATTAAACAAAACATATATAGTATTTCTATATATGTTATTATTATTAGTAGTAATAATAACATATACTATTAAACAATACATACATAGTAATAAGATATAATAATACTAAGCATTACGATAATGATAATATTAAACAATACATATATAGTAATAATAACAAAGAATAATATTAAACAATATGATACTTATATAGTTAAATTTTTATTTATTTTGCTGGTTTCTCTTTATTCTAAGTGTATTTTCTTTCTTTTTTATATATTTTTTTTTATTTCTTTTGAATTTTTTGCAAAAAAAAAAAAAAAGAAAAAAAAGCCAAACTGTTTGGAATTGGTAACCCTGCCTTTTCTTTGACTCTTTCTTGTTTTTTGCTGTGACCAATTCTTTCTTGAACAACGTTTGCACAATTGATTCTTTTGTTCCAGTTCGACAACGTATACTTCGTCGATGGAATCTGACCATGGACAGATTCTTGTCCGTTGGTCAGAAACTGAAGAAAGGTTAGTTTGCTTTTTATTTCCAGCCGCTGCTTGACCAGGATGGCGCTATATCTACACCTCGTCTTTATTTTTCCTTTTTAACTGTCGTTTTACATGGACCAAATTCCTTGTCAAGTTTTGCTTACCTCTGTGTTCTGTAAAATTTTGCCCCAAATCTGATTCGACAATTCTTTCAATCAATCTTATTAATTATTTAAAAAATTGATATAATTTTGAAAATACTTGAATTAATTTTATCAAATTATTTCATTAAAACTGATTAATTACTATTTGTTACATAATAATTGGATCCCTAATACATTTTTAAGGTATTGTAGAAATCATTATGGCAATCAGTACAGCTGATGGCCTTGAGAGTGAGTGACGGCGCTTGACCTCGATCTCACCTTGCGTTCTGTGGATGGAATGTGAGAACCGGAAAGCAATAGAAGGCCCCCTTCCGGTTTAAGGATACTAAGTAAGTAACTTAGCCAGTTAGAACTTAGAAGCCGAGCTAGCAAGATGTAAGGATCCGCGCGCATTGTCTGGTCTGGGGATTTATTAATAAAGTAACATCAACATAAATCGAAGTCTTGTGTTTATTACTAAAAACTAACAATGACACAAGGCTTCTGATAACGAGAAACCCCAACAGAAACCAGACCCGGAATCCTCAATAGAAGACCAGACGAGACCTTAGAAGATATACCAGACCAAGATAGAAGATAGATGATAGAAGAAGCAAAGCCGGCCAGAAGAATAGACGACAGAGTAAGAAATAAGAGAAGTATATAACATATACCTATTTAGTGCCAGTAAAGAAGGGCTATGCAACATGTTGACAGGGCTTAGAATACACTGACTGTATTCCCCGCAGAGGAGTAAGATACACCCCCCCTCCGGAAAATAGAGAATGGGTATCCTGGTATGACACTATCATATACTCCCCAAATAATGAAAGTGGAATTGTCTGTTTTCCTATAAATAATGTCAGACAAAACTTTAGAAGAGAGTAACAAGAAGATCTCAGGAGACTTGTTAATTCAACCTGTTCACCTTGTATCTTTGCTTAGTAGACCTTTTCCCCCATCCTTAATACACTTTGTGTTTTTCTCTGTTAACTCTGATACCTGAGTGACAACAGACATTAAACTGCATCTGATGGTGAGGCTCCAGTTCTGGAGCTTTGAGGATTGTGGAATACTCCTTCATTGCCATTACTCCCAGTAAGGTAGTACCTGTTGAGGTACAATCTATGGGTCATATAGATCTCTTTAAAAATTATTCTTATTCAATGCGTATGAAAAAAAAAAACTCTTATGAAATAACTACAAAAAAAATGTAAATATAAATGCACAATGTATACAATTCCCTAACCTCTATGCATGAAATAATCCCAGACAAGTTGACATGCCATTAAAATCAATCATATTAAATATGATTATATATGAATATACTTTTGCATCTGTCTGAATTTTGAAGATGTGGCTTGATGTGTATAATTTTGATTTTTTGGGGCTGTTGTCCTCATCTTTATTGTGGTATGTAAAATCACAACGTTTCGGCCGCTGTATCCTCCACCATTCCTCAGGTTGGGTCTTTACTATGCTTGATTATATGGCAAACGCCTGAGGAAGGCCTGTGAGGGTCCAGTGGCCGATGTGTTTTGATGTTACATACCACAATAAAAAGATGAGGACAACAGTCCCAAAAACTCAAAAAGATAGGAAATCTATTCTTTGCTTACGGATAGGAACTATTATTTATCTGAAATTTTTTAGATGTGGCTTGATGTGTATAATTTTGATTTTTTGGGGCTGTTGTCCTCATCTTAATTGTGGTACGTAAAATCACAATGTTTTGGCTGCTGTGTCATCCAGCCTCCCTCAGGTGTTTCCTGTGTTTCGGTTGATTTTTTGAAGATTGCCTAACCTCTCGGCATTAAATAATCCCAGACAATTTGACATGCCATTAAAATCAATCATATTAAATGTGATTATATATGAATATAATTTTTACATCAGTTGATTTTTAAAAAAGATTCTCTAACCTCTCGGCATAAAATAATCCCAGATAAGTTGACATGCCATTAAAATCAATCAATTACATTAAATCTGATTATATGTATTATATATATATATATATATATATATATATATATATATATATATATATATATATTGTAAGCCTTATTTTAAAATTGATAAGCATTCTTGCTCCAACCGAAAATCGTTTGTTTACCAACACGAGAGGTATAAGATTCTGATGATGGCATTAGTCAGAAACCTAAGTTAAATGTTTTCTAAAACCTCTGTATAAACACTTATTATTACAATTGAGCACTTAATTTTCCTTTATTTCAACTCGGAAAAATTACCAATATATCTATATCTATCTATCTATCTATCTATCTATATATATATATATATATATATGAAGGAAGGGTGGATGGGTTTAGGATCCGACGATATGCTGTAGATAGAAGGAAAGTGGTCAAGAAAATGATCAACATCTTCTCTCTT
>CM042182.1:7526056-7537717 GCA_023376005.1 Doryteuthis pealeii
TTTACTGAGTCTGCCGTTCATTTTTGATACCTGAGACTTCCATCACTGTTTTAGATTAGATATTTTATCTTATTTTCCTTAACGAAGGTTAAAAAACAAAATGTTTTAACGTGTCGCATATCACAAATTCCCAACTTCATCCTTTTGGAATACTTTTTTTTTCTATTCTCTACATAACCCGTCGGATTTATATTTCATATCTTTCACCTACCCATCAACCTACTATGTCTTGCTGCATAAACTATTTATTATCTTATTAATAATATTCTATATGTATTTATATATATATTATTATATATTTATGAGTATGAAAAGTGGGATGAATCCTACAATTGTGTTAAAGAGAAAACATTATCACTTATCATAGTGATTACTGTCATATTTCGATTTTACAATCATCATCAGGCACATTTACTCCGTTCGCTGTTTGTGCTCCGGAGGAAAAAATGCAATCAGTTCCCAAAACCAAAACCTTAGTTATGCCCCCAAAAAGAAACGAAGTTGTCTACATTATCACCAGTGGGCATTCCGGCATAATTTTTTAATCCGGTCTGCCCGAATGCCGTATAACCTTTTTTGTTGGGTAACCTCCCTTACATGTTTGGGATTTTGAGGAATGTTTGTATTATATATTCATATAAACAACCAGATCACGGAGGAGTGCGAACCTTCCCGCAATGCCATTCTCCTCTCTTATAATCTGTTTGGGTTTTGGCGTACCATATTGAATATTTCAGACTAATAGTGGTTACTTGGCAGTGCCCATCTTCTCTCGTATCTATATATCAATACTCTTGTTCCTTAATCTTCCGACTGTTATCATCTTGCAACACCCTCTTGTTAAAAATGAGACCGTCCAAATCATCTAAGATGAAATGCAGATCCTGATTATCTAGTGTTGCTTATCTGCTGAATTCTTATCTCTTATGAGTGTTGGCACCTCGGCTAAATAATGGACCATTCCGTTTTTATCATAAAGAAAGAAAGGGAACATTCTACACAGAAAAAATATAATAAGAAACAAAGAAAAAGAGTTGGGGAAGATAGAGAGAGGGGGCGAGCGTGCAGAAGCAATAACACTAACCTATTTCAATCGAACATAAAAGAAAAGAAGGAAAGAAAAAAAAGAGTGAGAGAGAGTTAAATGAAGATTATTATACTTTTTACATATTGAACTATTCTGCAATAGCTCTTAAGTAAACACATCAAATGTAATAATTAAATTATCATACTGTGGTATATCCACAGGTCCTGCTAGTACATACCTATTTACCAAACACTCCACGTGAGCAGGATGTGACACAATGTCAATTTCTTAAACAGAATTTATCTGGTTTGAAATTCAGTTTGACTTTCTTCTAGACTGGTTGCCTAACTTTTGTGTTGTGGGTAAAGGTGGCCAATTACTCACACACAAAGAGAAGTAGGAGGTCCTGCTAGTACAAACCTATTTACCAAACACTCCACGTGAGCAGGATGTGACACAATGTCAATTTCTTAAACAGAATTTATCTGGTTTAAAAATTCAGTTTGACTTTCTTCTAGACTGGTTGCCTAACTTTTGTGTCGTGGGTAAAGGTGGCCAATTACTCACACACAAAGAGAAGTAGGAGATTTGTAATAATAATGAATAAGAGGAAAAGTCAAATACTTGGTAATAGTATATTTATTCGATCAGGAATTCATATATATAATAACTTCCCTTCTTGGTTTGTCTGACAGATAATTTATAAGACAGACGCAACCATTCTTTTATGGTCTATAGCGGAGGTAGGTAATCCTATACCACACTAACCAAGGTTATAGAGCCCAGTCTACCCTACTATTTACCCATAGCTGAAGGGAGAATATGTGGATGCATAGCTTCCCAAATAGTATTACTGTTATTCAAAATGCAAACAGCCTCGTCCAGGATTTGAACTCGTCTCACTGTATCCATTTCCAATGACGATAACCATTACACCACAGTTTGACTGACATGGTGGGATGTCAGTAAATACTTACTCTTAACTGGGGAGAGAAGAAACTGCTAGATGGGCATTAGTACCAAGTGAATGCAAATAGTCTCATCTTTCTCCTAGACTAGTTACCCACCAAGGCTAGAGATTTGGTTGTTTTGTTTTACAGTATATCAATCCTTTTTTTTTGTCATTTAATGCTGAATCAAGTCATTTTAATTGAAGGACTCAGGTTGGTCACCCAATTAAGTATTAAACAGGCTCATTGCTGCTTAACTTCGGTGATTTAGCAGGAATTGGAGCCTTCAGCATGACTTGACTGTAAACAAAGCTAGAGAGCTCTATTAGTTTACTCTTAACTGGGAAGAGAATAAAATGCTACATGGGCATTAGTACCAAGTGAGTGCGAATAGTCTCAACTGGAATTGGAACTTGGCTCTACCAATTCCATGGTTATTTCCTATAACTCCAACATAAAAAAGGGGAACCACTCTGATTGACTGATGAATTATTTATTTATTTATTGATCTACTAGGAAAAAAGAAGACGGGGTTAGAGTTGGATTTAGGGTTAGTTTAATGGGAAAATAATGGGTAGATTAATTAACAGATAAAATTCATTCAGAGTGGTTCCCCTTTTTTAGATTGGAGTTATAGGAAATAACCAAATTCCATTTTGAAGATCGATAAACATTACGCCACGTATACCTCCACTCTGAACTTTCAGACGCCACCAGAAGTACGACATTATTTGTTGTTTTGATTAAGTAGAAGAAAAAAATATTGATTTGTTTTTCTCTTTTGTAACAGGGATGTTTATCTTATTGATTCATCGAAGAGGTTTTTGATTTTCTTATTTTTTTATTTTTAGTCTAAAATTTCGTTTCTATGTCAAATCTTTCAGTTTTCTTGGTACAGGTATTCATTCGTAAACAATTTGTCTAAATAGTCCACCGAAATATCTTTGCTTTTTTTTTTTTTTCTCTGTTTATCCAGAAAACAAAAACTCTGATAAAATGTCTGTGGTAATATACAAAAGAAAAAGAAAAAAAAGAAATTCTATAGAAATGTAAATGCTTACATTCACCAGTGCTATTTACATAGTTCTGTCCCAGCCTCCTGCCTCAAAAACCGCTAGCCAGTGGCTGCTGAAAAACAAAAACCAGCTACGATTGAACTCCATAGCCGAAGTGGTGTCACTTGAAAAAAAAAAACCAAAAAAAAAACCAACCAACTTAGGGCATTTTTTCCGAGAACCCAAACTGCACCCTAACCCTAAACCCCTCTAGTTAAAATTAAGTTTTATTATAAAATTTGTGGGTTCTGTTTTTTCTGGGTCAACCTGTATAAAGGGTGACCCAGATAAATCCAGACCACTGGACTACTAGTGTTAAATTAACGGCGTAATCCCAGGAGCTATCCCCCCAGGCAACATCTGCCTCTTTAATTTGAAGGGGCAGGGCTGCGTTTATTGCCCATTGCCTGAGGCGCCCCACCCCACTTGAGGGGGATGCCAATGGGATCAATGCTTTTTTTGCACCCGCAATCCCATGAGCTTTGGCTCATGGTCCCACATTAAAAGACTTTGTGTCATACCCATATACGTAGGATGCGAGGTAAATATTCTAATAACATGGACTATTTTGAGGCAAAACTAACTCAGATTTTCATAGAGACATCGTTAATAAATAAGATTTAGTCTATCTATAAATGCCTTTGAGTATAATTAAGTTGATAAACTTATGCAATTCCTGAGGGTATTGTGACCAAAGCAGTGACGTAGTTACAGATAGACACCAAATCTTCATTATAATAAGATAACTGAACCATATTCTTATTTGGATGGTGAATGTACTGTATTTGATGGCATATAAGACACCCCCCCCATTTCAGCAGGTCAGATTCAGGACAAAAAGTTTCTAGTGTATTTAAGCATATATTGTTTGAAAAAAGTCTAGCTGTGCATTACACAAGCAGAAACATAGCTGTATAAAAGCAATTTGGCAGTACAGGCAAGCAATAAGCATACACAAGACATCTCACTAGCAGGAAATAATAATAATAATGAAATTACCGTATTTGATGGCATATAAGACGCACCCCCATTTCACCAGGTCAGATTCAGGAAAAGAAGTTTTTAGTGTATTTAAGCATATAGTGTTGAAAATAGTCTAGCTGTGCATTACACAAGCAGAAACATAGCTGTATAAAAGCAATTTGGCAGTTTAGGGTAGGTAAAAGTACTGAGCGTAAGCTGGGTTAGTGAGCATCATAGAGAAGATTAGCCTAGGCCTACGTGAGGTCTCAAACTTCACCTACAATGTATAAGACGCAGGACAATTTTTTGAGCCAAAATTTTGGAAAAAAAGTGCGTCCTATATGCCGCCAAATATGGTAATATAAAAATAATTTTAATTGCATGTTATTTAGCAAGTTGATAGGCCAACAGTATTAATAATATAAAATAATTTTTCTTAATAATTGAGATTTGAATAAAAACTACAATCATGGAGAATGTGATGTGAACTATGAGATAATAAAAACTATAATCATGGAGAATGGGATGTGAATAACTAAGGGAATTGTGAAGTTGGTGGTGACATACAGACACATAATCTCTGTTACGATAAAATATAATATAAATACAATTTTAATTGCATGTTATTAGCATGTAGAGGTAAAACTTCACCTACAATGTATAAGACGCAGGGCAATTTTTTTAGCCAAAATTTTGGAAAAAAAGTGCCTTCTATATGCTGTCAAATATGGTAAGTATTAAATTTCTATAGAATTTATTTGTATATTTCCACAGACTTTTCCTTAGTGTCAAATTTTGGACAAACACACTTTTTATTTTTTTATATGCCTTGTCTATGATTATACAGATCTTTTAAGCTTGTATTATTAAAACAAAAAAAAGCAGAAACAAAGTTCTTTAAACAATGTTTTTATTCTTTTTCATCTTGTCTTAGAAGATTTTAAAAATTTGGTTTCAACTTGGTAATCATGAACTTTAGTTTAGTAAATTCTTACCATAAAATTATGCTTGCACATTATCTGAAATGAACTTAATTGTTATTAAGAACACATTTTATGATATTTTTTATGTTAAAACATGCAGTTGTATTGATTTGAACAAGTTTATATTTTTTTTGTTTATATCGTACGATAATTCAAAATGTGTTCTTAATAACAATTAAGTTCATTTCAGATAATGTGCAAGCATAATTTTATGATAGGAATTTACTAAACCAAAGCAGATTTTGAATTATCGTATGATATAAACAAAAAAATACAAACTTGTTCGATTAAATACAACTGCAGGCTTTAACACAAAAATATCATAAAATGTGTTCTTAGTAACAATTAAGTTCATTTCAGATAATGCACAAGCACAATTTTATGGTAGTGCAGGGGCAGACAATTGCTACAGTAGGAATTTACTAAACCAAAGTATATATATAAAGGGCATTTTGTGTGTATGTCTAGCATCATCCCCGTATTTAATTGCTAAATTTTCCTAATTTAACTATTTTAGATGTAAAAAATAAAACTACAGTTATTTCTTTTTGTTAATGGATTTCTTTTAAGATGCATCTCTGAGATTTTTGCTCTTATTCATTAAGATAAATCCAAACAATAAGAAATCAATAATACTAAGCAGATATTTATTAAAATCAAATTAGCCTTCCTGTTCAGACTGTAAACTGCTATTTTGCTGTATATATAAATACAATTGTATGTTAATAGCATGCAGATAGGGTCAACAGTATTAATAATGTAAAATAATTTTATTAATAATTGAGGTTTAAATAAGAATAAAATCATGCAGAATGTGACGTAAATAACAAAAGAAATTGTGACTTGAATAGTAATATAGTTTCGGTGACAGACAAATACACAATCTCCATTATAATAAGATATATATATATTGGTTTGTTGGTTGGTTTTGAAGGCTGTCACAATGCGAGTGTAAAGAAAAAAGAAGGTAACTATGATGTTTTTTGTTAACCTGTCATTTATTTCTCAATATTTCGGGAAGAGATTCCCATCCTCAGAAGAATACTGGAACTGAAGTTGTCTTAGCGGCTGCTACATTCGTTCTGCCTTGGGTCTTCCAAATTCTGTGTGTGTATGTGTATGGTTGGGGTGCTTGCTTATATATATATATATATATATATATATATATACACGCAATGCTCTCGTATATAAGGAATGGAGCACTGTATGGCGGCCTTTGCATACATACAGATGTGTGTATTAAAACAGTTAAAATTAGTATTAAGTATTAATATAGTTTCAGTTACAAACAGACAAGTACACAATCTCCATTATAATAATATATATATATATATATATATAATATATATATACACGCAATGCTCTCGTATATAAGGAATGGAGCACTCTATGGCGGCCTTTGCATACATACAGATGTGTGTATTAAAACAGTTAAAATTAGTATTAAGTATTAATATAGTTTTGGTTACAAACAGACAAGTACACAATCTCCATTATAATAAGCTAACATTTTAATTATAATCTTAAAGATGACCAATGATGGTAGAAAATACTTGAAGATATTTTGAAATATTTTTTATATAAAATTAAAGAAATATTGAGACAAGAAGAAAAAGATTAATTTTAAAAAAATTGTTAAAACGAATCTTGTTTGTGTTTTTTTTTAACAAAACATGCTTAAGAGAATGACTGCTGCTTAAATACACACTATTCAAATGATAGATATATAGATATATATGTATAGTTGTTGTCTTGTATCTTGCATCTGTGAGTCTTAGTTCTAAACTGGTTATTTTATACGAATGAAAATATTTTTATTATTATTTGTTGTACACAATGGTATTGTTTGTGTTGTCGTATAAAATGAATTATCAATTTTGTATGTTTCTTTTTCATGATTTTATTTTCTTGCTGCTTTTAAAAAATTTTTTTTAGATGAACTGCACGTTCAATTGTATTTTTATCAAATTTTAAAAGAGATTAAATTAAAATGTTTAAAGTTGCACTTTTTTTTAACACAAGGAAAAAGCCTTTTGGTAATTTGTTTTTGTTTTTTAAAAAGATATTTTAATATCCAATAAGCTCAAACAATCTGCATACTAGCTGGATAGTAGGCATTCCCGGGGTATAATAGTTAACATGCTGGTTTGCGACATCATAGTATGCAAGTTTGAACTCCTGTAGTGTTATTATGTTCAGTTTTGGACTAATACTCTTGGGAAAGGTATGAATCCCAATCCCTCTAGGTATGGGTTAAATAGTATCCTTACTATTCTTCTACAAAGATGACTTAAATAACTCATGAAGGTTGATATGCCATTTGTCATATGTGATATAACCTATGTACATAAATGGAATGCGCCGACGACTACTATAAGTAGCAGGGACAATTCTGGCTTGGGAGACAAGCAATGTGAGTCAGTTCGCAACTGTATGGTCAGACGCAGCTCCACTTTCTTTTCTGTAATTTCTACTCATTTTTGTTCAATATATTTGTATCCATTTACACCAGTCGTTTGTCTTATTTTTGACCCTTAAAACCCCCCACAACACCATTAAACAAAGAAACCAAACCAGAATACACACATACACACAGAGACAAGAAAAAAAGGGGTGAATCCTTGTGGCATAGTGGCTAACCTGTTGGACTGCAACATGGCTTTAGCATTAAATAACCCACAAAAATTGATATGCCATTAAACAAAGAAATCAAATCAAACTGGCAGGATATTTTCTCCAATGTGCCACATACAGGTCACAAGCGAATTTATGCATAGCTTTAATTTTCAATCAAATTCTAAGTAATTTATTTTTTAAAGTTACCTGGTTTGGTCATGGACAGCACTACTTATGTGGCATGTCTTGCGCAAAAATAACTGGGTGATGCCCATCTCTTATCAAGTGTATATATATATATATATAATATATATATATGTATATTTACCAACCCCTCAGCATGAGTAGGATGTGACACAAATTCAATTTCTTAAGCTGAGTTTAACAGGTGTAAATTCAGTTTTCCTTCTCCTATACTGGTTACCTAGCCAAGGTTAAAGAGCCAGTCTGTCCAGTCATTATATATGTGTGTGGGTGTGTATATATATGTATATATATATATATATATATATATATAAAATGAAGTTTTAGTAATATATGAATAGATAAATTCAGTAAAAATTCATGTTACATTGATTGAAATAGTCTATTATATATATGGGTTGGATATAGTTCAGCTAGATGTATCATACATGTGATCACGTATTGGGCCCAGTCCTTGTCTGCCTGACTGTTCGTATTTTGTCCCCCTCCTTATTAGAGAGTATCCAGTTTGAATCATTAGGGGGAGATAACTCTCCCTAACAAGAACTTTTTTTTCCATAAATGTAAACTCTACATTGATTAGAATTAGCTTATAGCAAAAATTATTCAAATCTCACAAAAATGCTTGTTTTGAGGCTATTCAAAATGGCAGCAAATCAGAATGCTCCAAGTTTAAAGTGTCCTGGGTATGATGTTAAATTGCATGGTGAGATTCAATTCTGGAGCTCTGGGGAGTATGGAGTACCCCTTCATTGCCATTACTTTCAGGTCCACACTGACCGGGAGTGTTAGTACCTGTTAGGGTTCCTTCCATTTATGGCTCAAAAAACAAAAATATCTTTGGCATAAAATAAGCCAACAAAGGTTGACATACCATAAATCCAACCAACCAAAGAGCATAAACAACACAACAGATGTAAACATATGACGTATGCAATTCCCTAACCGCTAGGCATAAAATAACCCAATACGGGTTGATATGCCATTAAAATCAATCAATCCACAATACTCTTTATCATTACTATTTTTTTTTTCATCTTATTATTGTTGCTTTTTATCACAACACTCTGGGTTGATATACTTCACTATTACTGTTATTATTATGTGAGTTTTTCACACCAGCGTTAGCTAATGATCTCTCACTGGAGTTTGAGCGACAACAAGTCTCCTGATATCTCCAGGACTCTTCTGAGTATTCTAGCCGATTGCAGCAATGGATGGTCACAATTCTTCCTCTGATTTCCAGATCCTCCAGTCTTTTTTTCAAGCTTTTTGGGGACCGTTCCAAGTGCACCAATTACAATTGGTATCACTTTGACCCTCATATTCCACAGCTTTTTCAATTCTCTGGCAAGGTCTAGGTATTTGTCTATCTTTTCGTTTTCCTTCATCTTCACCTTATGATCTGCTGGAACTACAAAGTCCAGCAATTGACAAGTTATCTTTCTTTTTGTTAATTAATACTAGGTCTGGTCTCCTGGCTGGGATAGGGTGATCTGTCTTTATCTCGAAGTCCCAGAGAATTTTATGCGTTTCATTCTCAAGAACAGATTCTGGTTCAGGAATATACCATTTTGTTGTTGTTATTATTTTCATTATTATTATTATTATTATTATTATTTCTATTGGTAGTTTTACTCCATGTTATTGTTGTTGCATTTTATTACAACACTCTTATTATTATTCTATTGCTAGTTTAATTCCATCTTATTATTGTTGCTTTTCTATCCACACACTCAGGGTTGATAAAATCATTATCATCATTACTATTATAATTTTATTGCTGTTTTCACTCCATCTTATTCTTTCTGCTTTTGATCCTAACACTCTCAGTTGATACACTCTTTATTATAACTATCATTTTATTACAAGTTTTTCCCCATCCATCTTATTATTGTTGCTTTTTATCCTAACATTCTGGTTTGATACACTCTTCATTATTACTATTATTACTCCATCTTATTATTGTTGCTTTTTATCCTAACACCCTGGGTTGATATACACTTCACTATTACTATCATTTTATTGCTAGTTTTACCCCCATCTTATTATTGTTGCTTTTTATCTTAACAATCTGGGTTGATACACTCTTTATTATTACTATTTTTATTACTGTGTTAGACTTTTAAAATTCAGATTGTCACATGTTTAATTATGAGGTAAAATGTTGGTAATTTATGAGGAAGTGCGTCCTGGTCTCCTGCCTCAGAAATTGCAACCCGGTGACTATTAAAATAACGTCCCCAGCTATGTCGTCTAAGATTTTCATTTATTCATGTTTGTTTAATGTCTTGTTTTTAGTTTAAATAAACAAGAATTATGACAAAAAAGAAGCGACACCCCACAAATACATTTACTTGTAGAAAATATCTATCTATCTATCTCTATTTGTTCATATCTATCTATATTATTTTGTTTGTTTATCTATCTATCTCAGTCTATTCCAAACTATATATCCATCTTCATATCTAAACAAGAATTACAATAAATTACGATAATTAAACATTTAAAACAAGAATTACGACAAATTTCTATAAATGAACGAGAATTACGCCAAATTTCTATAAATGAACAAGAATAAGACACATTTCTATAAATGAACAAGAATTACGACAAATTTCTATATATGAACAAGAATTACGACAAATTTCTATAAATGAACAAGAATTAAGACAATTTCTATAAATGAACAAGAATTACGACAAATTTCTATAAATGAACAAGAATTACGACAAATTTCTATAAAATGAACAGAGAAAATATAAATGAACGAGAATTACGCCAAATTTCTATAAATGAACAAGAATTAAGACACATTTCTATAAATGAACAAGAATTACGCCAAATTTCTATAAATGAACGAGAATTACGCCAAATTTCTATAAATGAACAAGAATTACGACAAATTTCTATAAATGAACAAGAATTATGACAATTTCTATAAATGAACAAGAATTACGACAAATTTCAATAAATGAACCAAGAATTAAGACACATTTCTATAAATGAACAAGAAATTACGCCCAAATTTCTATAAATGAACGAGAATTACGCCAAATTTCTATAAATGAACAAGAATTACGACAAATTTCTATAAATGAACGAGAATTACGACAAATTTCTATAAATGAACAAGAATTAAGACACATTTCTATAAATGAACAAGAATTACGCCAAATTTCTATAAATGAACAAGAATTACGACAAATTTCTATAAATGAACAAGAATTACGACAAATTTCTATAAATGAACAAGAATTACGACAAATTTCTATAAATGAACAAGAATTAAGACACATTTCTATAAATGAACGAGAATTACGCCAAATTTCTATAAATGAACAAGAATTACGACAAATTTCTATAAATGAACAAGAATTAAGACACATTTCTATAATGAACAAGAATTAACGACAAATTCTATAAATGAACGAGAATTACGCCAAATTTCTATAAAGAACGAGAATTACGAAACAATTTCTATAAATGAACGAGAATTACGCCAAATTTCTATAATTGAACAGAATTACGCCAAATTTCTATAAATGAACAAGAATTACGACAAATTTCTATAAATGAACAAGAATTACGCCAAATTTCTATAAATGAACGAGAATTACGACAAATTTCTATAAATGAACGAGAATTACGACAAATTTCTATAAATGAACGAGAATTACGACAAATTTCTATAAATGAACAAGAATTATGACAAATTTCTATAAATGAACAAGAATTACGACAAATTTCTATAAATGACAAGAATTACACAATTTCTATAAATGAACAAGAAATATGACAAATTTGATAAATGAATAAGATTATGACAAATTTAATGATAAATGAAATAAGAAGGTTGAGAG